>JACAZI010000027.1:1800000-2102541 GCA_014462655.1 Mycena venus
AAGTTCTGTAGAGATCTTGAACCTGTAGTTAATTCTAAGATTGAATCGAAATCTTCGCGCCTGATTATGGACATGAGGATTCAACATCTCAGTTTTGAGTTTTCTGTTAGCATGGATTGATTCCCGACGTTCCGTGGTTAATTAGAAGGTGAGTTGAGCACTGTTTGGTTGTCGAGCTGGGAAGAAGGTCGCGGTTACGCAAAAAATACGTATCAAGGTTGCACTAGTAGTCTCGGGAAAAGTAGGATCATCGGGTTACACCCGAAGTGCATGCTTAGCTAATTATGACGGTGGAGAGACCTTGACAAGCAAGGTAATCAGAGGTTGGCGACACGTGAGCGGGATTACTGCTCTGGCGTTTTTCACGGTCAGTTTATTCAACACAGTATATACTAGCATTCTAACGTGCATCTCTGTCAGAAGCTGATGCCTCTGCACCTCCTGTCCTGAGAACAGAAGAGGCCACTGCACTGGATTCCTCCATTTCTTCGTTCCCAGTGCCCCATCCGAGAATTACCACTTTGCGATCTGAAAAGCCCAGAGCCGTCGGTCTCGATAGCCTTTCCTTGCGCCCTGGGCAGCATACACTAGAGATTTTGTCTAAGCTTGGTCTGTGCGCCACTCAGCTCGAGGAAATGGAAGGCGAAGGTGCGATCGGATTCGCGAAGGCACGTGATAGTAAATTGTAGTTGAACAACTGCATCGTGATGCGTGTATTTTTGTGCACGAAAATCATAATTTCTCAGCGCATTATACGCGAGCCACACGTGAAAGTCGCCTCTTGGCGCGAAGTTTAGAGAGGGAGGATATAGAAAATGCGACACAGTGTGGAAGGGTAATAGTCCCGGTGCGTAGGCTCTTGAAAATGGTCGGTGATCCGGGTAGAGGTCAAACGAAAGATAGGGAATGAATGTAGAATACTGCCCCGAGCCGTAGAGCGCAAAAATGAGTGAAAAAAAGAGTACGAAAGTGGCGAAAGTGGCGTGAGAAGAGTACGAGTGTCGTGGAGTGCGAATTTGGGGTGTTGGTGGCTAAACAGCCCACTGGCGACGATACGGGAATAGGGGGCGAGGTCCCTCGGTGGTACCTCTGGGCGAGAGCCCTGCGCTGGCCGCGGTGGTGGTGGTACGATCATAAGATTGCACGATGATCCCTGTTTACGGTACAAATAAATGCTGTAAACTAAAATGGGGATAAAGTAAAATGCGTATCAAAGTGAGTATAAAATTAATTTCTACATGCGGGCCCTCCAGCCCTACCACAACAGCGACCCATCCGTCAAAGATCAGTCGATACGACACATTCATAGATTGTTCCGCCAGGTCATGTGCGGGAGGCGTTCCGCTTCTAGTTTACATGATCACTGTTTTAGGCAAGGCGGCACTTGTAGCAAAACAAAGTGCTTTTTGTAAGTCTACCTACCTACCCACCTACCGCTGGTCAGGTCATATTGCCGGCGGCGTTCCGCTTCTCGTTAAATCACAGATCCCGATCGATGATATATGAGCTCAGGCCCGCAAATGTTTTAGGAAAGGCGGCATTTATATTACAGCTGTTTGCAAAAGTAATGACACTTGTCAAATTTTCTATAAATAAACACAACTTTAATGCACCGGATTGCCGAGCTCTTTCCTCACTCAAATCTCAACCGTTTTTCTTGTTTTTGGGCGCGTTCAAAAGCGGTTAATCTGCGCTTTCGAACCATGCCCTACATGCAGGGTCATTGGAAAAAACTCAGATCTCTCAATTTTGCATCATATGTTTCCAACCATAACTTCAGTCAGGATTTATTCAGTCAATTCTCGACCAATTTCAATGGTTTTTCACTCATTTGAAAGGCAACATTGAGACAAAGGCCTCAGACAAGTTACATTTTGATTATATGGTAAAATTAGTCCTCAGTACTGGAATGTTAATACTATACGGTAATTCCATTATTTACGGGGCACATCAGCCATGATTGCCAGGATTATAGCTTCCAGAATCAGCCGGAGTCAAAGAAATCGGCCAAGAATTGACTGAGAATCAATTGTTGGCACATGTGGTTTGAAACAAGTGGTGTGAATTTTGAAATGTCGAATTTTTGAGACTTACCCAGTTTGTTGGGTATGTTTCAAAAGCGCTGCTTAACCGCTTTCGAACGTGCCCAAAGGCAAGGAAAACAGTTGAGATTTGAGTGAGAAATGAGTTCGACAATCCGGCGCATTAAAGTTGTGTTTATTTATAGAAAATTTGATGAGTGTCATTACTTTTGCAAACAGCTGTAAAACACAGTGCTCTCCCAATAGGTGGTCATGCCATGTCTTAGGGCTGCTGCCCATGCCATAACGGGCACGGCCAATCCACAGCACGGTCCGTGCTCTACACGGCCGTTAAAGCAATATCTAACCCTCCAATGGGACGGCACGGTTCACGGCACGGCCGTAACGGGTGTACGGCTATTGTTCAGATGTTTTCATGAGACGTTCTTGATTTAAATGCTACCGGAAGTCTCGGAAAGATGTATGAGGATAGTCTTATATCACAGCTTGATATTTAATTATAGTGAAGCATTCATCACGTTACAATCGAACCGTGGCAAATGACCTAATAATGATGACAAGAGCTTCCTCAATTCCTCAGCATGCCTGGAAACAAGAAAACATGCTAGGAATCAGCCACTGCTACAAAGCTTGTGGTTCAAACTGAGATGAAACTCCGCCATCGGCACCGGTAATTGCTGGCACGAGCCACAACTTGTTGTTCTTATCGGCAGCAAGTAGTCAAACATGGAGGGCGCGCACGTCAAACAAGTTACCAAATATCCGAACCACGTCGACGGCAAAATCAGGCCTTATTGTGGCCCACAATACCGACCCGTTACACGGCCGTGACGGCCGTATTCAACGGGCCGTAGGGTTGGAAAGCCGTGCCGTAGCCGTGCCGTGATCAAGGCGGAAAAATGACTGACGGAACGGGCACGGCACCCGTGGCACGGGTGCCGTCAAACCATGCCCACGGCCACGGGCGGCAGCCCTACCGTGTCTAGTCGATTCCGCTTATCTTACTAGCCCAGGTTCCTAGCGATTACTAACATCATTGACACTCGTTAAGGCTCCAACTATTTTTATTTAGTTTAGGTTTTAAACCATTGGGGGAATTCATGGTAGGCAATATTTTCCCGTTTGTGAATAAAAATATTTGAGTGATGGGATGAATAAAAGTCTTCGTTTGTAGAATAAATGCATGATCACCCCATTTTGTGTTCCATTATATATTTTTATTGAGTATTTGCTTCAAAACACAAAACACGCACCATTCAATAAAGCCGATGCCCTCGGGGCTTTGCCTTTGGCTTACCCTTGACAGGTTTCAGCTCCTTGGCAGACTTCAGCTCCTTTGTGTTGGCGTCAGTGAAGGTGTTGACCTTGGCATCACCCTCTATGTCGGTCTTCACAGACTTAGCCTTCTTTGGAACCTTTGGGCCTGTCTCGGAATGTTTCTAGGCAGGGTGGCTGTGGCTTTCTTCATGTTAGTCAACTGAGCCTCAAGCTGCACAATTGTCTCGGCACTGGGAGCCTTGGTCTTCCTCACCATGGGTGGCAATGATCAGTCACGGGTGTTAGAATAAGCCGTGCCGGGCCGAGAAGACAAGCGAGGTTGGAGCAAAGTCAGAGCAACAAAGAAGGTACATTTGTCCTCATAATGTACATGATGATAGTACGGAGGCAAACGGTCGGCTAAACGACACGTAAACAAACAGAATATCAAGGTGGTGATAAGGTGTGAAATTGAACACACCTGAATTATTTGATTTTGCAACCTTTCAGTTGGAAGTAACTGATAAAACTAGTCAATAAGGTTAAGAGGGTACTGGTCTACTCCCAGGACTGAGTACTAGGCCGTTGGATGCATTTAAACACCAGTTTTATTACCATTTTCATTACACTGGTCATAACACTGCTCTGGCAATCTGTACAGTTTGTGCAGTGAGTTCAAGTAATTTATGGATGCTAGGCCATTACCAACTATTTGGGACATTAGGGGACTTCACGGTAGGGCATATTATCTCGTTTGTGAATATATATATTCATTTGATTGGATGAATAAAATTAGAGAGCTTGCGCAGAGCCACCAGTAGCCACCAAGTGGCTACTGGTGGCTAAATTGGCATGCGCAACGCAGTGGCTCCACTTGTGGTTGCTCCATTGGCAGCGTGTGAATGATGACACCCCTTTTCAGCAACAAGAGGTTGAATCTCACGACTATTCGCACATGCTCAGGGACATCCAAACAGCAACAGAAGGCTAAGAAATGGACTCAAACCATGTCTAAGGGCTCCCAAGGGCCCCAACCAAGCCCACATCACATCTGAACCCAGGCTCTCAGATAGCCTTCCGTATAGCGGTGGCTGGAAATGTGTAAAGTGTGTTTCCATTAGCTACATGCATTTACTGCATGTCACAAATTCCATTAGTTACTACATTTTCGAAGCCACTGGTTTTGCGCATGCCTGCCGAGCCACCGGGTGGCTACTGGTGGCTCATGCGCAAGCTCTCTATTGTCATTTGTGGAATAAATCTGTGATCACCCCTTTTGAATAAATTCCAGGATATATTTCTACTATTAATTCAACACACCAGGCACGCACCCTCACATGCTATTCAATAACACCTTATCTGCACCATCTAGTCATTGGACAGACCCCTCCCTACATCAGCTAACACAATCCTTCTCTCAACAATGCCACTGAAAGAATCTACTGCCAGTGGACTGCCGATGCAAGGAAGGAACTTCGGGCCGAGCAGCAGCAACCTTCTGTTGGCCACCGAAGGCCCCTCTGTGGAGCTGCTTCACAATCTTGTCCTCGGGATGGTCTTCTTGGCCATGATGGCAAAGGTCAAGGCAGTCACAGGTGGCTTATGAAAGCTGATATATATTCCCCAAAAAATGTTTATTCCACAAACAAGATTAAATCTCGTTTGTGGAATATTTTTATTTTGGGAAAATATTCGTCCCATCAGTCCATTATTTTTATTTTCAAACGAGATATTCGGCCCTACCGTGAAGTCCCCTATTAGAAGGATATTATAGGCAGCTACAGAACTAAGTGATAAATCATCTACAGTTCTCTGGAGTCACTTTGATGGTATCTACCAAATAAGGAATCTAGTGGTTGGATATCGTGATCTCGAGGATGTTCCGGAGCATGTTCACACTGGATTGGATCCTGGAGACGTCTATAAATTCCTGGAACATGGTGTAACAGGTCTGGACAGGCCTGGCACTGTCAGAATGACTATGGATACAAGTTGTTCCTGGAAACAATTAAAAAGGCTGTGCATTTCCCTTGGGGAAAATGGCCTTTTCCTCGGAAATTACATCGGAGGGTTCCTAGGAACAATACATATGACTCATGGGCACTGTTTTCACAGCCTAACACAGAGTTTCAACCCCAGAAAGGCGGTTTTCTTCTCACATACTTTATACCCTTTTAGCACAAGTAGATGTATTTAAACTGGCATGTAAATTATGTATGAACAGTGAATCCCACTCCCACTTGTTGGCACCAGCTATTGAGTGTAGTGACCTGGAATTGCCTTGAGGTTGAGCCAGTTCAGTTCGACTTGGAATCCACTTGTGTTTGAGCCAGTCCTGGTAGGACTTGGAATCACCTTGTGTTGAGCCAGTCTTCCTGCAACTTGGAATCACCTTGTGCTTGAGCCGGTCCTCCTCTTCCTACCTTCTATAACAAGTCCAACAGTGGTTCTAGTGGTTAGTAACTTGGATAAACCTATTGGATGTACTTTGGATATATCAATAAATTTGGTTTTTGCTGTTCTTATGCACTATAAGTGTTGTGAATTGGATAAGGTTATCTGAGGGATCCTGTTCAAATTGAGATTGAGGGTCGATACACCTGACCCATTGCCCGGAACACACACAACAAAGCACTAGAGTTGTTGGTGGTTGAGGTTGGATATATTGGAGTGTAGACTTCATCTGACTCTTTTGTATTTGATTTCACTGCTACACTTGCGTGCAGCATTTCAGCAGTACGTAATGCAGTCCATGAACGCCAAGGAACCGCACGGCTCGCAACCCACAAATCCTAACAACAGGTGGCTTATCCAAGCACATGAATATATTTCACAAACGACCGTTAGACAAGTCGTGAATTGCCTGCATGTTCAAATGCAACTGCGGACCGATTACCGATTGTGGGATAAGGCTGTCGCATATTTGCACGGCAGTACTTGCAATTATGTTTCCAGGTAGCTAATTGAGAAAGATCCGATGAATAAAATTGGACATGCGAGACAGTGGGTGTCAGAAAGATAATGGATGTCATGGGAGTGGAAGTTGGGAGAGGAGATCCTGCCAAAAGGCTCCAAGCTAGTCAGAAATGACGGCTGCCCACTGATTGACAATTTCAAATCACTGTCTTTGTGGTCAGTAGACTGAATTCCAAAGGGATAGGGCCACTGCTGGCCTGGTACATTTTTTCTTCTAATTAATAAAGTTAACCGTTCTTTAAGATTTTGCTCGGTTGGCGGTGCTCATCAGTTTGCAGATGCTTGCATTTGCCCCATCGAGGTTTATCTCCATCGTTTCTTCCTTTCCTCTCGTCCTCCATGTCGATCCCGTGCGTCTTTTCGCCTTCATCCCCATCTAATCTACTTATCCCTTTCTCTTCCGCTCTGTTCTTCATCAATTACCAGCTGACCCTGGCGCAGTCGGACCCGGAACTGTCTGCCTTAGCACAACTAGGAAAATAAATCCAAAGTTTCACCGGGGAATTCAATGTAGTTGAACAGCTGACCTAGGCGCAGCTTTTAATCAACAAGATCCAGTTGTTCGCAGTTGCTGCTGCCTACGGCGCAGCCTGATTAAATCCTTATCAAGCCGGCCGGCCACGTAACGTAGCCCTGCCGAGGATTCTCGATGTATAAAAAGGCTGCATTGCTGTTCGTTCGGACTGTCCATCTTTCGCACATTTCCTTCTTTCTCAAATCACAAGGAAACAAGAATCTTTTCAAGATCAGTACCACCCCTGATATTCTAGCTATGCTTTTGTCTGCTGCCGGAAAACGTCTGCTACGCCGGGTCGAATTCAAACTGCTCTGTTCATCCTAGGTATCGCCACGGTGATTTTTGTCTTTATCTGTGCCACGAGTGCGTTCAGCGTACAGCTACCAACGTCTTTCCTTTCTCTCTCAATTCATTTCTCTTGCCGGAAATGGAGCATTAATTGAACTTCCAGTAACTCATGAGTCATCTTTGGCTCGTTTTCACGTCCTCTGTGTTTTTTGTCCAGCTCTACTTAACCATCTACTGGACCAATCAAGGCTCGTACCAGGTTCCTCCTCTTTCAACCCAAAGCTCCTCGGCATTTGATGCTTTGCTGGACTATACCTGCAGCGGGGTGATTGTTTGTTCCCAATAACTTCTCTACATCTGACGATACACAGTTAAGCCGGAAGAATTTAGTTCTGTCGTATTGAAATAATTATGTCGAAGCCTTCATCCTTTAGTGACAGACTATGTTAACCAAATCACACTTGCTGGCTTTTATTCAGGTGCAAGTTCATACTGTATATACCGTTAAATATGATAAAACCCATAGCTTCATTCCTTGAGACTTTGAATACCGGAGCGAAGCGGAGGTCCTGTCTTGTACTGGTCAACATTCCCATATAAAACCCCCACAACAAGTTGAGTGAGTGGTGTTGCCTGGCCAGAAGAGAGAAGGAGTGAACCATTTGAAATGTGATTGATTTGTGTCCAAAAAGGGGCCAGAAATTCGGATGCAATGATCGATGGTTGCGCGGTCCCGCCAGTGAAATTCTCTTGGGCCACAATGATAGTAAAGTAGCAAGACAGCATAATCCTGGTTTGTTTGAGTTGATTGTTTGACCTACAGAAAAATTATGGCCACTAGGACTTACACACAATTCTTTGCGACAGAAACACTAAGCAATGGCTTACCAAATAAGAGAATGACAAAGAAAAATACAAACTTGACACCATTCCATGTGACTAGAACATATAGGAGCTTGAAATCCACGTCAGAATAGTCAGCAGACAATGACAACATGCTACCGATTAATAAGGTGGACTTGGAAAGCGTGTCTTTATTGCACCGAAAATTCGAGATACTATGACAGCATTGATGATGTCTGAATGCTGAAACTGCAACAGCTTCAGCAGTGGAAGGTCCAAGACGCTGGCCAAAATGCTTTTGCCTATAGCGCAAGTTTCCAGATCCCCCAAAACATTTATGCCCAAAGTTCAAACCTAACACTGCAGTAGTTACAATGAACACTTTCTACTAATGGTGATGCACTCACTGGTGGAATGGTGCCAGAGAGGACAGGTAAATGCTGTTCAT
Organism: Mycena venus; assembly: GCA_014462655.1. Classification (NCBI taxonomy): domain Eukaryota; kingdom Fungi; phylum Basidiomycota; class Agaricomycetes; order Agaricales; family Mycenaceae; genus Glaucomycena; species Glaucomycena venus. The sequence continues at coordinate 1,808,372 of JACAZI010000027.1, forward strand.
AGTTATCTTGACTCTGTAGATGGAATAATCATTTAGTGAAAAATATATATAGGTCCTGGAACAGTCTAAATAATGGTGTACTGCAAAAAATGCTGGACAAAAAATCTGTGATGGGCCAGTCCAGACAGCGGAAAAAGACACGAGCTTCTGGGATCGAAACCACATGAGGGGGAATCAATTGCTAAAGAAGCACAGCCATGAATTGTAATGCTTCACAAAAATCTAATGCTTCTCACAATTTCTCTAATGGCCTGGATGGCATAAAAGCATTACATTCATTAGAAAGACAAGTAAATTGCAAGCCTTCAAATTCCTTGCTGTGAATGATCAAGAATGAGAATTATGTAAACATAATTACTTGTAATGCTTTCTTTTTTAGTTTTTAGCTTGAAACTATCATGGGTGCTGTTGTATAACCAAGAACCTGAAGAAAACAGGAATATTTGGTCCAAAAATATCGACAACATGAGGGGAAAAGAACAGGTTCAACCATATTCAGACAGGCTCAGCAAATTCGCAAATCCCTCGAATCCCGAACCTGACCTCGGTTCGGTCCGGTTTTTCTGGAGTTTCCGAACCCGAATTTTGGTTTGGTTCGTGTTTGGTTCAAGTTCGGAATAGGTTCACAATCAGGAGAGCATTTGGGAAATGGAAATAACACGCCGGATGGTATGATCGGTGGGATGATCGGTGGGATTTGTAAGATATATGATCAGAGGCCATCAGACGGCCAACCTTTGGCATTATCGGCATGCGCATTCCCCTCTATCTAGCAACATTTTGAGCACTTGGACTGTGCTTCTTGTTAGGTAGGTAAAATATGGGTGAGTTTGTAAAGCAACATACGGAACAGCATGGTCCTACGAGCACCGGGGTAAATGAACTTGTCCACGGGCCCAGCAGATGGAAAGAGTAAGACATAGAAAGGTAAGAGAGTCTTTCAGGCCCGAATCAGTTGTATGGATAACTCACCCAGCTCCAGCAACCTTATAACAGGCAGCAAATGTATCTTACACCACAAGTACCGTGATCGCATCGGCGGCAGCCTGCTCGGCAGCTACGGCGAGCTGATTTGGCCGGGAGATCTGCTCGGTAAAGGTCTGCGGCACCGTAAACAAAGCGAGTTGTCGCATAAAAATACAGCGGCTAGCCCATAACATGGTGAACATGCATTGATTTTGTTGATCGAGACCGCCCGGCTTCATTGCTGCCGATGGGATTGATCGTGGGATGATCGATGGGATTTCCAACTGCCGAATTTACTGACAATCAGACAGCAGCAACACTACGCAGTGAGCACACATCGCCCTCTGTTGCGAGCACGCATCAGCCGCTAAGAGGACCACCTTGAGACCACCCCCGGCCTGTCATGGTGACCAGCTTGGATGAGCTCGTGACGGACCTCGAGTTAGAGGAGTGCTATACAATCAAGGAACAATACACAAGTGAAAGCATACAATCTGCTGTGTATTAGCTCTTAACTACATCATTTCCTGAATCATCATCACACGGTGATCTTTAAACACTGTGAGTTCTTTTGAATAGCCCACCTTGATACTCGTGACTCAAACTCAGTTCAATTCAATTTGTTTCGTTCCTGTCTGTTGTACCTTGAATTAAATTGGTGTCGTTTGCTGTTCTTTCTCTTTAGTACTGACATTGCTACCATTGCACACCATCCTTGTACCATGTACACCCTTATACCGTAGTTCAGCCAGATTTTCCCATGTTCTCCGACTAGACTTTGCTGCAATCCTTACTCCGGCGTCGTCTGGGGGTGCAAGCTTATTCTTCTTGAAAGATTTCAACCCGTACATTCATAAGTCTAGGGAATTTATGCCCTCGCAGCGCATAAACAACTGTAGAGCCGCGATATGTCAAGTAAGGGCAGAAAATTGTCGTTTGTGTGTGCAGTGAGGTTCGAATCAAGGTGCGCCAACTCAGATCAGTCAGATCAAATTGTTGACCACACAACCTCTTATGTGCCTATAACATCAGGAACAAGCTTTGCAGCAGAGCCTACTGACATTTTGTGACTCAGATCACTCAGATCACTTCAGTTGACACCAATTTAGTCTCTCCTAGACAGATATCCTATATCAACTCTCATACCTCACTATATAACACTCATACAAATCAATAGTTACAGAGATATCAAGTGAGTAGGCTTGTGACCAGCCTGCCTACAAGTGGCAAAAATTGTGGCAAGCACTTTGCCACAGGCAGGCTGGTACAACTCAGGATAAACAAAAGGGCTGAGCCTGGAATTTGAAATCTTCGGCAGGTGCCAATCATCGACATCATTGTGGCTGCGCAGTCCCATCACTTCTCAATCCAATTTGAGGTTCTGGTTTGTGCATCCTGGGATGCTTTGCAAAAATCTGAGGAGACAGATTTCAAAATCAGTGTGGCTGGAGTCAATCCAATCTTTGGAGTTGTGTGATACAATAAAAATTGAGCTCAGGCTAACAGAGAACAAGAATTTCAAACTCCAGGCTCAGCCCTGTTGTTTGGCCCAAGTTTTACCAGTCTGCCTACAGCAACATGCTCGCCACATTTGTTGCTCAACATAGGCAGACTGGTTACGAGTCTATCAAGTGAGTTGGATTCCTGGAACTCAAATGGATAAATTCACTTCACCCAATCTACAGGTCAGCTTCTGGCTGGCAGGTAGGTTCTGATTCACACAAGCTGAGGAAGGTTCAGCAACATCTGAACTGTACAGTGGACCTGCAATATGGTTTTAAATGCATGCCGGGTGTTCCAGATTTTTAGTCTCATGCACACCACAACTCAGGTGTTTGGAAGATTTGAGTACATCTGAGATAAAACACCCATGAATTGACGCAGAAAGGAATAAAAAACAATCCGAAAAAGCTCGAGCACCAAAGACTTCGGAATATCTAAGTGGTATGTCATAAGAGAGTGAATCGGAAATGAGCACATCAGAATTACTCGGAATTTTTTCGGTGACCCTGGTCTCTTTTGGGAACTGTTAGAGAGGATGTAAGTGGTTTTAGATGCAGAAAGCCAGGGCTGTTCAATAAATATGCACACTTCTCTCCCTGTCCAGATTGAACTTGCACAACAACATTGACTAGGCCCAATTCTCGCTCGTTAGACACCTCGACCAGTTCGCATTGGGCATGGGGACTCTGGGCCTTTGTCTGCTTCAGAATTCTTGCCTAGTAGTATTGGAAGAAGTTGTGAAGGGATCAACTGTTCAGGTTGAGCACCTGTGGGCAGAAATGAAATTGAGATGACCGAGTGGAAAATTATTGTTTCATGTACAATTGGGTACATAAATAAATCTTCCTAGAATGGCTAGATAGCTGTCAAAATCGGAATGTTTGATAAATTTCTCTAGGATTTTAGTACATCACTCACTAATTTATTGTGCACGATCTAGAAGTCACATTGTGCTGTCATGTTCAACATTTGAATAGCAAAGATTGAATACCGTTCAAAATTTCAGGGGGAGGAAGGCGCGTGAAGGATGTCCGCAATGATGGTTTTCTATTACACAGATGTGGGCGGTAAAGATAGTGGTAAGTGCGTTGTGGTTATATGCCTGATAAGCAAGTGACACAAGGAATTTCCGGCGGCCAATAATTAACTTCCGTCACAACTATACCTCACACCCCAACTTCGTCGGCCACCGTTGCTCGAACCACTTCTTCAGCACCTCGTTGGTAGCCTTTTCGGCCCATGCATCGATGTCGTCGTTGATACATAGCAGCGCGACGTCCTTCAGCCGATCCGCACCTTTCAGCAGGCAATCCGTCTGCGTCGCGCTCTTCATGCCCATGAATATCGTGGGCGAGTCGCCGAGAACGTACGCATAGCGCATGAGGAGACGCACGGCAAAGGAGCGGGGATTTGAAGGAAGGGGCGGAGCCTGCTGTGGGAGCACAAGGGGGAGGATGATGGGGTCTTCCGGGGAAGGGGGGATGGATTGCTTCGAGGGTGCAGCAAGGAATACGTCGAGACCGCTCTCGGACATGTGGATGAGTGCGGCGATGGCTAATGGAATTTGAGACGGTCGAAATTAGCTTAGCCATGTTGAAAGGCGTACTGTTGTCACCGCATGTAATGTTGCCCTTCAAGAGACGGCAGAACATATCCCACGCATTCTCGACATCCTCGCCGATGCACTCCCGTTTGAGGTCAGTCGGCTGTACGAGGGAACGGAAGTTCGCGCTGTATCCGTCCATCGACACTGCATTCAACCCGGTCAAAAACCAGCTCAGGAAACGAAATCATTTCAAATACACTTACCCCATGAATATGTCGTATCCCCCCTGCCGCTCCTTATCCACCGCTTGAGGAGGCTGAAGCCCCGCCATGTGCATATTCACCTCCACATCGCTCTGCGTCCTCCTATCTGCCTTGCCCCCCTTCAGAATATTAATTTCCTCCTTGCGCCCGCCCGTCTCCTCCCACATCATCCGCTTCTGCTGGCGGTCCAACATCCCACCATACTGTGCACCCCACTTGCCGACGATCCAAGACCACAGTAGCGCCTCGCGGTGCCGCTCGATAACATAGTGGGTGGAGATGAAGATTGTATTGACCTCGTACTCCTTCGGCTCCTTGTGCGAGCCTCGGAAGCGCGACAAGGGTGTCGCGGCGAAATACTCCCCGAATGCGAGGGAGACCTCGTGCATGAGCGGCAGAGAGAGGGCGCGCGCGTTGTGTTGCATGTATGGACGCTTTCGGGTGCCGAAGCGTTCGTCTGATTTGAAGTCGGTCATGATGTCGAGGTGTTGAACATTGATGGTAAGACTTACTCAGGAGATGCGCACTCCAGCCGAGAGACCGCCACTCACCACCTCCGTCGGCGCGGCCGGATGGGTCCCCGCCTACCAGTAACCCCGGATCGACGCGGAACACTTGCCCGTATAACGTGGTGTGGAACGCCGACGGCGGGAGAGGGAGCAGCATAAATTGATCGTCGTTCAACGCGACGCTACATTCGTCTGTAAGTGTGCGTGTGGGGAGAAGTAGGAAGGCTCACATATTATCCGAAACCATTTCAGGATCGAGGTGCGGGAGTTGCGACTCCACAGCGTGGCTGAGCAAGACTGTAATTAGTACTCTTCAGGTGGAGCAAAGGAATGACTGCAAAGAATAACGGACCTATTAAAACTTGGGAGGATCTTCCCGAACCAGTCGGTCGCATCCGCTGCCTTCAGGTTGGCGCCAGGCCTCCCCGTCAGGCGGAAAAGTTGACTATCTGAAATCAGGACTCTTCAGTTCTGGCGGGCAGGAAATGGAACACAGAATATACCGTGCAGTAAACGAATTGGCGGAGCCGTGTCTGGGCATCCATAAAACGCGCATTCGATATCGAGCCACTGCGGGACTAACCCTAGGCGGCGCGTCTGATTGGGTGGCGCGAGGGTGCTATTATTATTCGTGGCAGTGGTGGGAGCGGACTCAGGAACATCGGCGGTGATAATGTGCCAGGTGCCGTTCGGCCAGCCTGCTGTTGCGTTTCGCGCGGCGCGGAGAGAGTAGCGGAGCTCGTCGTGCTCCCGGAATCGTGCCTCTTTAGCGGTGTATTTCGTGGCATTCAGCAGGGCTTGCCGTGCTTTCCGGTGTAGGGGATCTCTAGATGAAGAACGTCGCCATACAGTTCAGATTGAGTAATTAGGGATATACAAAGGAGAGCGAGAGAGACGCACGAGCCATTAACCCAGACGTATACAAGGTCGATGTGCGATTCCTGCACCATATTGTGGCGGCAGGGATCTTGCCATAGCCCGGTCGACACCCATTTATCGAGACACGTGTCGGAAACGGCGCTGTGCGCCCTGATGGGCCGTACCCTTCGGTCTACCAGCGCGTGTTCTGGCGGTGGGGAGACGAAGGAGTTGTACACCGTGGCGTCTACCAACTTAGGTACAGGCTCTTCTAGGTCATGCACCGGGTCTGGGTCCAGATTTGGGATGAGGATATTTGGCAGGACGGTGGATCCCCAGGGCCGTTCAACCAGGATGAGAATCGCGACAGAAGTGATGGAGAGGCCGACGATTAGGGAGGATCGCGGTACACCGAATGGGGTTGCAAGGCAGCTCGTGCCACGTTGAGCACTTCCACCATAGCGGTTGATAGAGGTACGATGAGCAGCTGGCAATGCTGAAGGGGCGGCCAAGAATCTTCATTATTGTTGGGTCAAGTAAGATAAGAGCCTGGTCCGGGGATTGGGTCGTATGCTCAGCAAAGTTGTGGGCGATCCACGGGATGACGAAAAAATGGGAGAATGGTCGGGGACACAAAATGCCACACAACACACGATAAGGCATAAAAGGATCAGTGGAAGGCTGCGCAGCCGACGGTAAGGACAAAATAAAGACGGAGCTGATCAGTGACCGCCGGTCTACAAATATCCTTTCTTGAACCTTAAGTTTCGGGAAACTATCCGACTGGGCCCGGAAGCTGAACAGAAAAGTGCCCTTCCTACCTCATTCTGTCATTCTGAGAACTCTAACCGCATCCCCTTCGTGCTTTGCGCCATAATTGAGGATCTGTCTAAATTTTAAGTGCAAAGCGGATGAAGGGGCGGATCCAAAAATGGATTGATGCAGAGATGGAAACAAACCTGTATCTTAACCGTTAAGTATTACTCCATTGCCTTTTCGCCCTCTGCAAACCAGTGGTAAGCCGGGCCAATGGAAAGCCATATGGCGAGATTGTAATGCACTACAGGGGTGGGCAACGGCTGCGGCCTGACCGTCATCGACAATGCTATTATTATCCCACTGCTATTGCAGTAATCCGACCAGTTATTCACTGGGTGTCATCCGTCACCAACAGTGTTCACTGGTAAGGTGTTCATTCTCCGGCTATCAGCAAAAATTATCATATACAGAAGTCCGGCGAATGTTGGACCGGATATTCTCACGTTTTTTCTTCTATTTGGGGCCAAAAATTTGCAAGGTCACCGTCACTGGCACCGAAAGTGTTCAGTTCACAGATTTCCGTCACCCGTCACCCGAACACTCAGTCGGATTACTACAGTATCTTTAGATGCGCAAAACTATTTTGTGCGCAGCTGGCAGCTCAATCGGACAATTTTGGCGTTAGAATCTTCGACATGGAGTATGTCTCTTTCACCGAGTCCCAAGGCCTCCTCTCCTCTATGGAACACCACCGTAGCTGGCCGTGTGCCTCGTTTCTGTGCTTTCTCATCCGAGGGCTCGTCATTCGTTTGGCAATGGCGGCTTTGATGCGAAATTGCGCTCCGCAGGCCATCCAGGTATCAACGGCCCAGAATATCGGGATGCTGATAGACGGAAGCGACGTGACGAGAATTTCCTTTTCCGACAGCATGGACGTAGTGCTGTATGTGCTGCGCTGATGGCTCCCTTCACTGCCACCGAAGCCAAGCGTCCAAGACCGCCAAGAATTCGACTATCTTTGTTGCAAAGAACGCCGGCCCTAGTTCAAAAATTTCTTCCCGTCCACCTTCTCCACCAGCACTATAGCTTTCCCCCATATTCCGCGCGCTTCGCGTCGCTAATGTCAGATGTACGCTGTTCAGATCCCTTCCGGGCCTAGTCTCTTATAAACAGACGCTATAACATTATCAACTCGTACCTCGTTTGTTATAGTCTGTCACTAACCTTGATCAAATGATCGGTGGCCTCGTTATTACAAATCACAGAGCTTTTTCAATGTTCCCAAAGCTTCAGCGACGCGTATTTCACTCTTCTGACCCAACATTTACATTCAAGAACATGAAGCGAGTAAATTGTCCCACCATTGGTTGGACGGAAGGTCGAAGAAGCGCAATGCCGAACCTTGATGGTCCGGCATACGGAAAAGGCCGAGATACCAATTTGAAGGGAAGTGGACCAGTGTAGTGATTCTGAAGAGACAGTTCATTTGGAAATTGGATTTTGAGAGACTCTTTCTCTCAAAGTTTGTGGCTAGAGCCGCCGGAAAAGTGAGTGGTTGAGGAAAGTAATTCAAACTCCGATGATTATATAATGACGACGCCACACATATATGATCGCACGGTCAACTACAGACTATTCCGGGCCGTCGCTGCCGGCGAGTCGATTACCATGGTGAATTTCATTTGTCCCGCAGTCCGATGTCTTGACATCTTTGGAAATCTGTGCAGAGGAAACCCATCTCACTGTAGTCTCAGTGCCAGCACGGCAGGGTACATACACACCAGTAGCGGCGCAAGCGCCGGTCTCCTACTCTGTTTTTTGTTTTTGTTTGCTCAATTTTTTTTTGCAATGAAAAATGAATAAAAATACCAGTCTTTTATACCATTACTTTCCGCGCTGACCTAAGCCGCAAAGAACGTGCCCACAAGAAGTACCGTGTCGCCTCCACGCTCGAGGAGTGGAAGGCGGCACGGCGAGCGTTCTGCACGGCGAGAACAGAGGCGAAAAAGGAGAAGTAGCGCTCATTCATCCGGGAGCTCGAGCGCATCAGCGTCTACGACGTCCTGGATCGCGCTCGATACCGGCCCCGCTCCATCTTCCCGTCGCTCGTGGACCCGGCGACCGGAATAGCGGCGGTGGACCATGACTCGCGTCGGCGGCTTCTGGGGAGGGCGTGGTTTGGAGGCGCGGTGGAGGAGCTCGTGGGAGACGCTAGCAGAGGTTGGGCGGAGGAGTGGGAGAGTGGGACGAGCCTCGGAAACGGCACCCCCGACATAACAAGAACGAACAACAACAACAAAACAACAACAAAAATAGCCAAGAAATATCGAAAACATAGTATGTAGGTAGAAGACAAAATAACACAATAAAACCAAAACACAAACAGAACAACAAAAACCGGGACAAAAGGGGGAACACCAGTATAGATAGAACGAAGGAATGGGTAACGGGATTCGAGGGAGGAGAGAGGCAGGGAAAGACGACGAACGGCGAAGAAGAAGAAAGGGAAAAGGCAAGGTCAGAGGCGAGGGAGAGGTTAATCGAGGGCCTGGAGATTGTGGGCGAGCGGCCGGCGCGAGAGGTGACAGATGGAGAAGTGGACGCAGCAGTATGGGCGGGGGAGGACTGGGAAGCGCCTGACACCCATAGACTCCAAATAGGTTTTGTTCGCCGAGCTTGGCCTGTCATCGCACCCTGGGTCCGCCACATCTTCAAGGCCTCTCTCCGGCTGGGACTGTACCCCCGATCGCCTCAAGGCCTCTAACGCTATTCCGACCTTTAAACATGCAAAAAAGGACAAGACCAGCCCCAAGTCCTATCGCCCGGTCGAACAGCATGCGGAGGCACTAGCAAAGCCCCTGGAACGACTCATGGCGGATCGGCTGGTCTACGAGGCCGAATCACTGGGACTGCTCCGGGAGGAACAGTTCGACGGCCGCCAGGGACGGAGCACCCAACAAGCAGCGGACGTTTTCATCCACAAGGTCCAAGCACAGATGGATGAGGGGAAGATTTTCTCTACCTTGTTCTTCGATCTCAAAGGCGCCTTCAACGGGATTAGCCACCGGGTCGTCATCGAGGAGCTGGCAGCCCTCGGCTTCTCACGCTCCACGATCGCGTGGGTACTATCGTTCCCCGATGGGCACCGGGTCACCGTGGTCATTGACGGGAAACGTACAGTAACGTCCCGTTGCATGGGTAAGAGCACCCCACAAGAATCTGCCCTCTCGGTAATCATCTTCCTGCTATGCATTAATCGGCTGTTCCGTCGACTCGCTGCGCTGTGTACCACTCTGGTCCAAGTATCGTGGGGAGAAGGCTTTGTGGACGACTTAATCTTTGCCACACCTAGCCGCTCGATACTCGAGAAGGTGAGGACCCTCCAGCTTGTGGGAGAGGAGGCGAAGAGGTGGGAAAGAGCCGACGAGGCACGCTTCGAAGATGACAAGACGGACCTCCTACATGCCTGAACGAGCCGGGCGGACTACTCCGACTTCAGCGTGCGCTTCGGGGACTACACCATACGGTCGTCGGAGCGGGTGAAGTGGGTAGGAATTATCTTGGACAGGAAGCTCATGGGTCGCGAGTACATCGCCGCACGCGCCGCATCAGCCGCCAGAGCGCTGAACGCCTCAATCTCGGTGATGCACTCGTCGTGGGGGATGAGACCTACCCTCATACGAGACCTGGTGCGCTCCACCGTCCTACCGTGCGCTGACTACGGCGTGTCTTCGTTCCTCCCCTTTTCCCCTGCCACATTCAAACCGCTAGACAAAATCGACAAGTCGGTGGCTAGGTGTATCACGGGAAGCTTCTGCACGGTGTCTTTGGCTGCCCTCGAAAAAGAAGCGGCAATCCTCCCTGCACAACTCCGGATCGAGTGGGAAACGCTTCACACCATCGCCTACTGTAGTAATCCGACCAAGTTTTGAGGTGACGGGTGACGGCCGCCTGTGAACTGAACACTTTTGATACCAGTGACAGTGACCTTCTAATCTTTTGGCCCCAAATAAGACAAAAAATGCGAAAATTTCTGGTCCGGCATTCGCCGGACTTCCACATATAGTAAATTTCGCTGATTGCCGAAGATTGAACACCTTACCCAGTGAACACTGTCGGTGATGGGTGACACCCAGTGAACACTTGGTCAGATTACTACAGTATTACCTAACACTCCCCACAACCCATACCATCCACCAGCTAGACCGGTGATTGTTCTGTCTACTAGAAACAAGTTTTCAGTAGACAGACCAGTTGATCTGGGTTTGAATTCACTTAACGCCCGAGCGATCACGCTTCTGGCACGTGTTTGGCTGTTCTGCGCTTGATTTGACAGCGATCATATGGTGACAAGGTCATCAAATCTCTTTCTTTTGCTCTTCTCTCGCTCTTCCGCAGCACGTGTCAAAAGCGTGACGTCTGGGGCCTCCTCTGAATTCAAACCCAGATCGACCGGTCTGTCTACCAATAGAATTCTCGTAGACAGATCGGTTCCAGGTCTATCTACTGGCTGCTCCACGACACCATCCTCAAGCCACCGAAGAATAGTAGGCTGGTCTCAATCCTCCATTTTGTCAAGCGAGTCCCTGAAGTGAAGTGGCCGGCCTTTGCCCCTGATTGTGGCCAATGCTTCTGCCCATGCAACGTCAAGTGCATTGTTGGAGAACACAAGCGCTCAGACGCGGAATTTGATACCTCCCTCGGGATGGAGCCGATTCTCCTGGTCTACGCCACTCCATGGCACGACCCTCTTCCAGTCACCACAGTGATTCCTTCAAAGGGGAATGCGCAATATGCGCAGACCCTTGCCCTGAGTGACAAACAATGTCACCACAGTACATGGTACACCGATGGCTCACTGCTTGATGGTAGTGCGGGCGTGGCGGCGGTGTGGGTGGAAGACGGAGTAGAGCAAGAGAGGGTGGTTGTGTGTTTGGAGGACGGGCAAGTCAGCGAAGGGGATATGGAGGGGCTGTGGAGAGCAGTATGACAAGCACAGGGGGAAGGACACTCTCACATTCTCTGCGTTGCAGACTTGCAAGCGGTGCTGCAAGGAATCCTTTCCACTACACCGTGTTTGGGACAGTTCAGGGCGATCCGGTATGACAAGCTTGTCTGGGAGGCGATGGTAATTTTCCTGCACGTTGCTATTCTCAACCTCTGGACCCCTGCACACATCAGTACCCTGGGCAACAAACTCGCTGATGAGGTGGCCAAGGAAGCCACAATGAGGGACCCTGACCTGAACCTCTTCATCTTGCTCACCACAGTCAGAAGGCTGATCCACCTCCAAATCCTCAATGCCTGGGAGTCGTGCTGGAAGCAGTGAAACGTTGCACCAAAGTGCAGCAGTGAAATCAAATACAAAAGAGTTAGACAAAGTCTACACTCCAATATATCTCAAATCAACCACTAACAACTCCAATGCTTTGTGTGTGTGTTTGGGGAGGTAGGACAGTCGTATTGTCCTTCAATCTCAATGAGTTCTTTAAACCTTTTCCAATTCACACGGTATAGTGCAGTGAAGAATGCCAATATATTTATTAACCTAGATACTACCCACTAGAATGCTTTGTCAGACTTTTAAAACTATGGCACAAGGCCCCGACACACAAGAAACTTATACTGATCTTTTACACCCAAAAGACAAAGTCTTATTGACCAGTTAAGCTCAAAACAAAGACGTCAGACTATAGCCTTGCCTGAGAGGTCTAATATAATGCCAACAGTGGAGTGGGGTTCACTGAGCAGGTTGAATGATCTCCTGTGTCAATGTCAATTTCCATGACATTTCTGACCTTCCAGGACACAGACAATGGTGCCCAGACCCATTCTAGCTGTCCTAGATGATGCCTAGAGGTCCCCAACGGTGTTTAGCTGTCTCCGACCTCAGAAAGCACCCACAAATGCCAAGAGAATTCCCACAGTTACCAATAAGGTACCCTAGTTCCCCTATTGAATGTATCCTCTTCCAAATATTCCTGAGAGTGAAGCAGGAGTTAACCTCTTGGTCTATAGCTGTATAGATATTCCTTCAAATGTCCCATGTGTTTATTTGATGGCCTATGCGTCTATGTCATGCTCAAACTTATTGCACAAATTGTACAACTTGCAGGAGTATTCCCATGGCCAGTGTGACGAATATTATGTTTGAATCTGGTGTTTCAACGCGTCCAACAGCCTAGCACTCAGTCCTGGGATAGACTAGCACCCTACTATATCCTTATTGACCAGTTTTATCAGTTTATTCAACTGAAAGGTCGCAAAATTCGATTATTTCAGGCATGTTCAAATCCATGCCTTATCAGCGGTTAAAGACTGGAGGCCCTCTGTGTTACATCGATGACTCCCCCCTCCTGTAATCCCCATCACCTGACTCCCTCTCTCAGAAAGTCTCGTCAATCATCTCCCAACTTCGGACTGGACCCTCCCACTTCAACAAGTTCCACCACAAAGCGGGATTCATGCCATCACCCAAGTGTGCAGCCTGTGGTGTGGCCCCTGAGTTGCAAGCCCACTACATGCTCGAGTGCCCTGCCTGGGAACCCCAACACCAACCTCTCCATGCCATGGCAAAGAAGGTAGGCGTCTTTGACTCCCTCCAACCCCCCTCCCCCCCCCTCCCCCTACTCTAACCCGAAGCTCCTCAAAACCTTTGGAAAATTCATGGAAGCGACGGGCCGCTTCAGAGAGTAACACTGTGTGCTCCCTCTCTCACTTTCCTCCCTTTCCCTTTATGGAAGATATGGTATCTTACATTACTTTGCATAATTAATCCCTTATATCTCTCATCTCACCTCTCTGACTGTTGCACAGCCCACCTCTTCCATGATACCTTACTCGCAACTGCATAGATATATGACTTAGACTACAATTTCCCATGTTTTGCATTCCTCTCTCTTACTTACAAAACCATCTCACTTTAACACACCTGTAGCCACTCGTATAATCACCTTACTATGTACTGCTATCCTAGCCCTACAAGGCCACATACAGCAAGATAAATGAGACATCATCATCATCATCACTTTGGGACAAAACAACTGGGTGGAGAGACCAGGTATATCTCAAGTATATAGTATATATACAGTACGGGTTTTGGCTATCTTGGAAACCCAGATGTTCTGGCGATCTGTGCCACGCAAGTTCGGGTAAAAAGGATGGGTGCAGGAGTCACTGGAACATCTGAGGCATTTTGTATAGGCACACCACCCATGGTGTCATGTCATGCTTTCGCAATTTACACTGGGAACAACTTAAAATTTGTTCAATCCACTCAAAATTGTACATTGAGGCAAACAGGCAGCTGAGGCTAATTGAGATTCAGCCACACAAAGTTGCCCTGAAACATGCGTCTTTTGTGCAGCCCACAGCAGGGTAAAAACTGGTCAAAAAAAAATCAGGGACAAGTAGGAGACTCATCTATGAATGGCCCTTAGCTTGTATCAATAATCTTAAAGCCAACATCAGAGGAGAAGGGTTGGAGAAGGGTCAGTAAATGAGGTGTGACACCATAGGCGGTAAAAATGGCCAAGTGCCCCAGATGTCACAGGTAGCACTCCCACCCATCAAATTTAACCGGACTCGTGTGACAGGGATCAAACGGCCCACAGGTCCGGTCGGGATGCCACCAAGAACATCTGGGCGACCGAGACAGAGATTTTGGAGCCATCCCAGAGAAAGGTGGGAATATTCAGATAACTCAACAATGGTGTGGAGGTCTTGTTCAATTCATGAGATCTCAGCATCATGTGGCTCCTTCGCACCAATCAAAGTGTAGAGAATAATTGCGCATCATCTACGAGGTCATGTGGAAACTGCAGTGGTTTTGGTGGGCAGTTTCAAAGAACTCGGACACAGACCCTCTCTGTTGCACAGAGTAGGGGATACTTACCTCACCCATCAGGCTATTTAAACTCTCTGCTGCCATGAAGTAATAGTGCAGGGAAGGGCCGGTTCAGGAACCAGTTAGAACCTGAACTGGACCAAACTGAACCTTGAGTTCAAGTTCGAGGTTCAGCGCTTGAACCGCATGTAGTATTTAGGTTTAGTGTTCAGGCCATGAAATTCGGTGTTCACCTTCCCACCACTACGAAGTATGCATACACCAGTCTCTTGAATTTTCCCGTGAGATACTCAAGGTAATCCACCTGATTTGTTTTGAATCACACTTGGTGAACTTCAGAATGACCATGGAGCAACCACACTAAAAAGGCACACAGTTTGACATCATCCTGATGTTGAAATAACTTGCGCCAAAAGCGGTTAATCGGTCTCGGGTATTTTTATCCTAGGGGACATGGATGCCGTGAAGCTGAGGATTTGAACTCATACAATACCAGTCTCCCGTGATTACATTTTGCAATGGATCCTGAGATGTGAAAAACATCTCTTCCAGAGGGTACAAAGGGCGCCACAGGACCACTTATCTGATGCAAAGAAGATGGACTAACAGAAGGGTCTGATTTGTTGATATACACAGACATAGAATATGACTTTTGACATGGCAAACATTGATTCACATGTGTGTACAGCAGTCCAGATCAAGCTCGGATGCATGTATGGATCAGGAGAGGAAGTAGATGCATACACTGCAGGAACCTATGTGTTGTAGGCTCGTTACCAGCCTGCCTACAATGAGCAACTATTGTGGCGAGCATGATGTGATAGGCAGGCTGGTACAACTTGTGACAAACAGAAGGCCTGGGCACAAAGTTCGATCACTTTCCTTTTCCCTTGTTGTGAGCTCATTTTATATCTGTTGAAAAAACTCTAAAGGGAAGGATGCCTTTACAGCTATTCCAGAAAATAATGAGACACTCTTTTTTTTTTTCTGGTTGCTTCCCAAAATAGACGTGGCAGCACCGTGCCAAAAAGAGATGATTGGTTAGCCCTAACCCTGTGATCGGGCTCATCAGAGACTTTTTGGCAAGGCCTTTGAAGTAAGGGGCCCACCCCAAATTGGAAGAATCCTTTTTGGGAACAATCAAAGAAAAAACTTGCCAGTCTCATTATTTTCAGGAACAGCTGTAATTCCTCTCTTCTCAAATTCTGTCTCTTCAGAATTTTGATCAAGCTTTGTTACTGGTGAGTTCTGGAGCCTCAAATCACTCCTGATTTTCCACCTCAGCTGCCAAACTCAATTTAGAAATCTGATCACCAAGCAGTGAAAATTAAAAGTCTGCCATTCCAATCAATCAGTATGGCTGGCAGCTACACAACTTTCCTCTCACCACCAATGTTCCCACTATGCCACTTGGGACACACCACTCAGACCCCCACTTACTGACCAAGAATGACTCAGATGACCGACTGACCTCAATGCTTGCTTGTGGTCTTATTTCACTACAAACATCAAGTCACCACATGCGCACCACCTTTTATTGACACTTGACCCCCGCTGCAACCGCAAGCCCGCCATTTACTCCTTGTGCTCAATAATCCCGCATGTTATGTCGACCCCCTTCTAACGTCTGATACAAGGTGTGCCTGCTGTTCTCCCTTGTCTTTCCTCCCTTCTCCCTCTTTCTTTTCCCTCGTGTCCAGCCTTTGCAATCGACATTGTTGAACTCCCCTGCATGCCCCCAGAGCCTTTAACTCCTCCCTTCGACCTCCATCATTCTTCTGTGTCTGACGTGTCCATTTGCTCACAACTTAATGAAATCTTTTGTAACTGGTGGTGGTTGTTACGTAGCCGACGAATAGAATATATTGTTTTCCACAGCAATATCTCTACTCACACTATGCAGTTCTCAGAATCCTGCTGCCTCAAATTCAAAGCTCATACGGGTGGACTTAGCAGTTGTTGCAGAAGGTGGTGCTGCCGACTTGTGCTGTGGAAGATGCCAAAACATCGCTGCAATCAAAATTTCCGAATTGCATTTGACAGGTGAGGCGGAAAGTAAGCAAGCGCCTCAAATTTAGTAGGGAATTGATCGCAGTGTGATGCCGATGATCGGCACCACTCAAATTTTCAAACTCCGGGCTCAGCCCTTTGGTGTATCCCGAATTGTACCAGCCTGCCTACGGCAAAGTGCTTGCCACGTATTTTTGCCATTTGTTGGCAGGCTGGTCACGAGCCTACATGTGGTGTACAATCTGTAACCTGCGGGCTGATGCAGCTCTGATGGAGGCAGCTGCAGCATGCAGAGCTAGGATAACTCAGTGAAAGATCCAAGCATATTAAGAACAGTTGACACACATGTGAAGGACATACTGCCATATCTGGGCACACATGGGGTGGCAAACGAGGCCACAGCAGACAACACAGTAGATGGCGATGTCACAGGATATGAAAAGGTTGGGGATGAGGCAGACTGAGCCACTATAATCGATGTCAGACCAGGACTGAGGATCAGATGATTCACATAACACACCCGGAGTGCCTGCTGCCACGGTTGCCCTGTCTCGCAGACATTCCTGTGTGAATCACAGTTCAGGTAATAATTTATGATAAAAAATTTCACACTCAACAAGGAGTCAAAGCATGCCAACTTCACTGAAACCCTGATATGTGGCGCCAAGACTCAATCCATCTTGCAAGCTTTATCAGTCTTTTTTCAAATTTCTGTGCAACAGCAAGGAGCCAACTGACCCAAAACTCAGCCCTAGAGGTATGCCGTTTTGTGCGAACTGACACAACTTACACTGGTGGAGCGCTGCTTCAGATGTATTGCAAAATGCATCTGCAAAATCAGCATATATAATATTGATTGAGGATACCATCCCCTTCTGATAAAAGGAAATAGATGCCAGAAGGCTGGCTTAAATGCCTGACGAATTTTCTGAGTTGCACGAGAATTCACGTAGTCTGTAGTTTCCCACGCCACTGTTGTATGGAGGGTCACGTTGTTCCATTATCTTCGGAGTTGGAATTTTGCCCCACCTTTCAACACTTCTAGCAGCATGCTTTGTCTAATCCTTGGAGGAACAATCATTCAGAATGTCATTATAGTATTGTCTGTGTCCTCAGGCAATTTTGATTCTTCATTCTGGAACTGGAATCACAGGTCACCTTGCTAAGCAGCCGGCTCATCCAAATTTGGCACAATGATTCCGTGAATTTATCAATGAGACATGGCCAGAAAAAACATTGAGGTCAGGTACTGTACTATTTTGATCAAATCAACAGTCACGCATCACGCACCCCCTGTCAATCACGAACTTTGGTCAAGGTCACGCATCACTCGGGTCTCTGTCGAACCTCCCTGCTGTCACGCAGGCCCCAAAATTGCCCAAAAAGCGCCAAAAAGACAAAATTTCACGGGAAAATGTCGAAATTTTGGAGGTGTCACATGAAAATTCAGTTGTTGCCAAAATGTCGAATAGGTAAAAGCCATCACGCATCACCCCCCCTGTCGATTTGATCGAAATAGTACAGTAACTGAACATCGAAATTCTGATAAATTTGTGTAAAACACGTTGTGCAGTGCAATTGAAGACCCGATCACAAGGTCCACCTTTGATCCTGCATCTAGATCTGTTTATAAGAGACTAGACATGGATGCCATTTTGAATTGTTATGGTACAATGAGATCCAGATACGAACTCACAGTTTGGGAGGCAGATAATCATGATCAATTACATTCTAATGCTCTGTTCTGCTAATACTACATACATTTCCCTTCCGTTGAAAGGACCACCTTCCTTACAATCCAAGGCCACAGAGAGGGCATCTTTGTGACAGGCAGAATACTCGTGATGAAGTACTGTAGCATTTGATTCAATTCGTATGTCACGGGTCACAGGCCCAAAAATTTACGAACTTTTCGTACTGGTCACAGGTCACCGAGGGCATATACGAATCCTCCAAACAGGTCACAAATTTGCCAGAAAGTGGCTCAAAATTTGAATTTTCGCCTCTGCGCTGCCTGCTTGTCAAGCGGCGCCGCGGCGTTCGCACAAGGTGCCAATTTTCACAGAGGCACGTTGGGAAGACAAGCCATTGCAGCAAAGATGAGAAAATTCCAATAATTAGGTGAGCAAATCATGCTAGTGCCCGTTTTGGAATCCCAAGTGAAATCTAATTATTTGAAACCATACTACAACTACCTGGTCATTGCTGGGAAGGCAAATATGAATATCTGAGGCCTCCTGCCAACTTTCGGCCGATTTACGAAAAAAAAAAATTAGGTGTCATGCTCGACCCGATCCAAGTACGAAAAGTGAATTTCGTACGGTGTGGTCACAGGTCACAGAGGGGTACAAATTGAATCCAATGCTACAGTAGCTCATGTGTTGCACCATGTCTGCCTGAATACACAGAATTGTTGCTCTCCAACATGCATTGTCATAATTGCAGCCAATGATCAAGATGATACAATAGCTGTTCCTCCATCTGGTACTATTCGGCAATGCACTACCTTAACCTCATTGTCAGAGGAGTTGCCTGGAGATCCAGCCATGATGGAAGGACGGGCACTGGGAACCAGCTTGCGTAGAAAGATCTGTGAGTGTGGCTCTTACTCATTAGATTGTATCGCTCATGACCTGGATGTGCTATCTTTTTTCACATTGTAGTGTTTCTCTCGCTCCACCAAGTACAGAAGGGGACCTGGCTTTGTGGTTGTCATAGTGCCAAAAGAACATCAACAAGTTTGGCGGATTAAACCCCTGGTGGCAAATCTTTCAGTAAGGTTGTCTAGGCCAGCTTCTTGAGATGGGTATGATGGTATCGCGGCACATAGGAGAACATGTCAGGAACATATATCTATGGTATTTCCTGACTGCACTCAAATGTGCGGCAACACCATCATATCCACCTCAAGTACCTGGGCCAAACGATTTCACTAAATGAATCACCACCAGGAGTTCAATTCGCTGAACTTATCAATGCTCCTTTGTCTCTGTGGCCACAGTAAAGCAAGGCCTCCTTCTGTGTTCACTGGAATGAGAACCACACTATAATACAGAAAAAACAGTACATGATATGGATACACTGGAAATTACAGACATGTCAAGCAAGCCTAATCAGTTGCACCAACAGCTGAGCACGCACGGTGGGCATTTGTAGGCATTCAGGTGTGTTTTCAGTGCACTTGGTCTGGATAAAGCCTGTGAGTGGTAAAATATCACAGTGTCTGCAAGATCCTTGCCACGGAAACTCATTGGAGCATATCTTGATCAATGTTAGAATGATCCTGGTTCAGTTATAGTTGATGAATTGGCTCGTGATTTAGATTTACCATTCTCTCAGTACTCTTCTTGCGACGCCACTCCTGGTGCTTAATATAAGAAGGTGGGATCTCGATGTAAATGAGGGGCGACACACTTAGTTCGGAGGAAGGATCTGGGCTTGAGAGTCTCGAATCGCTGTTTGAGTATCCAAAGCGAAAGCAGAAAGCGAAAGGAAAATCAGTAAAACAAATAAACCGCACAAGGGGAAGGTGAGAAAGAAGAGGGATTAGGGTTAGGAGCAACTGGGAAGGGGCAAAACGGATGGGCAAGGAGATGGCGTATATCATCTCCACCAGCTTATAGATAGTGTCACAACGTTCTGGACAAAGCGTTAGCATGTGACTTCTTTCCTTCGAATATATATATCGAAGGATCAGTACTTGCGAAATCGAATTCATTAAATAGCACGTACGATTTGAAGTTGACTGAAGTTGAAAGTGCGGAGAGGGTTCAAAACGTAGGGAGGCAAAGTAGAACTAAAATCAAAAGGAGAGACAGCGCTTACCTCCCTCCGCGTCGTAATCTCCTCCACATGCTTCGTATTTAGCTTCAGCACGTTGAGGATCCTGATCTCGTCATTCCACAGTGGCTCCTCGCCTGTGCGGTAGAGGTACTTGCATTCAGCCTGCAAACATCTTTCATCAGTACAACCAGTGTTTTAGGGGATTATTTAGCACTAGGAGAGGGGAAGATAGAGAGAAAGGCACGAGGGACGGAGGCCTCCAGCGCGGGCCCTATACCGACTCACCATGCATGCGCTCACAAAGGAAGGCATAGCCTGCGGCACCCGATAATGGATTGCCTGCGGCGCGGGCATCGTTACAGCTCGCCAGAACCTCGGAGGTCATACCTTCCGCCTTGCCGGCGGCGCGCGAGTGCGAAAAAAAACCAGTGCCACGCCAAAAACTCAGTTTACCGAGCCTCGGTGCGCACAACGCAAAGAGGCGCTCATACGCATGTCTTGGATGAAGGATGAACACAGAGGCTCAGAGGGGCAGACGCCTACACACACCTTCTATACTGATGCACGCGCAGTACCACATCCACCAACCTCGCGATCGGATGCACGGCGGCCGCGAAAAGATGCATGACGCATGCGAACGAGCGTAGGTGACGCCGATGGAGAGGTCATGGCGGACAGAGACTCGGAGGGCATGGGGAATGATTCTGGTTCAAAGAAGATTAGTGATGTAGAAAGCGCGAGTGCCGAGGCCGTTGTAGTATCAAGGTAGATAGAAGAGATGGAAAGAGAGGCGAGGCTGAAGGTCGATGACTGACGCGGACGGAGAAGCCTGACGGAGAGCCGAGACGGAGAGCCGTCATCGATCCGGTGATCAACACAGCCACGTCGCGTCTTCTAGCCCTACCGCATACTTAGACACGAGCTGCGCCCCTTGGTCGACTTGGAGTCCTTGCGCCGTCACCCGCTTGCAGCATCATCCCCTTCAAGTTCCACTTCAGCTTCCCTGACTGCTCAGCCTTCCCGTCGCTCCTTCCGCCATCACCATCTCCTAATGAATTTCAGGGCCGGGCCGGGCCTGTAAGCCCGGGCTTGGGCCGGGCTTAAGGCGTGATTGATCCTATCCACCTACCAAATTTAACGAAGCCCGGGCTTGACGGGCCGGCTTGGGCCGAAGTTGAAGCCCAAGCCCTGGGCCCGCTCAGGCCCTGTATTGGGCCGGGCCGGGCCTGGAAGGCCTAGGGCTTTTCAATGGCCCAACAATTCACTACCATCTCCTCGGTGTTCACCGCGTTCCCCCCGGCTTCCCACAGGTAAGAGGGGCCGACTCGACGCGGTGTCTATCCGACTACACGCCGCGCCTACGATTGGCGCCGTCCTTCGTGTCCGTTCTGTCCCTACCAGCCGCCGCGAACCTCGGATCTCGGGAGGCCTCATCGTGACAGATGGATGGTAAATTCTTCTGCAGCGACCTCGCGCTGCTTTTCTTCTCGTCCACTGCCCAGCCCAGACTGCCTGCCTCCAACTTCGCACACGACATCTCTCGCGACCACCAGCATCCGCCGCTTCCCAAGTGAAGCCTGCATGCCACCACGATCCACCACGCTGCTCGCCTAGCCCCGCCGCATGGCTGTTATGCCCCTCGCTCACCCCAGATGGCGTGAGTTGCTGCGGCGCCGATGGCAGCGCGCCTCTGGCATGCTACGCGACTGTGGTGCTATCCAAGTGGGCCGCTACAGCGATACTCACCCCGGACTACGACCACCCACACTACACCACGCCTGCGCGCACACCAGACACCTTCTTCCGTGCAATATCCCCGTTGCTCCAAGCCTCCGCCTGCCACGCACCATCAACGCGACGCGCGCCCCCAGCGACCTGCGCCACAGCGGCGGCAGCGATCTTCCATTGCACACGCCCTCTTCGTCTCCTCCCTACGCCCCCGGGCGCAGTCCCTCTCTCATCATCTGACGGCCATGCCTGGGTGTATCCCCAGCATGACGTACACCACCACCGTCGTGCGGAGCCACCGATGACTGGCCATTCCCAATTGCACGCGCCGCCACCGTCCCTTCCCTTCTTCCAATTTCGACAATTCAAGAGAAAAAATTGCCGAGCATTTCGCAGGCACGACCGATCGGCCGACGTTGGCCCTCTCTTCTTTTTTGAGAAGGGCTCCCGCAATCCTATCCTCGATCGCATTCTCTCCACTGTCGCAAGAGTGGTCACAAAGTCCCCGTGCGTATCGGTCGGGCCATCCCCACGACCGGCACGGGTATGGCCGATAGTTCCTTGGACAGAATAAATCAGTCAGTAATTTGCTCAAAATATGCATATGAGAGCAAAATGGAAGGAGAGAAATAGATCATCAGAATCCTCCCTGGGGTCAGCTACTCCCCCTCAGATCCGTGATTCAGTTGGAAATCACCGTTCAAATAGAGGTAAGGAATATGACTTGCCTGAACGGTTGAATCTCTCGCTGAGCTCAATCGGTCCCTACACCGGATAAAATAAAGCACTAAGAGATTCCTGCGTCCGAATTTTTTACGTTAAAGAATGAATTCATTAAACGTATTGCGGCAACAACTCACCGGCCAAGAAACTACTACGCCGCCATTCAGTAAGCCTGATATCTCGCCCTCAGTGACGCCGTTGAAGGAGGAATAAGTCAGACGTGGGAGACGCCATCTTTGTACAATGGGCTCTGTTACAAAAGTGTTAGTTAATGAATACAAGACATGCCTTCGCTATGCTCCGGCGTAGGTGGCAAGTCAGAGCGTAAGGTAGTCACGGTGCCCAAGCCTGCTGATCACTGACGACAAATATATATATATATATATGACAGGTCAATACATCCCATCGAATTTGGAAATCTGCCTACTTGTAAGGGGACAGGAAGTAGAATAATCATAATAAGCCGTGTTGCGGGCCACAAAAGAACGGCTTCCAGCTTCTAGTTCTCAGAGACTTGCTCGGACGGGTCTGATGAGCACTTGCGCACGAAATTGATTGAGGGTAACATTGCAACTTATTGAAAGGCTTGCAATCAATTGTAATGTGATCTTTCCAACGTTGAGGATGGTCGCCATTGGGATCTAACAAATGAGAACGTTGAACCTTTACATTTGAATCGAACTTGCTGAAAGCGGTAATCTTCGCGCGTACATTGAGGGAAAGAGAGATGAAAAGTTAGAAAGGGTGATGACGGGTAAAGGACGATGCAGGATCAGACTGGATAGCGCTTTTGAGCGAGGCTTGATTCCGCGAATGACGGGCATGTCGTCTGCTCAAAATGTATTGCTCATAGCCCATCGAAAGTGTTCTGAAAGTTAAACTGTAATGCTGAAAAAATAGCTATGAGAGTAAAGCCTTGAGGTAACCCGGCACAATTAATGAGTGAACACAAAGTGAAGAGGAATCGTTGGCGCGAAAAAAACAAACAGGTACATACTAATACGAGGTATCTGCTTGGTGTATGAGGTATTGTTCACGAGTTTCTCTCGACTCGGCCATATTAAAAGCTTTGTACCTTTCTAATCGCTGTTGGGTGGAATAATAAACTCATTCAAATCCTCTCTGTGGCTCTAACCACCTGTTTTTGGTATATTCAATTTACTTCAATACATACTTAACGTCCACTCCGAATGGCGGTATGAACCTCGTGAGGTAGACTATGATCAAATACATCGCAGTAAAATGGGCGGCTCAAACCATCGAAACCTCCGTTAATTTCTTCTCCGCAGCCACAGGCGGAGCTTCGCTCCGACTGGTACATAGAAGCGGTAGGTTTTAGCTAAAGCGCCAAGGCTCCCGGAAATCACTCAATTGGCTCATCGAGTTGTATGGGATATAGTCTATAACTAACTTCGAACTTCTACTCGATGGCGTTCACACTGCCGTCGTAAAAACCATCATAATCGTGTAAGCATATTTGCCAACAGACGCTACAGAAAGGGGAGACGGATCTGCGTGCCAGATATTGAGAACTCAACGATTCAAGTTTAAATGAGAAAAAGGATGTACCGGAGTTACCCCGACTCTATTGAACTATGTTCGTTTTGTGTTGTACGTCGTTTGTTGTGCGTAGGTTCTGGGAGCCGAATTTCAATTATTATAGGTTTATATACCGATGTGAGGCATACCGTACATGACAGATCGCCGGGGACAACGGTCAAGGTATTCGACATTGAGGTCGCCTGCAAGGCTGCCCTGGCTGGAGAATGAATCTAAACGATGCTGCAATACAATTCGAGAAACAACCTACCAAGCGATAAAACAGGAATGTAACGAAGTTCGCAAAAGACAGGCACTATGAGGTATTATGGTCAGCACGCGTTTCCAAGTAAAGAGATTATATCGCTACCGGAAACCAGAGTTCAACAGGGCTTCGGTAATATTTGAAAGTTGGTCGAGGACTCACCAAGTAAAACCTAACATTGGATGAGGCTGACGAAGAGCAGAAATAAGACGAATGGGCGTCACATGATCAGCGTTGCATTTCGGTTAAAAAACTCTATTAGTACTTACTCCGTGGGCGTGGTTGAATTTGAGCCGCGGCGGGCCCGGGCACGCATGGGGGTTTAGGCGGGGCGACGTAGATGAGGGCCGGGTCTATCCAGACGCCGACGCAGCCGCAGCCGAAGAGGTGGGCGTGGTGGAGACGGCCCGGATGGATCGCTAGCAGGCCTGGCGTTGAGATCGAATAGTAGCAAAGCGTGCCTGAGACAGTGATTTGAAGTGCGAAGGCTTGCCCATTATGCACCAATGATCGTCGAGCCCGTTGCCTTCCGCAGCTCGGCGTACGTGGTCAGTCAAATTGAAGCGTTGCGGCTGCAGACTCCCTTGAAGTGTATTGAAGTTCAGGTCGACTTGAGGTCTTGAACGTTTAGACTATCACCAGAATGCTTTGCGTTTGGATGTTCGGAGTTTTGTGGATTGGTTTGACTTGAGAAGCACTCCAGTGTCTGTTGCTCTTCCAAACCCAGGTTACGGCTAAAGGCTTTGACGGGCTTGATCTCATCGCCCGGGATCACCAACGTGGTCTTGTAGTCTTGCGTCTTGAAGGCTTGCGGGAATGGGACGTGAGGATACTCAAGTTGACCCGGAGATTCAAACTCGCCGCATGGAACAACGAATCGCGGAAATGAAATCGATGCGGGAGGGTAAGATGATGGGGGACGGAAAGCAAGAAGCCTTCGACCGGTCGTCCCTTTTGAGTGGATCTTGAGCGCGGGAAAACACGCCCCGTGGTCGCTCGGCATAGACCGGCATGGAGCTAGCCGCTAGTAAATGGCGATTGCACTACCATCGAGAGTGTGTGTGGGAAAGAGAAGCAGGGTACAAACAGATGCAATGTGATACGAGGCATCTGCTTAATATACGAGGTATATAAACAACTGAGGAGTAAATATCGCTGGCCCACCCGATAGCGGGAGTAGCCCGCCACTATCTTCTAATCTGCTTGAAATAAATCGCTCAGCTCTAATAAACGCGTTAGTGGGAAGAATGAATCTAGAAATGAATATATCTGAGAGCCACCGATTGTGTAGCTTTGGTGTCCCACGGGTTTGGCGATTCAATTAAACCCCAGAACGATCAGAATGGACTCGGAGCACAACTGGAAGGTTGCCGCCCCTCAATCTAATAACCATCCCCCCCAGAACCCAAATTAGACAGCTGAAGCTGTCATCCACCGAGAAGCGGATACATGGATTCGACACAGCTGGCCATGCTGTGCTCAATCCAATAATCCAGAGTTCGGATCGGGTACCACTAGAACCGGATACATGAACTGCGCGCCCGCTGGCGAGGTTGCGCGTGATCCCATAATCCGGGTCCCAGCTATGGCACAAGTGTCGATGCATTACTGGGCCACTTATATAGAAAACCGGAACCCCAAACCTCCGAGGCCCGAAAGACCAAATAAAGACCTGGGCCGTGCGCCACACATCTCTTCGGATCTCGCTCGGACGCATTATTGCCCTTTCTACCGGGCGATCAATGAAAACCAGACCTGAAGCTGCATTCCTTACCCTTCAAGTTTGGATTGATTTCAATTCCAGCACAGTCCCGGAGTCACCTTCTGCCCCGTTTCGGCAGGAAATAGCCGTTATTGATCCGGTGATCTTTCCTGCTACTGTTAGGTAAGGGTTTCTATAGGGTGCCTGATTTTTAGGTTTTGGCAGTAAACTGTGATTTTTGTCAGCAGTTTTTGCATCAGCATCCATGCTCCAGGGCCAACGGTGACTGAGTAAATTCATATACGTCTCGTAAAGCGGCGCATTGTGGCAGTAGACTCGTGACCAGTCTGCCTGTGAATGGCAACAAAAGTGGCAAGCACGTTGCTGCAGGCAGACTGGTACTTCTCGGATGCTGTCAAAGGGCTGAGCACGGAGTTTGAATTTTTGGTGGGTGCTGATCGCTGGCATTTGGTGGCTGTGCTATGCCATCAATCTTCGCTCAAATTCGACCCTCTAGTATGCCCCCACGATGCACTTGGTACAGATTCTGAAGAGACAGAATTTGAGAAAAGAGAAAATAAATGAGATATTCTCTTTGAAATATCTAAATTTGACTTGAATTGAGTCAAGAACAAAGGAAAAAAAAAATTTCAAACTCTGTGCCCAGACCTTTCACTTAGCCCAAGGAGTACCAGCCTGCCTGTGGCAACGTGCTCACCACTTTCGTTGCCATTCGCAGGCAG
This sequence comes from Mycena venus, assembly GCA_014462655.1. Lineage (NCBI taxonomy): Eukaryota > Fungi > Basidiomycota > Agaricomycetes > Agaricales > Mycenaceae > Glaucomycena > Glaucomycena venus. The sequence goes on from JACAZI010000027.1 coordinate 1,835,115, forward strand.
ACTGGTTACGAGCCTATTGTGGCAGGTCAAATGGCACTTTGACGGGACAGGTTGACTGGTATTTTTGAAATGACGGGTCGACTGGCACCTTGCATGGGGAATCAACGTGGCAACTCTCTTGTTCTCGCACCCCCACCATGCTCCTCACTACAACCTTCTGCAACAAGCCGCTCTCCACTTCTGTTGATCCCCTCTCTGAGGAATTTCGTGTGACTCTTGACCAGCAATGGAATTCCTGCTTCTCATTCTGTTACTTTGGATGTTCTCGCCCTACCATCTGATGGCACTGTATGCTCTATGCATGTCAAGCTCTTGGTCTGCTCAGAGGCTCCCTGCAACCTTATTCCTTGGCTATTTCTTTGCTGTGAAACTCTTTCCCATGCAAGCTTTTCTCTGATGTTTTTTAGAAAAAGCTTTCAGTATTTTTCTCGCTCAAGTCAGTCACTATCCTCATCCGGATATGCTTTCAGAACCTTCCCCCCTCACATATCCGACATACCTACCAGAGACATTAACTGCGCGACCCAAACTAGCTGTAAGTCATTGTTTTAAATCTGCACCTTGTGGATGCTCAGTTTCAGTTCCATGCTGTCACTGTATGTGTATGACTCCCTGCTGTACCGCTGCCTATCTATGTCAACTCCACTACTCTCTGCTGTACCTATGCCTCATATGACGTTTGCTGATGAACAAACATATGCACCCTATCATATCTCTAAATGTTATTCATGATATATTTGTTGGTCATCATGTAACACATTCTCAGATATCTGTGTTTCAAGCAGAGTTGCATACAATCTGAAAAGTACTTGACTTGCATGCAATCTCATATTAATTAACCATTCTGTAAGATTTTGCTCGTTTGGCGGTGCCCATCAATTTGCATGTGTTTTTTTTCCTTTCTTTATAAGGCTTAACTGCTGTAGCCTGTTTGCTCTTCTCCTGCCATCGGCTTGTGCAATCCACCAATTCCTAAGGATCTTGCATCCTAAACCTGTATATCCTTTGTGCTGTGTCAGCTACAGTCTCATGATGAGTTCCGGATGTCTTTCTGGTCTGTGCGTGGTGGATGCTTTCCCCTTTTCTCTGTGACCCCCTACTATGCAATGGCCTCATGATCTGTTGGGGACCGCTTTCAATTTTCTCTGTCTCTGCGGTGCCCAAAATTGTCTTTCTCGTGTCTCAAGCAAGCTCCATATCGCCTCTTACTCTCCTTTCATCCTGCGGGCTTTACCTTCCGGCTGCATTTGCGTGCACAAGCTATTCTTTTCGGTGCTCAGCTGACAGACGCGGCAAATTTCCCACTGTGCCGCAAGGCTGTTCAATTTCTCTCACTGCGGCCGCATCGCCATGAGGTCGATAAAAGACCATTTCCTGTTCGTCTCACAGTTTCTATTCACCCCCCATTTTGCATTTCATATCTGATTCATTCGCCCGTCCCCCATCTTCACTGCTGGATGTTTTCTTCTAATTTTCTCTCCGGAGCTTGATTTTCATGCAAAGCACAATCCCTTAAACTGTATGCGCAAGATCCCGCTTTATCTGGCTAAATGCTGCTGGCTCTTACCCGCCCTCAGCTCCGATGTATCGAGGCCGCAGACTGTCGAAATTGCACAACATTGTTTTGCCTTCAAATCCTCAATGATGATTCAGTCCTGTGGCACTGCAGATTATTCCAATTTAACCACAGTCACAGGGACTGCCTGGTTTGGATTCTGGTGTTCTTGGCCTGATGGTTTCTTTCCCTATGCTCCAAACGTCGAGTCAATGTTACCCAGTTTTTATATAGCTCTGTCTGGGGCCTCATTTTTCTCGGACTGCTTAATGTGGTCATTCTAGCTATCATTACATTTGAAAATCTTCTGCGGTTTGTCTTCCCCCTGTTTCAATTCGTCTCTGTCTCCCTCAACTACAGGCTTTTGAGTCTCGTACTGAAGGTTGTCAGCGCTCAAATTGGTCACGTTCTAATGGCGTTTTGCCGACTTCTCTCACATTCCAATTTCATGTTGTCTGTTCCCGCTATTTTTTTGCCTTGCTGGGAATTATTGGTTTGCCAGACCAAATTCTCTGAAATATTTCGTAATTACATTTCCTTGACAGATTGATCACAAGCACTCTCCAGGCTCAAGTTACTCTCTGTTCCTGTTGTCACCTTGCAGCATTGTACTTCCTCAATGCAATATATATTTTTCACTTTCATCTTTGCTTGCCAGAACAAAGTGGAAGCCAGTCTTGTGTCAGTATGAATTTGGTTCAGTGTTACCCTGTGCTCATCCACCACATTGCGACTGGAGCTTGTGTTGACCACAAAGTTATATTCCCCATTAAATGGCACACCCCCAAACCCCCTGCTGGAGCTGGCTACAGCTGCTGCCGATGGAGGCGCTAGCACCCAGCCTGCTCGCATCAAGCCAAAACAAGAGGCCAGCACAAATCTACCAATCTACTCATTTATCAACCTCCCTTTAGATGAAATTCAAATATAATCTTCCTTTCCATGCCTCACCGATTGTTGATATTATCCAAGAGACATTCTTTGCCAAGCGCAATTCCTTGGGTCGGAAATACAAAAGGCTCTTCACAGCCCCTGAAGAGCATCCAAATGAACTGGAATTATCCAACGCGATGGCAGCCCTGGTCGCGACCTACGTACGGTTTTAATTTTGTTATCAAATCTTCTTTATCATTCAATACTCCCCAGGTTTGCGGTACCTTGCATAACTGCGGGTGGCTTCCAGGACTTTGATTTCACGCAGGCGCATCTCGAAACTACCTATACAAATCTTCTCAAAACCCTCACGGGGATGCGCGAAGACAAGAATCCCGAGCTGATGCACAAGGTGATGCACGACCTATACATGAAGACAAGGCAAGTCATTTATCAGGTTGCCATTGTCTCAACTCATCCTCCGTCCTTTGCAGCAAATCTGCTGCCGCAATCGAATGTGCCGCGATGGGCTCTGCCTGCAATGCTATCTGCTTGGATCTGGTTGACGACAATGACGAGTAATGATTGTGCAGATCACTAGCACAGCTGTTTAATAATAATCTTACTGCATATATGTTTTATACACTACATTCTTCTAATTGAAGTATTTCCTGCGCTATTCGATGACGATTGGGTTCTAAATATGATTAAGAATTGGCGAAAGAGTGACAAAGGAGCTTCAAAGCGTGCCATAATTTACTTGAAATTTCAGCAAAATTATGGAATTTCCATCAGAGGTACATAACTTAATTAAGGTAGCTTGGGGTAACAGATGTAATGAGGATATCTGATAACTTCGCGAGATTTCGTGAAGTTTCCTCAAAGTTTGACCAAATTAACTATGGGGGGTTTTCCTGAGCTGGGTATCATTAGCACTTGTCAATTACTTGTCAACTAGTCTCGAGGAACTTCACAAGTTGAAGCACAGGCAGAATGTTCCGAACATGACTTTTGTAACTCAGGATGGTGTGTTTGTGGTGTGTGCTGAATGTTAGGTGTGATGAGGACTTGGATGAGGTCCTGAATATTGTCACGCATCGATACATTGTCGACTTCAACTGAGTACCGAGTCTTCTGACTTGTTTCGGACTGAAGTTACAAATGCTTCATTTCAGAATATTGAGATGAGGATTGTGAGTGCTCGAGAAAATCAGTCCGAAATCAATGTTCTACCAAATTTTGTGGCAACGATCTATTCTAATGATTCTAATGGTTCCATTAGACTTTGAACTAATGAGTTTTTGCCAAGTCTATGTCGTTGGATGTGAACACTTCATCATTCGGGAATCACTTATCAAGGCCTGTGAAGGCAACACTGGCTTTAGGCAATCAGAGCCAGATCCCTGCTTCATGGATTACATTGATGGCTGAATGTTAGAATGACCGTCTCAAAGTCACCCAGGAAGTTAGACTGTTCTTCAAAAGTTAAACTGTTCTTCAATGGTTTCTATTATTAACCTTCAATCCGTCACGTGTAACTACATAACAGCCCCGGCCCGATCCATTCCGATCCCATCCCGAAACCACCCGCACCTCACAGTGCGCACCCGAGAAACCCATATGCTAACAAACCTTCATGGCTATTTTGAGCAAGAAAATTGGGGATCTGGTCGTACAGTTTGTTCACCCATTCTGTGCACGAGATTTCCTCATCGCCAGGCCATCCACAAGGGAAACGAGTTTTTGTGGCACTTCAGCATTTTACTTGGAGCTCCATTGCAATCACTCTCAGGAAAACTGATAGTGAGCCGACATTAGTGAGTAAGTTTAACTTCGAAGAGGAATTCCTCTGAGCTCCGAGTTGCTAGGTCACCCAACACGTGTACCCATTAAAACTGGACGGAAAAAAACAAAACCTGTCACACATAGCTACAATGGCTCAACATTGGATTTGTCTGCACCAGCCCTTATGGATTGGGCTATTATCTGAGACTGGGTACCTGGCAACCTTAGCAGTTTGAGGAATTTTGATGGCGAAAGCATCGAATTACCAAGGGCTTTAGGACCTCTTAATGAAGGCTAGGATCTTAAGAATGAGATGTATCAACACACAATACATTTGGTAACAATTTCGTGGCTCAGCGAATGTTTTGCCAGGGCAAGTCCCAAAGCGGCAAAAACTAGGTATACGGCCAGGGATGCATGCACCAACTAATACGAGAGCAAAGTGTTTGAAACATGATGGAATATAAGCAGTGGGTATGAAATGCTGTCTTGCATAGGTAATGGGCATGGTGAAACTGGCCAAAGGATCTGGATCGCATACACCTTCTGATGCAGATTTCGATATTTTGACAATATTTCACCAATATTTGAGGTTATTGCAACATCCACTAGATCAGATTTTGACGGGATGGGTATCAAGGGGTAGGCAGGTGTCATGCAGTCAGAATGAGCCGCAGAAGTTGTGAAACGATGAAGCGGTTGTCGAGAAAAAGGTGGCTGACCAATAAGAAAACCGTGTTCAGGACTACCCGCCATTCAGAGATTTGGCACAGCATCACGTCAATCTGATCAAATGGGCTCAAATCTGGTTTTTGGGGTCGAATGTATCTACTTTCCACTATACAACTTGAATTTTTCCCAAAAATCAATCTAACAGTGCTATAGGACCCAAGTAGCAGGATAGCTAGTCTGGCCGGATAGGCAGTCACAGATAATACATACAAGTCTCACGCCAATGACCAGAGAGCGGGAATATTGGAGAAATGCACAAAATCCGACATGTCATCTTCCAAACTCTGCTGATTGCGAGCAAAGCGAGCAAATCTACCCTAACATGTGATGAGAGGCAGAGGGATAGAGTTTGCAGCAAACACGAACAAAGGTGTTTGTAGGTGACTGACAGACCTCGGGGGAAAGAATGCCTTCAAAATCATCCAATTCTTGGTATATCGTGATGAAAAGTAGGCCAAACGACATGCCTTCACAGCATTGTCCTGCACATACCGAAATCTCAGGGTGCAGAGAACAAAAAAATCCTGCCCAAAAAGTAAATGCATAAGCATGATTACGCTGTCTTCTTCGCGCGAGCACCCCACGCCTCAGCGGATCCCTAGTACTCCTCTTCCTTTCTTCCCATCTCTTTCCTTCCTCCCCCATACTCATTCTCCCAACATCAGGCAAGTTCATGAGTCAGGTGCTTTATTGCGAGCGAAGCGAGCACTTCTACCTTAACACGTGACAAGGGGGAGGGCTAGGATATGCATGTAAACAAGAACAAATGATGGTGCAGTGGCTGACAGTGCTTGGGGGAAAGAATGCTCTCAAAAATGTTCAATTCTGGGTATACTGCAATGAAAAGTGGACCAAGTGATGCACCTTCATGGTGTCATTCTACTCATACCAAAATCTCATGGAGCGGGGGAGAAAAAAAACGCACCTAAAAAAAGGAAATGTGTAATCATGATTACAATATGCTTCGCAAGCACCCCAGGCTTTCCGTGGATTCCTGGTTGCGAGTGCAGCGAGAGGCAGAGTGATGGAGTTTGCAACAAACACAAACAAAGTGTCATCGTGGTGGCTAACAGCCCTTTAGAAGATGCCCTCACAAAACATTCAATTCTGGGTATACCGGGATGAATAGTGAATCAAAGGATGCGCCTTCATGGTGTTGTTCTGGTCATACCAAAATCTTATGGAGCGGGGGAGAATGAAATTGCGCCCAAAAAAGAAAATGCATAATCATGACTATAATGTGCTGTGCGAGCACCCCGCACTTTCAGTGGATTCCCAGTACACTCAACAATATCTCGAAAATCAGCCCTGTGGCGCTGGATCCATTTCTTACTGAAGGAGAACACCTCCTCAATTGGGTTGAGGTCGGGAGAGTATGGCAGCTTATATACGAGCTTGATTCCCCTGAAACATTGTTAGAATTGATAATAGATTGAATATCAAGTGCACTGAGCATAGCATATTTCCTCTACCTCTTCAACGTGAAGAATGCTGCAGTTATCAATTACAAGAATGCTTCGGGGAGCTGGGTACAGATTCATCTGCTGAACAAGACCTTGAAGCCAGAGGCAGAACTCTTCACCATCATAGCCACCCTCTTTGACGTGGCTGTAAATCAGGCCGTCGCATGTGAGGGCGGGGAGTAGAGAATCTCTAGGAAGAGTCTCGGAATGAAAAGCAGAGATATCGCGAGAGATGTCTCATTGTGGTCTGCACACAAATTTACAGCTCTTTTGTGCACAAAGACCTTCCAGTGACCAGTTGTTCATACAATAAGTTGTGAGAATATTTACGGCAGCTTCGTCCTGAAAAATGAGATACTCAGGTGGGTAGTGACCTATTTCATGCTTGTATGCACGTCATCTGGGTTTAGAACGCTCAGCAGCAGTACGAGAGAGCTAAAATGGAACAAAGAGGCATCAGATGAAGGCTAAGCTGGGTGATACAAAATAGACAACCTTTTTTCGAAGTATATCCAAGCCGTTTTAGGGTGCAGAACAATGTTGCAAGGGAGACTTGAATGTCGTGAACAAGTAGTAGTTGAAGCTGGATGTTGTCAAGATACATGTCAGGTGAGTGCTCGAGTAAAGTGACCAAGAACTAAGGAAGATGACAGTCAGCAAGGCATGATTAGAGAGTTTGCGGCGAGCCACCAGGAGCCACTCTGCTGGCATGTGGTGCAGAGTGGCTACCAGGCCACCAGTGGCTCCATCATGCATGTTCTTGGTGTGTTCTGTACACTATTCTCACATCCCCCTCATGCAGTGAGCTCTCTTAGAGTCTTGGAGTCAGCATCATGGGTTTTGAGCTCCTCAGAAGGGCCTGGAGGGTCTGTACTCACCTCTTTTGCTTGCCTAGAGCACATCTGCATTGGCATGGTTGTTAGATAGGTGAAGGTGAGGAAAAACAAGAGATCTGATGTCATATTTTTAGCCACCAGCAGAGCCACCAAATGCAGTAGCCACTCTGCACCACATGCCGTGAGAGCCACCGGGTGGCTCTCGGTGACTTCTGGTGGCTCATTGCAAACTCTCTATTATTGCACAAAAAAAGGATGTGCATGGGTATGGTCTTCATGCATCAGCCTGGCTCTCTCAAATCCTTTTTGACGTCTACAGGCTATGCAGATCTCATTCCATGTTTGTATAACACACTGCACGACATAGAGGGGCATGTTTAGGTTGATCGCAATCACTGTTGTTTTCTTCTTTGAAATTTGAGATTGGTAGATGACATGAGCTTTCAATTCGGGACTGTAGGACTGTCTCAGAGGTACAGGACGAGGTTCACGAGGCATCTGGAGGTGTTTGGAGGCGATTGAGAGCAGAGGACAACGAGGACAAAAGAAAGATGTTGCCCACTTGACCAAACAAATACTGATCCGCCTTCGGAGCGTCTGTATTACGTCCCGAAGGCTTAGGAGAGCTTCTATAAGTTTTGAGGACTTCCAGAACACTGTTTCGTACTTTCTGAACGCGTCCGACGTGTCTCAATCCAACGCATTGTTGCATACACGGTACGGAGGCTCAAAAGTTCAAATTTATTGGAAATCTAAACTTTTATATATATGAGTGTGCGCCTCGAATGCCCCATTTTAACGCGCCTAGTACCGAGGGAAACGGATGAAATTGACAAAGTTACGAGGAAAATATTGGGAGGCAAATGTGGCTGTGATGGAAAGGTACCCAGATCCACTGGAATTTGGCCAGAGCAAGGGGCACCCGCCAGAAGATGCCGAGACACAGCTTTGGGAGGGAGGATGGGTCTGACCAACCTTATTTCACTTTTTGGACTTGGCTCGGACTACGTTAAAAACGTGTTAAGAAGCATTGGAAAAAGATCGATTTTTTAGGGGATAATTGAGTAGTGTCAGTGAACTCTAAAAAATCCATATGTCGTCAAAATTGGTCTCAGATGCGAATTATTACCACAGATTGAGCGGAAAAACTGCGAGACTCCCATCGGAATTCTCTGTTTTCGAAGATTTTCCTGGGGAGAACAACCTGATTTGGTTGTGGCTGTGCTCGGCTAGGATGGAGGGTGGGGTCAGACAGTGTTAATCCACTTTTTCGACCCTGTGTTGGAAATTTTAGGCTCAATACTGGTATTGGTGGGCGAAAATAATAAAATAAAGGAAAAAAGAAACTAAAATATTGCACGTGAAAAGGGGGAATTTGGTCGAGATCGGAAGACTTTCCCGTATATCCCCAAGTCTGGTAATCATCTCTTGCCGGTGCACAGCCACAACGGTCAGGTGCCATTTTCGATACTGAAGGTCGTGCCAAAATACTCAACTCAGCACCCAAAAAATATATTTGAAGTATGGTGTCTGTATTAAAATACCATTAAATTACACACAAATATTTGTGGAATCATCCGGGCCCTACAAACTCGTAATAAATACAGGTCAGTATTTTTCAATACTGAGCGGAGTTCCAATCTGCATCAGGCTTTGCCACGCTCGATCGGCTCACACACCGCCTCGCTGTCTTTGCTGAAGCAAATTGCTCTCTCACCAACCTTCACGCTTTCTCGAGTTTCAACTTTCAACACACTAGTTTCTTCAACACGCTGGTTTCACGCCCCCCGTACACTTGCCCATCTCAGCCAATGCCTTTACATAGAAGGATTGGCGCAATTCTTACCCTGCTGATAAGGTGTGAAATTGAACACACCTGAATTATTTGATTTTGCAACCTTTCAGTTGGAAGTAACTGATAAAACTAGTCAATAAGGTTAAGAGGGTACTGCATCAGACTTTTGACAGATTGATTGTCGAGTTGTCAGGCGTTGTGCAACACGGCAACGCCTGCCAAAATCACACAATGCGGCTAAAGCCGAAATTGGGCCGACAATGCGCAACATTGACGGGTGCAAGCAATGTTGCTGCGACTCAGCGGTCTGTCAGAATTGAAAACCCTTCTTCCCCAAGAGAGTCCAGCACAACCCCAGACTATCCCACATACCCTTGTAAGGTTTCAAAGTTAAGTTCGAGCTTACCGTCGTCGACAGAATTCATCAACAACAAGACAACATGTGAAAACGCCCAAAACACGGCAATCAAAATGTCAAAAGACCGATGTGGTCTACTCCCAGGACTGAGTACTAGGCCATTGGATGCATTTAAACACCAGTTTTATTACCATTTTCATTACACTGGTCATAACACTGCTCTGGCAATCTGTACAGTTTGTGCAGTGAGTTTGAGTAATTTATGGATGCTAGGCCATTACCAACTATTTGGGACATTAGAAGGATATTATAGGCAGCTACAGAACTAAGGGATAATTCATCTACAGTTCTCTGGAGTCACTTTGATGGTATCTACCAAATAAGGAATCTAGCGGTTGGATATCGTGATCTCGAGGATGTTCCGGAGCATGTTCACACTAGATTGGATCCTGGAGACGCCTAGAAATGCCTGGAACATGGTGTAATAGGTCTGGACAGGCCTGGCACTGTCAGAATGACTATGGATACAAGTTGTGCCTGGAAACAATTAAAAAGGCTGTGCATTTCCCTTGGGGAAAATGGCCTTTTCCTCGGAAATTACATCGGAGGGTTCCTAGGACCGATACATATGACTCATGGGCGCTGTTTTCACAGCCTAACACGGAGTTTTAACCCCAGAAAAGCGGTTTTCTTCTCACATACTTTATACCCTTTTAGCACAAGTAGATGTATTTAAACTGGCATGTAAATTATGTATGGACAGTGAATCCCACTCCCACTTGTTGGCGCCAACTATTGAGTGTAGTGACCTGGAATCGCCTTGAGCTTGAGCCAGTTCAGTTCGACTTGGAATCCACTTGAGTTTGAGCCAGTCCTGGTAGGACTTGGAATCACCTTGTGTTGAGCCAGTCCTTCTGCAACTTGGAATCGCCTTGTGCTTGAGCCGGTCCTCCTCTTCCTACCTTCTATAAAAAGTCCAACAGTGGTTCTAGTGGTTAGTAACTTGGATAAACCTATTGGATGTACTTTGGATATATCAATAAAATTGGTTTTTGCTGTTCTTATGCACTATAAGTGTTGTGAATTGGATAAGATTATCTGAGGGATCCTGTTCAAATTGAGATTGAGGGTTGATACACCTGACCCATTGCCCCAAACACACACAACAAAGCACTAGAGTTGTTGGTGGTTGAGGTTGGATATATTGGAGTGTAGACTTCGTCTAACTCTTTTGTATTTGATTTCACTGCTACACTTGCGTGCAGCGTTTCATCTGGAGCCCACCACGAGGGGCTACAGTCTCAATAAGAAAGGAAAAACTCAGACCTACCATTGCAACCCTGTGTTGAACGCACTCCCTGTTGAGCCTCTGCTCCAGGAAAACTTGGAATTCACTATGCAAAATCTTTGCCCCCTTTCAACAATTGCATTGGTAGTTTGAACCCATTGTTGCACCGGCCTCGCTGCCTCCCAGATCTACACCCCCCACCCCCCTCACACTTTGTTTTTGCCTCCATCTCAATTCTTTTCATTTCGCATTCTGCTTCCCTTCACCTCTTTTAAAATATGTCCTTTTCTTCATCTTGGATACCTGCAGAATGGGAGGCTAATGCTCCTCATTTTGATTCACAAAAGCCAGAGTTGCTTCTGCAGTTTTTGGACTACATGAAGGATTTAATGGCAAAGGCACTTGTGCCACTGGATAAACTAAAGGATACATTGGTTCGCTATGCAGATTACAATGCAAAGCAAGAGTGGATGAACCTACCTTCTTTCAAGGATGGGAGCTATGGCAATTTTGTCAAGGATATATTGGCTTGCTACCCATCACTTTCATGTATTGAAAATGGTTCTTTAGCATTGTGGAACAAATTATTGGCACAGTTTGCACCTGGAAGTATTGCCATGGACAATCAGGATAAGCTGTTGGATCTTATTCGAACATTGCAAGTCCAGGTTAAACACTTGGTCCCTGAAAAAATGTCCCACAATGAGGCTATAGCTGCATTTCTTGGGAAACTGGATGCAGATTTCGTCAATGGTATCTGGAATCACTTGGACATGGAAGAAGTTATTCAGAATACTCTGCCTATTGACTTGTCAGAGGTTTCTGTTGCGTCAGATCATGTTGAAAAGCAGAAAGGGAAAGAAATAGAGCGCTACTCATTTGATGTAGTAGTCTCTGTTGCAAGGGAAATTGCTCAAGACATTGTAGACAAGAATGACTATAATTTGATGCATTATATTTCGGATAAAGGAAAGGTCAATGAGCATAACATTGACTCAGAAATGGATGCGATTCAATTGTACTTGGATATGAAGTACCAAGCAACCATGGCTGAGTTAGAGAAGTTGAAAATGCTCATGTTGGAACAGTTTGAACTGCACCAGCGTCAAATGGAACAGCTCATGATGATGGTTATGAAGCAGTACAGTATTCCAATGCAGCACAAAATTCATGGAAGCATTATCACTGAAAATACTGGTTTGGTTAAGGATGCATATAATGTTGGCACAGATATGGCTGAGTCATTGTTCCCAAATGGTCTAGACTATGACCCAAGGGACGATGAAATCTTGACTCTAAGAGTATCTGAAGCAAAGTTGAAGCAGCAGCTGGCTTTGTTAAGTCAACCAGGTGCAATGGTTCAACCCATTCCAGGACAGTCAAATGAGGTTGTTCAACCAGCCTCTGTGGTTAATGCATCTCAGATAAATGAGTTGATGCACTTCAACATGCTGGTTTCACGCCCCCCATACACTTGCCCATCTCAGCCAATGCCTTTACATAGAAGGATTGGCGCGATTCTTACCCCGCTTGTACCAGCGGGCCACTTCAGTCAACCCCTTTTCCCAGACCCATATGGTCTAACTGTTTGCAGTACATAATGGGTCCTATGGGGGTAAATTTGGCAGGAGTTCCCACATAGAGTGGGAAGGACCATGGTAGGTGTGGGAAGTGTATGGTCTTCCCATATCAAAAATCTGGGCTTCCCATATTACCAATTTTGGCTTCCCACTTCTGATGTGGTCCTTCCTAGGGTGTCACATCACAGGTGCCAAACAATCCCTGATATTGCATGCATTTCTGCACATATTGGGCTGCAAGTAGGTGATTCTTAAAGCCCTCACCTAGCTTAACGTGTGGAGGGTGTCACATACAATAAAATCAACATTTATGTAGACCCATCAAATACCTTGCCCCTGTTAATCTGGACCAACACTAATAGTATAGAGGATATACAGGCTTTCCTGCAGACTTTCAAAGATTATAAGTGGTCTGAAATAGCCTCCAGGGGCATGGATGAGGTCAAAGCTTGGGCACGTTGGGGACATATGTATGGGCTTGTAGTGTAGGGGATATGCACTATGCCATCCAGGCATAAACTGTAGTTACATGCCACAAGACAATGAGCCTATCACATAACTTCAGTACTGTAATATATACTGAGCAGGGATTCAATGTGGACATGTTATCTATGGTTATGTTGTGTTTCCAGGCTTGGAGTACCAGCTGTTCCTGCTAGCATAGTCTGTACATAGGTTCTGTGGAGTGGAACATTGGTCAACAATAATTTGTGGGACAGACCACAGCCCACATGGGACATCCCAATTTTAACTGGGAGCGCCAATAATTGGGAGCACCAAGAGACAATCCTTCCTGCCCAATGGGTTAGACCATCCAAAATGTTTGAATTGTGATAAAAGGAAGGAGAAAACAGTGAAATTTCTTTTTGGGACAAAAGCGTAGTGGCCAGAAAAGGAAGTTGGTGATTCGTGTCTAAAAATATGGTCAGAATCAAAGTTGTAGAGCTTGCCGAGGGTTCTTTGACTGTGTTGACGGTTTTGGGAAAGAGTCCCTGGTTGTTGTGCAAAATACAAAATAAATTCCCATAGCCGGCAATAAATGATGGTTGATTTGTGTGCACAGTATTGGTATAGACTGTGGGTGTTAAAAGTTCAATGCATATTACCTCTGTAGTGTAGTGGTATCACCTGAACTTTTTTTGGGTTGATGACAAATCCATAGGCTCCTGCTCCTTGGTTCAAGCCCTGATGCCGGTGCTTTTTTGGTTTTCTATTTTTGAGCTATTGAGTATCAGCTGATTGATCAGGTATATCCTACTGTTCTGGCCTAATAAAATTGCAGCTAATGGGCTTAGCCAAAAGACATGATACACTGTATTCTAGCACAAGGCAAATACTATCCCTCCCAAATATATTGATTCTGCCCCATGGTCTAGGATTGTGCTAAGAATCAAGCAGATTTTTGGGGGCCTGAGACTTAGGGATTAACCATATATAGTGCACCCAGTAGTTAGGCTGTTATAGTTGGTATATTGATGAGTTGATGTAGATTATTTCCTTTTTGGGCAGAAAGCGTTAGTGTCCCAAAAAAGGAAATGACAGGGAAGGACCATATCTGCCAATTTCCTTTTTGGCCAAATTGGTAATATGGGAAGACCATACACTTCCCACACCTACCATGGTCCTTCCCACTCTATGTGGGAACTCCTGCCAAATTTACCCCCATAGGACCCATTATGTACTGCAAACAGTTAGACCCTATGGGTCTGGGAAAAGGGTTGACTGAAGTGAGCAGGCCATCCTACTACAATGAGTCCGACTCGACTTGGATGGTGAAAGGCACCAGCTGTTGTTCTCTGATGTTGCTCAACAAGCCCAACTTATGTGTTCCCCCAAGTTCAGTGTGGTGAGTGAGTTTTGTTTCCCAATTGTATTCATTCTAATAGAGTCCACTGGCACTGTCACGCTAGCAGATGGCTTTTCCTCGTCACCAAGTGGCCAGCAGTAACCGAGCCCCATTCCCTCGACGCTGAGTCTCAGCTACTCCCCGTCGTCGATGGAATCTTCGTTGGGCAACCAGACCATCCAATTCATGGATGACAACATGTTCCCGCTCTCAAACGACGTTGTTGTTGTCGTATCCATTCCGGGGTTTCACGACAGCTGAATTGAGTCGCTTTTCTATGGTGTTAGATGGAGCGAATGCGGAATTGGCGAAAACAATTCACGGGTGCGTGCTAACAAAGCTTTCCTTCGACTCTCAGCTCAACAATGACTGTGCCTTCTAGTATACATTCTCTCTGTGCTCATTCCAACCGAGGGCCAACTCAATACGCCTTGCAACAAGTTCTTTCAGGCTATCTCAGAGCATGGCCGTGCATTTGGATGTAATACCGCTGAGCAGCCGTGCAGGTCTCGCAGATGTGAGTCCACATCGTGCACTGCATGCACTGCTGCGCAGTGGTGCTCGCTATCGCTCCAGCACAGCCCCTATTATCTCATCCCGCGAGTGACGACACCTTGAACGCTGCAAGAATTTTTGGATGCGGACAGCCCCCCGCGCCCCATCGCCGTCGCACTCGTGTTGTGCACTTCGGCAAATTGAGTTACACGAATGACACGGAACTAACTCAGGATTCACGCCAGCAGTGACGTCGTTAAGTGCATGCTCACCGCGCTTGTACAGCAGCAGATTAAGAAAGCCGAGCGCAGGCCGACCCACGGCCAGGCGGGTGTCATTCAGCAGAGCCCCGCAAATGTCAGTGTCGACGCAGATGTTCTCCCGATCAAGATGCGCTGGCCCTGCACAGCTACCAGGTGCTCTTTTTCTTGTGACAGCGGAGACATCCGGGATGCCCTGGTTTTTAAAAAAAGGAATTGCATAGAGTAAATAGTTTTGAGAATATTGAGCTTGCTTCCTCTCTTTCCTTCCTCACTATCTAACGAAGATGTATCATCAGATCCAACCACCAACTACGATAGTGGGCTCTGCCGCGCCTGCGCAGGCCTACTGCCAGTGTGTATATGCCTCGCTTCACTCCTGTCACTCAACAGTGTCGGACCGGCGGCACGTGTATTCAAACTCCGCTCGGTATTCAGTATTCAGTATCGATCACTGACATCAGTATCGAGCCAAATTTTAAGGATGAGTGCCCCTTGGGAGAGTGATGACACACACAGCCGCCGAAAAAGGAAAAATGTGGAAAATGGTCGGCGAAGCCGTGTGGATTCGGGCAAATCGCAGAGGAATGGAACGGGATCAGCTTGGACGAGATAACACCTAATAATCCCCAACGAAGCGAGCGCACAATCCCAAGTTATCAGTCAGTTATTGACGGCAGTTTTTCCATCATTCAACAAACAGTTTTCGGACAGCAGAGAAAGGAGCATCTTATGGGGTGATCTTCAACAATATGCTCTCATTTTCAGCCGGCAGTCGTGTATTGGGGCTGGATTTGAAACAACATTTGTTTTGTCGATCAATAAATTTTGGGAATCAAAACGTAAGGCACCTCGGTCGCCCAAGCCTCCCATTCTTGGCCAAACTTCTCCCTCAATGCTCTGTCTTCCTTCGGAATACGGAAGAGCAGTCCACCAATGACAAGAGACATCCCAATTGCACCAGATCCTGCCAAAATCCTGCCTACTGTGGTCCCTGAGATGAGGCATTCTCGAAACCAAGTGCCGCTACTGCCATAATAAATCATGAAGCCAATATACGCGAGGACTGCACCGGTATAACTGGGATGGCGCATATAGTTATATGGTCCATCTTTCACCAACTGGTGATCTCTTCTGATCACAGCCTCGAAAGTGAAGTGCCTCCCGAGAGTGGTGTAGCACTGCAGCCGGAGAATTCCTCCGATAACAACAAGGAGAGACCCTGTGGCTAGGGAATGCGTCATCGCCGCTGAGTTTAGGTCAACGTTGAACGAGAGGACATTCATGATTGTCCCCGAGTAGGTCCATGCAGGTCCGTGCTGTGCCACAATAGTCGCTATCTCCGCCATTGCAACTAGCCAATAGGCCAGCTGTTTACCATGTTCCAACTTCGCATCAGCATGTAGAATTGATTAGCGAGAGGGACAGAACCTTCTGTGCCTTCCGAACATGCTGACAGGTCAGAATGAGCTCAATAACACTGGTTGAAATTTGTTTCTCGGTGTTGGAAGCGGGGGTGTTCGGCGACGTGGAGGATATATGCAATGCAATGGTTGTTGCAAAGATGCATAGTATCTTCATGAACATTGCGAGATGACCTCAACATTGTGCCTAGCTACTTGTCGTATTTATCACATCAACCGGCATGGTTCAGCCGCGCCATGGACGGTTGTAGGAATGGGATGACTGTATAATGTACGGCATCCGGAACCTCCGAAATCACAATCGTGCACGGTAGCCTGGCCAAAGGGTGACGACAGATCGCTCTCGAAATGGATTCAAACCCAAAATGCGGGGCGGAGACTCAACCCTTGGGAAATTCAAGTCGATGGGATCGATCGATAGGAAATAGGGGTTAACCTGCTGGTGCTGCCATGATGTGATATTGAGGCACCTTGACCTCGATGTATCTTGAGGCACCTCGAAAATCGGGGCCATAAAAGGAAATCTAGGTTTACACGGCTCTTTTCCTGAGCAGTAGACATACAAATAATTTATGGTCTACAAGATGCACCACCACTTCGCTCAGGCAAATGGAAGTAAAAGGAAGCGAATTGATTGCATCTATAAGATACAACGTTGCAGGAATCACAATAAATAGGGAATTACCTGAGCCTGAAAAGTGCTCAATTAACCTTGATTCAACTTGTATGAGGGAATTCAGCTGCGAAAAGAAAAGCGTTAAGAGCAAGGATCCAAACCTCGTGTTCCTTGTTTTATGGGCCAAGGTTGGGTCTAGAATGATAGTACAACACTGGGAAGCAAGAAACGGCCGAAATAAACATGAGGCAGATGACACAGGCTGTGAGGGGGAAAATCGGTGAAGGCAACCAGAACACGAGCTTTTGCCAAGCACTAACAGTCTGCAGGTTGGTCTGCAGGTTGTTCCCAAATAGTACATCGAGCTGGTGAGGATGTTCAACATGCTTGGTGAGGTTAACCAAAAGCAAAATGCCGCCAAGGGAAGATCGAGGCACACATGGCAATGTCCCTCCATTTCACTTCGTCGTATCATGCACGCTCTATTCACCGACATTCCAACACGCGAGGAGACCGGCGGGACAAGGCTCTGTGTGACTACCACCCAGTGCGAGAGTACGCCCGCGCGTGTCCTCATGAACCAACGGCGAGGGCCGCCAGTGTGGCCACTGTGGATGGTGCGGCCGCTGACGGCCGTCGACACCTCATAATTAGATCTGATGTCACGTCCTTGCGTTCCAGAAACTACTATCAATATCCCTCCTCTCCAAATCTTTTTTGATGATACTGCTTTTTCGAGCCTTTAGGCTTGGATTGCTCTCTTGGGCGCGTTCCTGACGCGATAAATTTGCTATTGTTTCAAGAGAATCAGAGTACACGAATTCTGAGAAGTCCGGATAATACTTGGACGCCCTACCAAATTACACAATTGAGGTAGATGTTCTTGCGGACCTAAAGTGAGGAACAAAATTAGATGCGTACCTGCGAATCCCTTCCGACGTCGTGACCATCTCAACTCTTCACGCCAAAGTCGACGATAGAGAGGGTGCGTGTAGCGGCTGCGTTCGCGAGGCTAGTCGAGGCACACCGTTTACGCGTTCCCGGTGAACCATGCGAAGTGAAGTGGAATAGCTGAGGCAAGGACGGGCAAGCTGGCAACACGGGCTAGGCTGGAGCTAACAGCCGTCACGACCGTCATGGTGAAAGAAAACAAGCGACGTGGCTATGTTGATCTTCCGATCTACCCGCCTCTTGGAGTCCTCCCCGGCGGGTGTCTGTCGTTGAGGCCTTTGAGGAATCGGCGGGGACTAGGAAGAAGCGGGGAACAAGCGGGGGGCGCCGACGTGAGATTGTGATGCAGATGACAACCGGCGCTCGGCCTGGTGGCGCAGTCACGCCGTCACTCATGACCGCTTCTCTTTCACCTGTCCAAGCTGGCCGGCCTCGACCTCTCCCCTGTCCAAACGCCCGCGCTCCTACCCTTTACGTTACGTTCTTCGTCTTCCCATCCCCGCCCCCTTTTGCCACTCCGCCCCATCCTCGGGCCCTGCAGACGCTGCGCTTTACATTGAAGGCTGAATGATTCCGTCTGTACGCTGTTGTCTGCAGAGCAAAGGCGGATCATAGATCGTTTGGGAACAATCGGTGTAACGTGTACTGAAAGCATCGTGTTAGTCAGAACTCGGTCTTCGTCGAATTCTGGTGCTTATCGGTGGACTTTGGGGCCATCGTCGTTCGATTTGAGTGGACTGTCCTTGGGATCAACGGGGGTTTCGGGAGCTCTCAGCCTACAACGCTCGTGGAAACCCTGTCGTTGGATGTGCGTTGGTTGGTTCTTTGATTTTGGTTTGGGATAGGAAGACGAGTTGTGGTGGAGAAAAGTAGTGATGATTGTTGGTTTTGTTTTGGAGCACCCGAAGAGAGGTTTCGAAGGACAGAGTGCTGGATTGCACGTGACCACATACGGTAGTTCGGCCCTGAACACGCACCCAGCGACAGAGTGCTGTGGATATTTAGGGTGATTGGTTCATTTTTAGGGATGGGCACGGGTCCGTGGGTCCAGGTTGGAAGAGTTGAACTTTTGTTAGAATTTCTTGGGATCATCAAAAGAGTTGTGCTGAGAGTGCATGCAGTACCTCAAGCCGGGAAACCTGGGCTTTAGATGAGCTGCTGGTGGAGCCACGGGTGAGTAAAAACACTTTGCGCTGTGGGAACCTGGTTTCCTTTTATGGGTTCTTACCTACCACCACACTTGTGATGCGGTTTTGAGGGTCAAGTTGAAGATTTTCTCTCTAGACAGCCTTTAATGACCTTAAAGAAACTCATATCACTGTCATGCGGGTCGTTTAGTGCTTGAATTCCACTCTGTTTTCAGCAACAGCCGGACCCGCCGGGTCTACGGGTCAGGTTCGGGTCGTTGCGGGTTGCATCGTGTCACAACCCGCGACCTGTACCCGGCCAACCCGACCCGGAAACCCGGCAGGTTGACCCGAACCCGTGACCAACACTATTCATTTTTCGAGTCTGCGCATTCTAGGTCTTTTACGGGTGACAGAAGCTCACAACATGAATGAATTTTGCACCAGTGACAGTGATATTCAAAATTTCGCGCCCAATTAGACTGTAGAAACGAAGATGTTTGCCCAGAGATTCATCGGTGCTCTCATTTACAGTGAGCTCCCGATGAGTTCTATGATAGTCTATAAAATTCAATGTGGAATCTAATTTTATTGGCACAGCAGATGCCGCAGATGCCCAGTGATCTTCGGGCCATTCTCATATTCCCAATCAGGATGTTCGCCTCATTCCTCCGTCTTGCTGTGGCAGCAAGGAGCTGTAATTCAATTCATATCATATAATTTGACCCCCACGGCTGACAACCGGAATAATTGAAGCCAATCCCACTATGTAGTGAGTGTTTCACGGGATCACACCACATTTGGCACACTGACCTCCAGGCACAAGATATATTGTTCTAGATATTCATAAGACATCCTGATCCTCCCCATGCGACGTGTGGGGTACCTCCTGTTGGAAATACAAGCTTGAAAAATGGTAACTATCTATTATTTCACCGTCACTATATCTACATGTGTTCAATATCAAGAGTCGTACCCACCTTCGTCACTTCGTTACTTCGCTTATTTCGCTTAGGAACGAGAAAGTTCGTGAGTTTGATAGAAAAACGTGAAAGCTCGTCATTTTGACAAATAAATGGGAAAGCTCGTCACCTCGACTAAATTCTGATGAAAGCTCGTCACTTCTGCGTGCATGCATGGCCGGCGATGGTGTGGCGGCTGTGCATCTTACCTTTCGTTCCTACCGCTACCACCATCGCGTCCTGCCCAATTCTCCCAGCCGACGCTCAACAGCGCGACAATGCAGACACGATTTCGGGCCCCGACGTCGGTGATTAAATGATTCATGACTACGTGAGAAATTTGTGTCGCAATCTACATAAGCACTTGCGCCTTCTGACGCGCCAGCCAACAGATGACCGCGCCCCTTGTATTACCGTCATTCCCCGCAAATCATCGGTCGGCGGCTCTTTGGTGCGTCAAGACATGTATTAATGCAGAGTTGATGGACTGAATCACAGCCGCCAGCCTTCAGTAAGAACACGGTTCTACATCGTGCTCCGTCTCGGGGACGTAATAATGCCGACACGGTACTTGAGAACCGACCTTGAGCTGGTTAATGGCTTGGCGGACCTGTATTGCGATGCGGGACCTTTTTCTTATCGAATTTTTGGCACTACTGAGTCCTGTTGAATTTCCTTCTTGTTGCATTTTATCTCTTGCCAGCAGGAGTATGCATGGAGATCAGTTTCAATAATTTTATGTGAGTCATTTCACAGTTTTATCTATTTCCTTTCCCTTCGTTGCGAGAGTCGACGTCTCCAATCCTGCTATGATCGCCGTGCACAACTTTTTATCGTACCCCAAGAGCGGGCTGACACTGTTTGCTATGTAGCTGCTTAAACGACAGAACAAACTTTAGCATTTTCATGGCTCGCAATTGCAAACCTTCCAGCACCATTGCGTTCAATACTCCGTTGGCAGCGCAAGACCATGTCGCGCCTCCCGCTGCATGATCCGCTCCTATGTGTTTGTATGTATAATATTTTACTACTTACCTCTCTGACACTGTACATACGTGCACTCGTCTATGGACATTTGCGTATGATTTTTTACTTCGCTTCAGGCCGATATGCTGCTCATATACTTTGTATCTCCGAGGCGCTCACCTTCAGGCTTCGTATCACTTGTGTGCATGAAGAATGAGGTGAGCGCCTACTGTACTTATTTATTACTACTTTTACCTAGCTCTGAATTGTCTAGATCAATATATTTAAAGTTTCGTGACCCTTGTGTGCCTGAAGAGTGAGCTCTCAATTTTCAATATCTGTCACACACTTGAATTGCCTCATTCCTAACATACTGCACATCCATTGAAATTCCCAAGTTCAAAGTTGTATATGGGGTCGCGTCCATCATTGTCGTGGCACTTATGCTGAAAAGTTCATTCTGCTCTATGATATTACACTTGTATTAATACTAGTTTACTTGAATACATCTGTGTTTTGTGAGTAAATCTGAGTAGCGGAGTCCACCTCTTTAGCACCCAGAAAGCGCCCACGGAAGTGCCGCTCGATATTCCAAGGGCGGCACATGAGCCGCTGATTGCGTACGAAGTGCCGCTGTTCTAATTTCACTGAGTGCGCCGCGTTTCGTTGGTCCCGGCTGACTGCTCATGCATTAATACACGTCTTGACGCACCAAAGAGCCGCCGACCGATGATTTGCGGGGAATGACGGTAATACAAGGGGCGCGGTCATCTGTTGGCTGGCGCGTCAGAAGGCGCAAGTGCTTATGTAGATTGCGACACAAATTTCTCACGTAGTCATGAATCATTTAATCGCCGACGTCGGGGCCCGAAATCGTGTCTGCATTGTCGCGCTGTTGAGCGTCGGATGGGAGAATTGGGTGGGACGTGATGGTGGTAGCGGTAGGAACGAAAGGTAAGGTGCACAGCCGCCACACCATCGCCGGCCACGCATGCGCGTAAGTGACGAGCTTTCATCAGAATTTAGTCGAGGTGACGAGCTTTCCCAGTTATTTGTCGAAATGACGAGCTTTCACGTTTTTCCATCAAACTCACGAACTTTCTCGTTCCTAAGCGAAATAAGCGAAGTAACGAAGTGACGAAGATGGCGCGGACTCCAATATCAATTTCCGTCTGACTCACTCGTTACTATTGTTACTTATTTGATATTCCTTACTTATAAAAGCTATGATGATGATGATGATGTATTCATTTTCTATTCTACATGTGGCCTGGCTGGGCTATGGTAGAAGTACGACGAGGTATCTAAGAGGTAGAGTACTTGTGTTAGTTACCTTACTGGGTTGCCTCACAATTATCTTTTGCTTGCAACCATTCTCCTGAGCTAAATTCTACACCTCCCACAAGACAAGAGCCCAGATCCTCTTGCAATTCCCGGACTGGGAGTCCCTTAGCCAACCGCTTCGGGCAGCGGCGAAAGTGGCTGGCTACTTTGATTGACATCCACAGAAGTCAATGAGCCGTAACCCATGCCTTTTTTCTGCTCCAATAAGCCTGAACCTGACAGCAATCTCGCCGTCCCTGCACCGGTTCTCGTCCTCATCTTCTTGGGCGCGTTCCACGCTTGTTGCGAACTTTTGTACTTGCCGTCAGTGCGCGGTCAAACACGCGGTATGTGGAGCTGCGGTCGTCTGCAGATCTGAATCCTGCGTAGGCGCGCCCGAGTTCAATTACTCAAGATAACTCTTAGATGAGCAGGCTGGGTATGCGCTACGCCCGTGTTTATTGCTTACATTCCTACACGTCGTGGCTCCTGCAATATCAATATTCATCTGTGTCTATGTTGTCTTGGACCATTGGACCCGAGTTTTCTCCCTCACGACACTGGTTAGTGCTGGCCAAGAATATGATATGAAAATTTTGAATACCATTTCAAAGTGGAAAGCGCAACCATTTAGCTTGTTTCATCGATATCTTATCCACATCTTGCCCAAATCACTAGGTCTAAATTCTATTCTGGATCGAATTGATATAGGGTCCATGCCACAACGTAACTCTCAGAGCAAAGTTGAGCAGTTGTTGAGAAGCAAATCTTGCCGGCGCACCTTGATATGCCCAAATACTAGCGTAGCGCAACACCTCACACGCCAAGAGCGAGAGTCGAGACTTGGGCCAAAGGAATTTGTCGTCTGGACATTGTACCATGAGATGAGCTCTGCAAGAAGGAGTATTCCACCTAGTCTCTTATAAACCGATGCTATAACATTTAAACTCACACCTCATTTGTTATAGTCTGTTGCAAAGATCGTGGTGGTGATCGCTGGCCGCGTTATTAAAAATCATCGGAGTTTGAAAAACTTCCCACGTTCATTGCAAGCAAAGCTGACGCGTCTTCTCGCGTTCCTGCCACCTCTCGCGGCCGCATCCACCTCAATCGACGCGTTTTGTCACTCCAAACCTCGACTGGTATCTGTAAATGGACGTGAGTCCGACCCAACAACCCCTGAAGCATGCTCGGATTCTCGGAAGTGCAGGAAAAAGCTGCCGCCGCTGGGTATTTCATCCCTTGAATCCATTCGCACGCCATGGCGCTGCTTCCTCCTCCAACATTCCAATTGCCCCATCTCCCTCCTCTGCATCCACTCAATTCTCATTGCGAGCCCAAAAGCTCTCCAAATTGCGCAAAATGGATGACGTCTTGCGCACCTACGGCTTCAACAGTCTCAGAGAGCTTCTTGCTGTTTTCTTCCATCCTCATCGCCATAGGCAGGCCGTAGCGCGTCTCTACGAGGGAGAGGCATGACCACCATGATTGATATAAGCTCCTCCATTTTCAATCGCAACAACAGCAGCGCAAAGAAACATCCTGATTGGCATGCTGCGGGGTTTTTCTCATACAAGCCTCTGAAAGAAATTCGGTATTCCCGCCCGTGCTTGGCGGCCTGGGCAACGCGGGTTGTCGGCGATCGCATGTACCAACAAGTCGGTAAGCTGACGCACAAAAATCACTCAGATCCCTGAAGCCGTCGTCATCTGCGAGCAACAACCAACAGCCGTTCGAGAAACGCCGACGTTGTGGATTGGGAGGACATAAAGGTCTCAATTGAGGAGCTCGCCGATCTCCGCCAGAAAGAGGAACCGTTTACCTTTTTTTTTCGGGTCCACATATCTGTTTGATTCGATTTACCTTCAAGATTCTCGTTGGCTTGATTCAATTGCCTGCATCTAGGCGACCTGAATCAAGTGTTTCTAAGCCTTTCCATCCAATCGCCTCGAGTTCTTATTTCCTAATCTATCATATCCAGTTCTTTCCTTCCCCTCCCTCCAACCGACGCGTCACCAATCTGTCCACTTCAAATTCCATTTAGATTTGATTCACCTTGACCTCTGGTGAGGGTCTCTGCACATGCAACGCTTTCGATTTTTCCTTATCAGACTCCCTCGGAGAGATGATGCAAACACTCAATAAGTCCTATATTCGGAATTAATCTCACTATATTCATTGTTAAACTACCGACAGGTCATTTACTACTCGTATACGACTTGACGCCTCGGGCTGTAGAATATCGATCGCGCTCGCTCATCGTTCGCATCCATCTCGGGCACTGCAAACGTGATTGGCAGTCCGCTCGCATCGAGTGGGCACGTATGTTGCTCATTCTGACGCCGAAGCTCGACCTTCCGCTCGTCTCCATGTTCTTGTGCTCGGGCAGCTCGTGTTCATCCGTAGCACTGCGGACGTGCGGTGCCATGTGCGAGGCTCACATCTGATCGGCGTATCGTGCAGGTACGTGTGTTCCTCGAGCGACTCGGTGCAGCGGCAGGCTTTACCGGCTCGAACGCAAGGTTTCTCACCCCCATTGAGCAGTTAACTGGGAGCGGAGTTTGATGGCGATTGCGCGCCAAAAGGGCAAGTTAACGAGCGAACAGAGAAAAGGAGAAGGGTAATATACATACCTTGTTATCCGTCACCCGTCCGCTACTTTGCATGACCACATCTGCCCTGGAGTTCCAGGCTTTGAGTGTCTCGACCAGGGCAGCAGCTCCGTGTGATTGGAATCCATTTGGGTTATGTGCATTCCGCACGACATCCGCGTGCTTGTGCGCCTGCGCGTGCGGCTGGGCGCCGCTCTCATCGTACTTGAAATGGAATGGAAAAGAGGTGAGTACCCTGAGTGGGACCTACTGTTCCTTCTTGTGTTCTCAGTCTTCGCCATAGCTGGACCTGCCCGACAGACGGCTAGGCAGTGCAATGTGAGAAAGAGGGAAATTGTGAGTGGAGACTGGACTGAGAATAGATTGTGCTGATGTGGGTAGTAGAGGCCGTTTTTCCATTGGGGCAGAAGCTTTTTGACGATTGTAGCTATTGTGTGTCGTCCCTGAGTGTTGCGCTGGCGATACCGAGGCGCCATGGGCGGCGATTGGAGGTGAGGGAAGCCAGGAGAAACGAGGACACGATGGGAGAGTAAGAGAAAGGCCGTGGGAACGAAATTGATAGTCCGAAGATTTGTAATAATGGGGCCACCTATACAATGTTGGGGACCGGCACCGCCATTGATCGATCCGGCATATTTGGCCCTATTTGTTCTCTGTCTCATTTTAGTTTTGCATGTTCCTTGCTGTAGCGGGCAACTCACTCGTCCTACTGACTTATCTCGGCTGGGTGAAATGTTAAAAAATATTGTAGGTATATGGCTCCGAGGTGAAATAGATCAAAATGTGAGGCCATCCCTTCCACTCTGGAACCCAACTCACCAAAGCAGGGTTTTCTCGTGTTTTGGGGCGTAAAATTATAATGAAGACGTCCAGAACTGTTAGAATCTTCATCTCGCTGCATTCTATCTCCACTCCTCAAAATTTACACCAGTTCTACGTCCGAAACTTCCCCCTACAAGTGGTATTTTCGATAAATTGAAACACTTTTGGGGCGGAGAAATGATTTTGAGTCCGTAAATCTGTTTTTCAGTGTCATTTGAATATATCCTAGGATTTCTACCAGAATACATAGCGAAATGACCCTATACTGACCGGACCTCGGTCGAAAATTCGAGGCGTCACGGACGCGTGACATTTGTCACATTTCCAGTGCTTTCCGTCCTTCAGGCTGGTTTCAAGCCTATTGAGATACAGAAGAATAAGATGATATTTTACTGCAGAAATATTACAGCTTTTATACCTACTGAAAGTATCTAGAATATTAAAGAACATTGTATACTACTGAGTAAGAACATGAGTAAGAAATAACCAGAGGCTCGGGCAGCCGGCTCGGGCTGATCAATCAAACACGGTCAAGTGACCGAGTTGAGCTCCAACACTCCCCCTCAAGCGCGAATTATCCCAAGAAGTGATGTGAGATATTCGTGCTTGCTGCGGGTAAGTCCTTTAGTGAAAATATCGGCAGCATTGTCATCAGTGGGAATGTAGGAAACTGAAACCTTGTTAGAGGCAATATTTTCTCGAATAAAATGATAGCGGATATCAATGTGTTTGGACCGTGCATGATATCCAGAATTTTGGGCGAAGAGAATTGTGCCGTGATTGTCAACATTAATGTGTGTCGGCAGTGAGGTGTCAAGTCCAAGTTCGGAAAAGAAGGTGCGGAGCAAAAGTGCTTCGCGTGTGGCACTGGACAGAGCCATATACTCTGCTTCCATGCTCGAAAGAGCAACAGTAGGCTGTTTCTTGGAGTTCCAAGTGACAGCTCCCCCTGCATACATGGAGACATAGCCGGTGATGGATCGGCGAGTTTCTGTGTCATTTCCCCAATCGGCATCTGAGAAAAGCTCGAGAGCGGTGACAGGATCAGAAAGGTATGTGATTCCGAGGTTGATAGTGCCACGAAGGTAGCGGAAGACACGCTTCACAGCAGTGAGGTGTTCAGGCCCAGGATTAGAATTAAATTGGCTAAGGGTTTGAACAGCGTGTGAGATGTCAGGACGAGTGGTGATAGCAGCATAGAGCAGTGAGCCAACCATGTTTTGATAAACATGTTTGATCTCGGGATAAGCTTTGCCATCAGGGAGTTTCGCAAGTTTGACATGGGGATCAATGGGAGTGCTGACGGGATTACACTTGTCCATTTGATACTTCTCAAGTATCTTTGTGATGTATTGGACTTGTGTAAGACGAATGGAATGTTTGGTGCGGGTAACTTCCATCCCGAGAAGCTGGCGGATTTCTCCAAGCTTCTTGATGGAAAACTCGGAGTCCAGTTCTGATTCGACTTGTGCCATAAGCGTGGGAGAAGATGTGAGAACTGTCATGTCATCAACATGGACAGCTATAATGGAGATGTCGGAATTTTTGCGTCGAATATAGACACATTGGTCAGACAAGAGTCGGGTGTAGCCGAGTTTAAGGAATGAAGAATTGAGTTTGAGATTCCAAACTCTGCCGGACTGTTTTAATCCATAAAGGGTACGGTGAAGTCGGCAAACACGGGTTGAACCATCTTCATAGCATTCAGGCTGCTGCATGAAAATTTCTTCGTCAAGTTTCCCATTGAGGTAGGCGCGCACAACATCAACAACATGGATTTGAAGGTTGTAGCGGGCTGCAAGAGCAATGAGAAGACGGATGGTGTCAATGCGAACAACGGGTGCAAAGGTTTCATCAAAGTCAATGCCGGGGATCTGAGAAAATCCCTTGGCAACAAGACGGGCTTTGTAGCGTGAGATATTGCCATTATCGTCTCGTTTAATTCGGAAAACCCATTTACAGGCAATGGCAGAACGATCTGCAGGCAAAGGTTCAAGAGTGAATGTGCCCAGTGTATGCAGTTGAGCCATTTCATCATCCATGGCCTTCTGCCAATATGGCCAGTCTGTGCGGGATTGGGCTTCTGCCACAGAAAGAGGGTCTTTGGCAAGTGAATCAATGTTGGCTGTCAACGCAACATGGATGGATGGGGGAATTGTCTGATGCAACACGATGTTTCCAGGCATCTGGTTTCTTTGGAGATCGAGAATCAGGGTTATTGAGTAGCCTATAGTCAATAGGCTGCTGTTTAGCAGTGCGTGGAAGGATTTCACGGCGTGTGGGAACTGGTTCAGGTGCTGAAGGCTCGGAATTCTGTACATCGGCAGTTGGTGATGGATCCAAAATAGGATGTGATGGCTCTGACGTTGGCAGATTGGAACCAGAATCCTTCTCCCCCTCAATCTGTAACGGCAGAGGATCAGGAGTTTCTGATGATTCCACAGGAGTGTCAAGAGCAAATGTGACATTTCGACTGGTTTGGATTTTGCGCACACCAGGGTTGTAATATCTCCAGGCTCGTGATTCATCTGTCAAGCCTGTAAAGATGAATGGACGAGTTTTGAGGGTGAGCTTTCCCTGCTTTCCATCCTGCTGTAGAACCCAGCATGGCGAGCCAAATTCCTGGAGTGTGGAAACATCTGGCTTCTTTTTCCAGAATGCTTCATCAGGAGTGATGGGTTTGATAAGTGCACGGGTTGGAGAACGGTTTTTGAGGTATGTGGCATAAGCAACTGCTTCTGGCCAAAGGAAAAGTGGAAGATTATGTGCTGCCAGCATGGCACGAGCATGTTCAATGAGTGTGCGATTCAAACGTTCTGCAACACCATTTTGGGAAGGTGAGTATGCAGCAGTAAGTTCGAGCCGGATTCCGTGATTGGTGAGATATTCTTTGACTTTGGCATTGACATATTCTTTGCCATTGTCGCACCGAAAACATTTGATTCGCTTCCCAACTTGGGTTTGGATGTATTCAGTGTACTGCCGAATCTTTTGTTCAACTTCAGATTTCTGCTTCATGAAGTAAACAATGGTTCGGCGAGTATTGGCATCGGTAAATGAGACATAGTAACGTGAACCATCAATGCCAGTGACACGGGAAGGTCCCCAGACATCGGTAAAAGTCATATCTCCAATGTCGGCATAACTGCTGTCAGATTGTGATGGAAAAGGCATGACGTGTGATTTAGCTTCAATGCAAGTCTTGCACTGGGAAGAAGGAGGATTAGGGTCGTTGATGACCATGCCAGTAACCATATTTTTTGTCCTTGAGCATTTGGACGGACTTGTGGTTCATGTGGCCAAAAATGCGATGCCATTTGTCCCAAGAATGGCCGTGTGAATGTGATGTGGGAAATGCAATGTTTGGTGAATCGGCAGTTTTACGGGAAGTGTCACGGGTGGTGCTGTGAGTGATAAGAACCTTATACAGGTTTCCAACACGTGTGCCACGCATGATTTCGCGTGGGGAAGGCCCAGGCGAGAGGACTTTCATTGTCTCTCCTTGGAATTGAACAGAGCATCCACCGGCTGTCATACAGCCAATGGATATGAGATTGTAGGGTGCATCAGGGACATGGAGGGAATTTTTGAGGGTGATAGAATAGGCGCTGTTGCCTACATGAGAAGCGATGACGGCATTTCCAATGCCAAGGCTCGGAGATTGACCAAATCCTGTGACAGTTTGTCCAGGTGTTTCTGTGTAAGTGGAAAATAATGACCGTGACTTTATTATGTGTCTTGTGGCTCCACTATCTGCTAGCCAACTATTTGGCGGCAGGTCAATAGGCAGACTCGAGCTGTTTGCCATAAATGCAAAGTTAGAGGCAGAACTGCTGTCTGCTTCTTCGGTGACATGAGCTCGGCCCGAGTGCCGTGGAATTTTCCGTGATTGACTGTTTCTCTCCTTCTGCTCCTTTGTGAAAGTCTTTCCGGCTTTTGTATCCCTGCAATCGGCTATAACGTGCCCTTTCCTTCCACACCCATAACAAGTGACATTAGAATTGTACTTGTTTGGTTTGTGGTGTGCCCTGGCTGCAAGCGCAACTTCATCAGAATTTGGCTTGGCAGTCCGTTGGCGATCTTGTTCAAGGATGCGGGCAATAATTTTGGAAGAGTTGTCGAGGGAAGAGGTGTCAATACCCTGAATGAAGGGGTTCCAGGAATCTGGGAGCGAGGTAAGGAGTGTGATGCAAAATTCAGGCTCGGTAAGCGGTGAATTTAGCGATGCAAGCCCAGTGCGGAGTGATGTAAGGTTACGAATATGTTCCTCAATGTCACCGCCTTCCTGACAGAGAGCTCGCATGAGCTTCCGACGAAGAAGAACAATGGCAATGGCTCCTTTTGGCTGATAGGTTTTGGCAAGTGTGTCCCACGCGTCTTTGGAAGTGGTAGCACCGGTGATGTAAACAAGTGGGGCATCGGCAACACGAAGCCGGATGGCAGATAGTGCCTGCCGGTCCTTCCTTTCCCACTCCGAAACAGATTGGGGGCTTGGAGCCGGACCGGTTGTTGGTGAGACGGGTTTGGTAATGCGGCCTTTTGGATAATCGTCTAGGCCGAGATCTGTGAGAATGTCGGTGATCTTCACAGACCAGGTTTGGTAGTTCTCCTCTCCACGGAGATGCTCGATGCGGTAAGCAGAAGTGGTGGCATCTGAAGACATGATGAATCCTTTTGAGCTGATTGGGCTAATACGACGGGGATATGCGGGCGAATCTATTTGAGCTGATTAGGCTAGTGGTACCCGAAAGAAGTGCTTCTGTATGGAGCGTGAGAAGAGTAATTCGAGAAAAGTTCAGTTAGGGCCGGGGCCCATAACCTATTGAGATACAGAAGAATAAGATGATATTTTACTGCAGAAATATTACAGCTTTTATACCTACTGAAAGTATCTAGAATATTAAAGAACATTGTATACTACTGAGTAAGAACATGAGTAAGAAATAACCGGAGGCTCGGGCAGCCGGCTCGGGCTGATTAATCAAACACGGTCAAGTGACCGAGTTGAGCTCTCTCCAACAAAGCCCGCTTCGCTTATTTCAATACCTTTTGCAGAGCAAAAATGTTTCAATAGCATTTTTTGGCCTTCACAGTGAAACGTTGACGGTGTGTTGATTCGTGTAAAACTTTAATCCAAAAGCCTTACTAAAACCAAAGTCTCTGTTTGTGTGTTGTTCGAGGGTTCGTGCCGAAGTATACGGCAAATGCGAATTCAGATAGAATAAATGGTGAGAGTGTTTGTGCGTGTGAAGTCAAAGTTCGAAATCCAACCAAAATCCCAATTTTAACCAACAAATATCCCGTAAGTCCTTCCCGTTCCGTTAATTTCCGTAGTATCCGTCCGCAAGTCACGAGAGAGAGTTCCAAAGAGTTCCAGAGATCACAGGTAAGCACCTGGGCGTAGTATTAACTCTGCAAACGGCTGTAATAGTCTGACTAGGGAGATCAGTGGCTGAAAATTGTCTGACTGGTAGTGGGCCGTGCCGCTTGTCGGCCCTACCAGCTTTATTGAAGGTTAATTGCTGAACCTTTAGGTTTGGCTACCCAGGGGAACCTGGGCTTAGTTCTCTTTTGCTACATGTACAAACAAAATTAGTCACTCAACATTGGTCATGGCGAAATAAAATCGAAAGAAAATGGGACAAGACCTAGGCTCGTGGACCAGCCGGCCCGGTGAAATATTGATGCCATCGCAAACTCTGACAACACCGGGACCGGCTGGGCTCTCTTGTCGCGTGTTTTGGTGATGGGCGTTTCGCCCGCCAAATGAGAGGTCGGGACTTCGTAGAAAAGCTTCAAAAATGTCTAGAAAACTGTCCCAAAGTCCCATAATGAAAGATGGGTTATTTTTGATTCTCTATCGAATGAGCTAAAGTTGCTTTTCGAGCTAAAATACAGTTATTTCGGGCTGCTGAATAGACTATGACATGCAGACATGATATATATGTGTTCTTGAGCTCAAAATACACGTGTCCGTTCCAGTATTGAAGAGGATTACCTTGAATTTTCGGGACTGTCCAAATCCGGCTCGCGATGTGGCTGTGTCGTGCCAGCTGATGGAAGTGCTTGCTGCGGCACTGGAGGGACAGGTGTCCCGTGAAGGTTTGGTTGTTCACTGGGAGGCGAAATGAGGTGGAGATATGGGTTTGAGCGAAGATTTTGGGGAAATGGAGAGGTACTAGGCATCGGGGAGAACATGAGGGAAGGAGAATAGGGGTAGCCAGAATTGGCGGAAGGGAATGGTGGATGGGCTGGGTAAGAGCTCGGATGCGACGGTCCATATAAATGGAATGCAGGAGCTGTAGGTAAATGTCCTGGAGGGGCAAATGGAGATGGTGACGAAGGAGGGGGATAATAGGAATATGGCAGAGGGGTTGATGGCAAGAGCGGTGTCCGGTGGAAAGCAGCGCCTCGGTACGTAGGTCTGGGGGGCTGGATGGGGGGTTTGCAAGGTAGTTTCAGTACGTAAACGCTGTGCTTGGGATGCAGAATCATCCAGCGATGTATTGTGCACAGGATGACTTCGTTTGCGAGTCTGAGGCTTGGCTCGCGGTAAATGAGAAGTTTGCGACGCAGATTCCGAACGCAAGCGTTGAGCAGGAGGTGCAGTATCGTCAAGTGGTGTCCCATGCAGGGGATGTGTTCGCTTGGAAGTGGTACCGGTATCCTGCGAGGCCTCTCCAATGGGAGCTGGCGCAGAGGGTATGGCACAGGGACTCGAGGCAGTTGGGTGTTGCGGGCCTGTGGATGTGGTTTTTTTGCGAGTAGGCGGTGGTGGTAGTGGAGGAATATCGAGACCGTGCATATATACATAGAGGCGATTGCCGAGCTCGTCCCAGCGCGACCAACTTGACTTGAGCAATTGCTCTAAAGTCTTGATGTCCTCGACGGGCCCAATCGATGCAAGGAGCTTGCATGTGGCGTCATCGAGAATGGCATGAGGAGCGAAAATAGCGTGAGGGTAGTCCATTTTTTTGATCTCTCGCCGCCAGGTAAACAGAGCCAGTCATACGGTATCGGACGGTGGCCCTTTGCGAATGCCTTTCTGCCTCACAGCTCTCACTGACTTGCTGGGGCGAACTCCATCAAACAGTTTTGGGTTGCAGATGTCACAGCACGCCTCCTTCGACACAGCTACAGACACAGTTAGCGGCTTCGTTGATGAAAATTCATAAGATCTTACCTGGTGGATTATTGCCAAATACATTCGCGAGGATAATGCGGCGGCAGACCATAGACTGAATCAACGCGTAAAGACCTTCGGCCGGTGCGTCTTGAGGGATATCTGCATCTGCGAACTCGTCGGGAACCGGAGCACTGGCCTACGATCCTCGAAACCAACCCCGCCTCTGCCCGTGACGTTCTGCATAGTCCTTTCCTTGCTTCCCACCACGCTTTCCATGTCCCCCGCGCCCACCAGTTCCACGACCCCGCCCACGGCCTCGGGCCCGAGTCGGCACAGTTGAAACGGGATTATCGACGCTACCAGATGTAATGGGCGAGGTTTCGAATGCCGACTTTTCCACTATCATAACAGCCATACCGCTGATCCCAGCCCCGCGAGCCGCGCACCCTGCACGCTGCACCCACGACGAGAGGTTCTGCGGTGCCTTCCACTGCACCACCAGCTCAATGTCAGAGATATCGCATCCCTGTGCAGCAATTTAATGAGTAAATAAATTTCCGCAGGATCTGTGGAACTCACCATTCCCGCTGCATCAGTGCAAACCAGGATGCGTATTATCCCGGCCTTGAAAAGCGCCATGACATCCTCGCGATACTGACGCGACATCCCCGCATTATATGGCCGGACCAATCCCCGACTGCGATACTCTTCGGGGACTCGCGCATTGAGGTGATCGATGGTTTTGCCGCCATCCTTGATGTCGTCCGTATATAAAAATGTTTTCTTGATCTCCCCAGGCTTGTTCGTCCCTGCCGGGATGAGGAAGTCGAGATCCCGATAGGAATTGGCGGCGTGCTCCATGGAGCGAATTACTTGCGAGACATTGGGGCGATCATTTCCAATGCTGCAAAAAATGTAGTCCTTTGGATCGAACTGTAGTTTGACGACCAAGTCTTGATGAACACGAGGAGTCAGGGTTGTTGTAACAGCGATAATTGGGGTCGTTCGAGGCAGAAAAGCGCGAATAATCCCGATGGACGCGTATTTCTTGCGAAATGATGCGCCCCAGTGGGAGACACAATGTGCCTCATCAATATAAACAGAAAGGCACCGTGACCCGAAGGCAGGCTTGCGGAGTACACCATCGATGAAT
Organism: Mycena venus; assembly: GCA_014462655.1. Classification (NCBI taxonomy): domain Eukaryota; kingdom Fungi; phylum Basidiomycota; class Agaricomycetes; order Agaricales; family Mycenaceae; genus Glaucomycena; species Glaucomycena venus. The sequence continues at coordinate 1,869,063 of JACAZI010000027.1, forward strand.
CGACGAGACACGAGCATCTCAGGTGATAGCATCACAATTTGCCATTCACCCGCAACAACTTGCTGCCACAAAGAATTAGCGTCCAGACAACTTTGCTAATAATTTTACTAACGTCCATAATCTCCCTTGTACAACCGCCGTTTGAGCTATTAATTGCTGTTGCCTTCAATCCAAACTCGTTTCGGAAAGTAGAAACCTTGCAATAGTGTGAGTTTTAAGGTCTCGAGAAGATCAGAACCGTACCTGCTCGTCATGAAGAGATAGGAGTGGGGATACCATGAGTGTCACTTTCCCCTGGCTTGACGGAAGTAGGTGCGGGCCAGCGGCAATCCCAGTCTTACCCGCACCAGTGGCAGCGTGAAGTAGAACATTTTCCCCCTGTTTTTGAGCACCCATGCATTGTAGCTGGAAAGGCTTCCCGCTGTCAGTCCACTTGGTGTAGTGAGTCCGTATCAGCCCTGGAAGCAACTCCAGCTCTTTGTTGATAGCTTCGAGCTGGTCTAGAGTGATTTTTGCAGAAATTCTGGGTGTGCGAGGGGGCGCTAGGGGCCTTTCCTTGCTTGCCGGGTGGTGGGGCCATGACGACGAGGAGAAAGGAGACAAAACGAATTTGAAATATTCCTAATCAGTAGAGTTAGCGCCACAATTTTTTTTATTCCGACCTTCACCATGGCCCACGCACGCACTTCCAACCGCTTTGCTATCCTCCCTTCTGATCTAGAAGAGGAGGATGAGAACTCTGTACCTGTGGACGACACGCTTCCTCCTTCAGACCCACTGGAACCTGGGTCAGACAGCGACGAGTCAGAATCGGGCTTTAAAACTCCTATCCAGCCTTTGCCCTCGCTATTGTCTCTGCTGGATCAAGAAAATTCCTCCCCAATTCAATCGAGTCCTTACCGACTAGCCCAACGGCGACGCATTCGACCTGCTCACCGTAGTTCCTCGTTGCCGCCAGAGGATTCACCGCGTGCAGTTCCTGGTCCTGATGTCAGCTCTCTGCACAAGACCAGCGACGACATTATGTTAACACCACGTACCGAGAAGCGGTATCTGAACGCGCAGGCACAAGCCAAGCGGAAGCAGACTCTGTTGGCAAAGGTGAATCTCAAGTGTGTAGAATTGAATCACCGACTGAAAGTTTTTTTAGGCAGAAAAGGCCAAGGTTGCGTGGGCAGCCGAATTGTCTCGGCAGCAGGAAGCAGCGCAGGAGAAGATACGTGTGCGCAATGAGATGTTCAAGAAATTCCTCGCCGAGATGGAGAAGCAGGATGTCTCACTTGCCGACTTTCTGGATCATGTCTTTGACCCCGAAACAAAATTGGATGCTGACTGGCGTTGGCAAGGTTCTTCTTTCTTCGATTTCAAGAATATATCGGATGCTGAAATGACTTGTAAAGGTTTCTTCCGTCACCGGAACATTGTCGAACGCATTTTTGGGCACTGGACATCCTCGAACTATAACCAATCCACTCACACGTTCATTCAAAAATGGGCTACTGCTCAGGTCACGAAAAGCGTTTATTCAGAGGCGCGGGCCATTACACTGTCCGGACTCCTCAGCAAATCTAAAAAGATCGTCAATGAGCGGTTTTTTCTCGATTTCAGTCTGGCGGGTCTGACGCAGGCCGTCCGGCAAAAGGCTCCGACTGCGTTCGCAATTTTCGACGCTTTTTCCACCACTGCACGTCAGAAAGCGCAGACAACAATGGCTTTCCTGCAAAAGAAAGAGCTGGTGGGTGCTTACCTCGCTTTAAATTCATATCTCATTGTGGACGTAGATGAAGGGCTGTGCCGCGCTCACATTGCTTCGCGGCGCAAGTCAGAATAACAGCTATGCTCAAGCCGTCATGAGTACATACCTTGCAGCTACGGGCGGCCAGCGCCAGCACTACAGTGTTCTCTCGCTGTACGGATTCTCGATGGGATACTCGAGCACCATCTCGAAGACGTTTGCACCGAAGGTGAAGGCTGTCGAGGACGTAAGTGTGATCGTGGGATACTTGATTTAATTTCGGCTCACTTCTGCTAAACAGCCAGGCCCAGACGTGAACGCGACTGCTTTCGACAGCGACAATAAATCTTCTGCCTCAAAAAACGAAGATGAGGCTTCCGGCGCGTCCCAGGCCAACAAAAAGCGCAGGAAAAAGAAGAAGAAAGGTAGCAAGCGCAAACGTGTTCGTGGGCCCGGTATTTTCAGCATCTTGCGCGATGCTTGCATGGCCACGAATCATGCTCTTGCAGCCTCGCGCAAAATTTGTCTGGTATACGATAATTTAAATCTTATGAATCATATTGCAGAACAAGTCCTGGGGCGTAAGAGTGAGCGAGAATTCACTGCATATACAATCGGAGTGCTTACAACTATCAGGCGCACAAGAAAACGGAACTTGCGCGACGCTCATACCGCTATGGAAGGCCAAACTCGAACACCTACTTACATCTGAGCTCGACAAATCTATCCTTGCTGCCCGCCCACTCACCGTCGACGATATCGCCCTTAACGCTGCGGAAACCCAAGTGTTCATCGAGAACATGGTCCACACAATCCTACGCATCATTGTTCGACACGGTGGCGAAGGCTTCGCAAAATGGAAGAAGGAGCTGGACGAGTCGCAACCTGTCAGCGCCGACACCATTGATGTCCATCAAACCCCGGTCCACCCTCTTCCCACCATGGAAATCGACCAGAGCACGATGAGAGGCAACGTCGAGGTCATTGAAGAAATCATGAGGGTGCTCGGCTTTCGCACCGATGATCTAGACTACGTGAAGTATATCCAGATCATCGCCGGCGACCAATTGACCATCGCGTGCCAGCGCTCCATCCTCAATGTACGTCTCGGCCACGAGAGCGGTCCCCATGCATGGAGACACATCGTCCTAATGCCTGGCCTCTTCCACGCCAAAATTGCGGACTGCCACGGCCTCCTCGAGACGCATTTCGGCAAGCCCACCGTACGCAGCCCTGGAAGTCTTGGGTTTCACAATACTGTTCTCGACAGGCTGCCGATTACACTCACCTCCTTTCCCCCATTCCGCACCTGCCGAGATCTCATCATGGTCTCACTGTACGCCCGCATCCTGCACTGTCTGCTGCTGGTTTCCGGCAAGGACTCGCTTGAGGCTTGTGCCGAATCCATCGACTCCTATGCGACACTTGTCAGTTACGCCCACAAGATCTACGCCACGTACGCTGATGTGGATCGCGTCCAAGAATTATGGGAACGCCGGCTTGCAGAATCCAAAGCAGCCAAGAAGACGGGGCAAGCCGAGGCTTCCACATCGAGCCCACCTCACATCCGCAAGGGTGATATGGTTCTCGAGAACGGCATTCTATTTCTCTGCGACGCGTTACTGACCCGCGAGTTCTCCGATGCAATCAAGGCGGGAGACTCCGGACGTGTTCTCGTTATTCTTCGGATGTGGGCTTTTTTGCTACCGAGGGAACGGGCGCACGAAGTATGCGCACGAGACGCTCCACTTGCTTCACGATCTCATCTGTGTATGGACCAAGGAGCTTCGGTGCGCTACCTATTTTTTTTTTACGGTTCTTACTCACATGCCCACACTAGATACATTGTCCTCCAAAACTGGCTTGCTAATCCTCAGGGCAAGCCAAACTCGTTCGTCGAGATTGATCTTGTCCAAGAGCATCTCAATTTCTGGATCAAGGTTAGAGGCGGCATCTTCAAATCCTCCTGGGAGTCTTGCTGATGGTTTATGCAGAAAATCTACAAGGCAGACGGTGCAGGCCATTCGTGGGACTGGTTAGCGCTCATATCCCCCTGCGTCGACATTTTGCGACAGCTCGCGACCAAGATTAATATCGACCTTGGCGCGCGTCAAGGCTCCAAGCACGCCTCCTCAGACCTGGCTGAGGATATCACGGCGCTGATGGACAGCCTCGGTGAACACGAGGTATACATTGAGAAGGAGGGCCGGGTTCTCGACGATGACAAGAAGCCCGTACCCGATGTCCTGGCTGTCGGTATGGCGGCTTTGACTCACGGGAGCTCGATTACCCCTCTGGCCGAATTTAACCAGCAGTTCGAGATCTTACGCCAGCGCCGCCAGCTCACACCCGTTTCCGACCTACTCAGCCTTATCAAAACCTCTGGAGAACCTGCGCCGCCAGCCCCTGACAACGTCCCCGTTGCTCCGATGGCTACTGCAGACCATGATCCCTCCGAGACTGAGCAGGCTGAGCCCGACAGCGACCACGACAGCGAGGACGAACGGGAGGAGCCGGAAGAGGATTTCTTTGCGGAGCCGCCGACGTTGACACGTTTTGATGAAGCCGATGTCGAGTTTGACATGGACGATGTTCCTGAGTGGGATTTGGATGAGGAGGATGATTCGGACTCAGATTCGGACTACGAGGACGAGTAGATAGGCATAATTTGTGGTAGCGCTCTCAAATATTTGATTTTTCACTTAAAAAACAAGTTGGTCTCAATCGATAGAGAATCAAAAGTTATTCAAGTTTGAATATGGAACTTTTTACACTTTTTTTGACCTTTTGGACGTTATTCGACCAAGTCCCGACCTCTCAAATGGCGGGGAGATGCGCCATCTGCCAAACAGGCGACGTGCCGGCCCAGTCGGTTCACGAGCTGACCGTCTGACTGTTCCCATTAATGTTGCCGCGACTTCGTGCTCGAAGTCGCGAAGTCGACTTTTGTAAGTCGATTTAAGCCGAGTTGAGTCGCTTATATGACTCGGCTCGACTTCGAAGTCATTCATGTTGACTTGAAGCGACTTGAAGTGACTTCGAGTCGGGTATTCAACTCACAATTTTGAAATGGTTGTGTGGACATGGTAGGATGGTTTCTCCCAATGATGGGTGCCTTGAAAAGGGCTAGCACTGTGCTTGCAAGTGGTATTGATGAACCAGCGAGGCAAGCAATCACTGGGGTTGTCGAAGGTCGCTAAATTCACGTACTTGGATAGTGAATTCAACAGTTCATCATCTATGTGCGTGAAAATGACTTCACGTAGCTCCAGAATTCTGAATTCATCTACCATTCACGTAAATTTGTAGAGGTCACTTATTATACGTGAAATTCAGCATCTTTTTCAGTGAATGAAACACCGAAAAATCATATTTAGTTTACATAAGAAGTACTATACACTGACAAGAAAACTACGCCTCCTCGGTGTCCCCCTGCTCCCCTTACATCGGGACGTTTGCATAGTGCCCAGCACCGAGGGCCCGTTTGGTGATCCGGAACGCGAGCTGTTGTCGGTGTCGATGACTTCAACAGGCTTTGAACTTCTCGTTATGGAAGAGACATATTTGAGGCAGGGGCAGAAAACCATGATGTTTAGTGGTTGTGGTTGAGATTCATCTGTAGGGTGCCGAGTTTGAAGTTGGTATCTTTTGATGGTGACCATCAGCAAAATTTGCGCAAGGCTGTAATTTGATTCCAGCGATCACCAGCTCATGTCCGCTTGATGGCAGCTGGCAAGCGCTTGTAGTGGCTCATCTACGATAGCGACTTTGGTCCGCGCATACGAGTGCGGGCGAAAGTTACCAGATCCGGACGAACTTCTTGGTCGGCACCAGCCCATACCGTGCCTGTGAGCTGTGATCCGTGTGGACATATTCCCTGGCTTAGCATCAGTATTGTTGCTCATATTGATAAATATATTTGGGCTGGCTGGCTGGCTCGCTTGCCGCCCAAAAAATAGGATATAAAATGATATATTTTGAAGGTATAATTTAAAATACAGAATACGACTATCCCTCGAGCTTGGCATGCTGGACTTGCTCGCGGAGTTTGGCCATCGAGTTAACGGCCATCAAGTTAACAACGGCGCGGGAGGTGGAAGCCGATGAGGCATGGTTGGGGAAGATTTGCCTAGAATATGGCAGGTTAGACAGAAGAAATGGAAAGTGGACCAAAACGCACTGGTTACACCACAACAACAGGTTATCCGCGTGCTCACTTTGCGGTGTTCCTTCCCGTGGACCTTCAAAGTAGTTGACAATGAAACTGTACATTTGGGGATAGGAGAAGCCGTAGACCTCATCGGTCCACCTGTCGACATTGGTGAGTACAGCGTGCAGCTGAGAAAGGATCAGAAGATGGCATGAAAGACAGCGAGACTCATACAAGCACACAAACGTACGCAAGCGAGTGCGGGGTCACCTTCGCATTCATATGAAAATCTCGCAAGGGGGCTTGCAAACGGGTCGGTGGGCGGAGGTCTTGTGTTTCTTAGTGGCGCTGTTCTCATCCTCCATGGCCTTGGCCGAGGCAGGACCAGTGAAGGCAATTTTTTATGTCTGGGGCACTCGTCGGCGAAGTGTTTTGAGACATGGGAAGAACACACCTTGACCAGGCCAAAAGCCAGCACACACAGTATGGAGCTTTAAAGAAGCATCAAAAAGTCGACTTGAGTCGACTTGAGCGACTTGACTTGACTTGAACCAGAAAAGTCGAGTCGAAGTCGAGTCAAAGTGCGACTTGGCACGACTTTCCAAGTCGAAACTCGACTTTTCAAGTCACGGCAACATTAGTTCCCATCATTTGTTTGCTCTGATGTTGTAGCTATTTGTTCTCTTCCCTAATCCGTCTCAGTCTGTCAGCGAAGTGAACCGACGGCTTGCGAGTCTAGACAAGACCTAGAAATAAATCAAAATGCAAGGGTATGTTTTTTAACTTCTTACCTGCCTGAATCTTCTTGCGCGACCTCTTTCATCGCCAGGAACCAAAGATACTTATGCTCTGAGTTCAGTTTTGGGTGTTAGTCATTTCTGCTTTGTGTTCGAGCCAGTATCCAGGCGCGGAGAATATTAATTCCCGGGATCAATCACCACATCCTGATCTTGCCCGTGCAGTAGGGCATCAAACTGTCCGGTATTTTTACGGAAATACGGCCCGTAAAAACGGTTACATCCCCGAACCGTTGGTGAGTTTAGTTCTTACCTGAACATCACGGTGACAGTACGGGTTCAGCCCTAAACAGGTCCCTGTAACCGGCCGTTTATGCATAAAATACAGGTAGCCAAGTCTGCAGCGAAATTCACTGGCTGAAGGCACCGGGACAATGCCGGATCACCTTTATGTCCGGAGACAACGGTTCCGCGCATCTGTGACTGGAAAACCCCTTGCCGACGCGTTTTCAACAATGATGTCGCTGGCGGCCCGTCATGTGAACCAAATTCGCACCACCCATCGGACCAAATTAAGGCTGTTTTTTGCGTCTCTTGCTAGATTTTGGCCGTGTAAACATTGAAAGTCCCTCACGGCTTCTCCAACCTCCATTCAGGAAAGAGGAAGTGTATTTCAGCTCAGTTTGGTCACGACTTACCATCACTGTAAAATACACCGTAACAGACAGGGGGTGCGGGTCCCGTCCCGTTTTGGTCTGGATGAAAGCAACACACAGATTAAAAGTAGAGATGAATCGGTTAATTTATAGTTTTTTTGTGAGGAAATTTTCTAACCCCCCAAGTTTTACGAATATTTTGCGTTCAGAATGTGTAGAATCACACTTTTCTCTTTTTGGCCGCAGTTATCTAAAGCGACTTTATCTAAGCGCCTTTGGTGCCTATCCACCAATTGTTTTGTATCATAGGATTTACTCTTCAAATTGAACCTAAAGGTTCAGCACCTGCCTCGAAGAGGCCCAATCCCAAGTCATAATAGAAACTATTGAAGAACAGTCTTACCCATCCGGTGGCCCACATCTTAAAATGAGTATTCGTTAATGGAAGATGCTCCTTATCCTCTCCTGAAACCCAACAATAGTCGCTCCCATCGTTTGTGTTACAGGTGTATCTTGCTCGAAGCTGACCAATTTTGTTATTTATGTCGGCATTGGCTGGCAAAATGTCATTTTCGGATGGAACCTCTGATTGTAAATGACTTGAGGCACCCTTAACCAACTGACAACGTCTTCTTTTTGGCAGGGGCTTCCTCCTCAGATTCAACCTTCTTACTGGAATCATCCTGTTTGCATGTGAGTTGTGTATTGACTGGGAGGAAAACGAAGGTATGTACTTACTTTGACAAAGGCGACAACAATATTGACCCTTGGGTCCTTGCATTTTACAGCGTTGCAAATCATGGTGTCGAAGTCACTGGTATCGTACAGCTCAACAAAATCAAAGACATGGCGGGGCACTTGAATTTTGATTTGGACTTCATCGTCATCGAGGGGAATGGCGAGCTTTGCGAAATGAGAAACCTTAGTGAGCAAGACACATTCAAACTTTTGATAAGGATTATTGCTTTGTATGGCCATTATTACCGAACCGATCGCAGTGCGCTTTTTCACGAGTTTCGCGAATTCTTTAGACGAGAACAGGGAGATGTTGACCGTGATTTTGACAGGTTCGGACACGGCTTTGTTGTCCTCTGTCAGTTCCATGCTCAAATGAAGGGCAGACTGAAGAAACCGAACCAGTTTTAGCTTTTTTCTGACGTTTAGCGGGTCTTTCCTCACTCACAGAATCCCCGCTATCTTCCTCGTTTCCGCCTTCCAATGCCTTCTTTTCAGCGAAGTCATTGTCGGTTTCCTCGCCATCTTTCGATTTATTGCCGTCATTCGATCTGTCACCGTCATTCCCGTTGCCAAATTCAGGCTCGGAAGTTGTGGACTTTGCAGGGGAAGATTTGCGGGGAGGACGACATCAAGGCTTAGATGGAGATGGGGTAACATCTATAATGATTGTATCGGTTGACTCGGACAGCCACATGCTGGTCTTTTTCGTTTTGGAGGGGCTTGAAGATATAGACTCTGCGGCATTCAGAGTGTGTGCACTAGGTTTAGGGATCCTCGTGGACATGCGACGTTCCGCCATCACAGGGGATAAAAGCAAAGGGCAAAAAATGCGATGGACGTGGAAACAAGCAAGACCACGAGCGCGTTTACATTTCTTTTGTGGCCTAGACCCACGCCTAGACAGCTGTCTACATTAGATGCCTGACAAGCGCCTCTACCCTCAAAAAGCTCGAGAAAGGTTCAGAGGAACGAAAATGACACTGGAACTTGGTGGTGTCAAAATTATGTTTTTCTTCTTTCTTTATTTTTTTAGCTGACTGTCATCAATTTCACAAACAGCTGTAAATTAGAACCTCCTATAAGTTGTCGGATATCAGAGGATTACTGTGCCGAAGCGGATTTGGAGCTCAAACATAGGTGCAGCTGTGATTTCGACTGCATGGTTGTGATTTAACCTCAGATTTTGATGTTCAGGTGTGTGGGTGAATTAGGTGAATTGGGCGCCTTACCCCCTGTTCCCAAACACTCAACAATTCATTCGAGAGGCCCTAGAATTCAACATGGTTTGGGGGTTCGCGTTTTGTAAGTGGTTTCGCTGGTAGCTGTCGCAGGCTGGCTGGCTAGGACGGTAGATGAGGTGTGAACACCAGCCAACAAGATTGACAGAAACATGGACATGACCAAGAACAGCCTGGTGTCTAAAATAGAGAGGTTGTGCCAAAGCGGCATGCCACTTTTGGTGCTTGTGCAAAGCGGCACGGCGGAATTTTTTCTGAGGTAAATGCCATTACCTGGGTTGCAGATCTTGTTGATAGTGGTATTTCATGCCCGAGTTTGTGTATTTCATGAACTATTGGTAGAGTAAGCATGAGAAATCCATTTGACAGGATCATTTTTTCCGACATTGTGTGGGTCCGTGAGACTTGAGAGACTGATGACGTTGAATGACAGCCGTTTTGATCCCAGCACAGCCACATCAACGTCACTGTTCCTCCCGTGCAACTCAAGAATACATGAATTATGCGTTGCCGCTTAGTTTTTGGTGCCCTGACATGTCCTTTCCAGGTACCGCTTTGCACAATCCTTAAAAAGCGGCATGAGTGGCATGCCGCTCATGCCACTTTGGCACAACCTCTTTAATATATTATATACTTGTGCAGCTCTGCTCTGCAAAATGTGATAAGGTCTGCTTTATTTAAGGCAAATAATCTCCAACATGTGAGCAAGCTACATCCTGAGTTTCGGAAGAAAGAAAGAACACAGACTTTAGTCTTGAGTAATATTTTGCTTCGCTGATTGGCCTGGCCTAGGGTGTTGAAATATATTACACCTTTGCGTCTTTACGGTGCCGCAGAATGCAGAAGCGATGAGGTCTATGAGATCCATTTTATTTGAGGCAGCTGATCTTCACCATGTGAACAATATACATCCCAGTTTTCAGAAGAAACAAACACGGAGTTTACTCTCGAGCAATATCAGTATTCTGCTTCATCAATCGGCCTGCCTCCGGCTTGGGTGTGTTAAAAAAGATATTCCAATGCAATGAAGCCCGTTTTATTCAAGGTAGTTAACATTGGCAATACCGAATTCGAGGTTCGAAAGTTAAGATGCCATATACCTATGCCGTTCCAAATGCACTTTTATTATTCCCCACCTTTTTTAGCATTAGGGGAGTTCACAGTAGGGATTATTTTATTGTTTGGGAATAAAAATAATTGTCTGATGGGATGAATATTTTTCCAAAATAAAAATATTCCCCAAATGCGATTTAATCTCGTTTGTGGAATATTTATATTTCGTGAATATTTCTGAGTGCTTGTGTAAGCCATTCGTGACCACTTCCTATTGCCGCCCATGGGAAGGAAGCCCAAAGCTCCCGAGGGCGAGAGTATCGACCAACTCGAGGCTCGCTTGGCAGAACTGAAGAAGGCCGCCGCCTCTCAGCCTGAAAAACGATCTCGGGGACGACCCAAGGGTTCGAAAAATAAACCTAAGACTTCCAAGCTCGATGCAGAAGGCGACGAGCAGATCGACACCTCCAATGACACGAGCATCAAGCAGCCGAAGACCTCCAAGCAGCCGAAATCTGCCAATGTCAAGGCAGAGGCGAAGCCACGAGGACGCCACGCTTCCAAAGCAAAGGGGATCCCCGAAGTTCCGTATGTACCTCGCTTCCTATCCTTGCTTTCCCTCCTCACAACACCTAGCTGGAAACACGAGCACGAGCTGACGGATAGCCTTCTCACCGCTATCGAGCTGAATGGTCCCCGTCACCAAGCCTTTGGCTTTACCAAGGGCGATCTTGACACCACTGGCAAAACCACGTCACAAACTCAAGATGCGCATTGCGAGCGTCTCGCCCTCAAGATTCTCATTAACGATTCTTCTGGCCGCTGGGAAGACGTTGATCCTAAGGACCTGGTCGCTACTGTGCGCAGCCGCATCACCACGTATATTTTGTCGCATCGGTACCGCCACTTCAGGCTGATGCTTTGCAGGCTCAAAAACGACTACCAGAAGCACAAGAAGTCGCTGGGCGAGACTGGATTCAGGCTCGTGGTGGAGGACAGGGAGGATGAGCTGTATGGTGACCCGCAAAATGTTTGGGGTGCGTCTTTTGTCTCTCCCCTTTTGCGTCCATTCTCATCGGCCACAGAGAAAATCCAGGAGGACTTCCCGTGGTTCAGGCGCATGCACGCCCTCTTAGACGGGAGCCCCGTTCACGACACCGATGCCTGTACCAACAGCAATGACTCACTGGACACGAAACTCTTTGCGAGTGCCCTGGTGCGTGTCTGTTGCTTGTTTACCCTGGCCTTCTTGCTGAGCCTAGCCTGATGACCTCCCTCCAGGATGCTGAGATCGCTCAGGACGATGCAAGCTCTATCATCGTCGTTGATGACGATGCTGATGTCAGCTCCACCATTGACGTCGACTGGACCCTTTCCGATGACGACTCAGGAGCTAGTGCCAAAGGCCAGGACAGCCGTGGTGAAGACCGAGAAGATGGCTACCGCTGCAAAGCCTGCCGTTGGTGCAAAGCCATCCTCCAAGCCGACTGTTGGCGCCGCTCCTAAACGCAAACGCGAATCGATGCTCGAAACACTCAAGGACATCGTAGGGCAGGACCACAAGAGCAAGGTTGAGCTGCTCGAGATGTTGCACAAAGCTAAGCGCCAGAGGACCGAGATGGAACTCAGGCACAAGGCTGCGGAGGCGGAGAAAGTCCGTGCGCACGAGCTGCAGACCCTCAAGCTGCAAATCCAGCTAGCACAGATCAACAGCGAGGCGCGAATGACACCTATGCACGCTGTGGGCTCATCTGAACGCCGTGGGCGCTTTGGCTTGCGTGACGCGTCTCCATTTGGGGCTGGCCAGTCATCTGGCCGCAATACCCCGTACAGTATGCCGGACTCCTCCAGCTTTGGCAGCGGCGAGAGCTCGTCATCTTCCCACAGCTCCAGCGATGACATCGGCCTGCCGTTTGGTGTGTATGACCCCGTCGACACCACCTTTCCTCCCCTTCCTAGAACGTATCAGCCTACCTACGATCCCCACAATGACGCTACCTATAAACTACCTTCCTCTTCATCTACTACCTAACCTACCTATTGCAATGCCTCAGTGCCTCGCTTCACGTTCCCTCGTTGATCTTCATATCCTATTTCGGTCTAATTAGATATCATCGTCATCTATTTTATAGTACATACATCGACTACCGCACAGTACATACATATACTTCATACCACTCTCGCTACTTTCAAATTTCCATACCACTCTGGCTACTCTAATCCTCTGCGTCCCTTTGTTCGTAGAAATCAAATAGCGCTTTCTTGATTTTCTCCCGTTTGATTTGCGCCTCAAGCAACTCGATATCACGAGCATCTGCCCTCATGACGCTGTCCATGTCTACATTGTCCTCGTCTGCGGCGTCGTTCTCTTGCCGATCCTCTGCCATGATACGCCTCCCCTCCTGAAAAAAATGTGTCAAGTTCAAATGCAGTTGCCAGGTGCTCGTGTTCAATGCAAAAGTTGTGGACAACCATGCACGCAATAATCCACACAGTGGCAAATAGCTGGTGGTCCTTGTTGTCAATGCGCAAACGGAGGCCTTTTAAGGACGGGAAGCGGCCCTTAAGATAGCCAACAGCATGTTCTGAACGAATCCGGATTCCCGAGACAGCATAATTGAATTCTGGGTTGCGGCCCTCATCCTTTTCTGGTCTGTGAATGAAATTGAGAAGACAGATGGAATGCACAAGAAAACTGAATTAAATTACTTCTTATATGGAGCTACAAGGTATTTCTGAATTGGGTATGCTGAATCCGCCCAACACCATTCATCATTCGGAAGCAGTGTCGCGTGTTCTCGTGGAATGCGTGTCTTTTTCCAAGCAGATGCGTCATGCTGACTGCCGGGTAGCCCAACACCATAGTCAACAATTCGTAGGTCCGGTGTATTAATTATCTTGAAATAAGGTCAGCACGCAGACAACAAAAACACTGAGGAAGGGCACACCTGAACATTTAAAGAGTAGTTTGACTTTCGATCGAACCAGCTATTACCAAAGTGGGCGGGGCGTGCATACAATGGCACCAGAGTCCCATCCACCATGACCCTACCATCCCTCCACTGAGGGCATGATCGATCCTGTGCTTCAACCCATGCTTTCGCGGCCTCCTTTGCCTCAGACCCGTCATCTGGCCACCGGATCGCAGAGCGGCGGAATCGATCTCGGCACAATGCCAAGATGACACGCTTGGTGGACTTGAGAACCGTGCCATAGCTAACCCCAAACAGGTGGGCCGTCAAGCGCACACTCGCACCATTACCGTAATGCCCGAGCCGGTAGAGAGTGATGGCGAGCTGGTGGTGAACAGGCAGCTGCTCAGCAGTATCGGAATTGTTGCTAAAGACGGGGTCGTCTATGATGCCTTCGAGCAGTTTGTCGAAAGCAGCCGGTGTGATGCGCAAGTAGTCTCGAAATTCGGGACGATTGATCTTCCACGAACCCATGAGCAGGGATACAATCTCGGTTGTCTTGTCAATGTCCTGCTGTTCGTTAAGGTACCGCTCAGAGTGGAGATCAGCAAGTGCTTTAGTAAGGCGTGTGCTGAGGGATGCACCATGAATGATTGCATCGTCAGAGTCTGTGTCGGAGTCTGATCCTGAGCCGTCATCAAAAAGATCTTTGTTATCGTCGGTGACCGTCTCCAAGAGTCGGAGAGCAGTGATAAGTTCGAGTGCGACGTCGGTAGTCCACTGGCGGTCGGTTTGGCGAGGCATCATGGAGGGAGATAACAGAGAGGAAGATGCACCAGCTGATCTAGGCGCTATCAGATGACTAGATGGCGTGATAAGGCGTTATCGAAATAGTAGTAGCGTGTTTGGTGCGTGGAGATAATAAAAATATTCAGTGGTTCATAAAGGGGGTGATCACGGATTTATTCCCAAAACAAAGAATTTATTTGTCCCATCAGACGATTATTTTTATTCCCAAACGAGAAAATAGTCCCTATCGTGAACTCCCCTATTTTCACCAACTTTTATTGTAAATTTTGCAACTTTCCCCACAACTTTGCTCACTTTTGAAGCTCAAAATAAGGAGGGGTTCTCTCATGTTTTTCCCCTACTTTTATTACCGGACTTACAATTTCACCAACTTTTGTTTCCAACTTCACCAACTTTCTCAGTTCGAAAATTTCCCCACAACTTTTGGGCACAAATTTTTTTTATTGCTCCAATCGACACCTAAAGCCATCTGAATACTAGATCTTGATCCCCCACAGGCCTTACCATGCTAGTTTTACCCCAGGAGTGGAAATACGGTGAGCACAAACTTCAAACACAATCACGTGTCACCCAGGCCGGCTAGCGTGATCAATTTACCTCAAACAAATTGTGTTTAAAAGGTATTTTACGCGACTCTATTCAACTGCATAGCCCCAGTATCTGCTCCATGCAACACACCCAGTTCAACCCGCTGCCACTGAAATTTTCTGAGCTCTGACAGCCTGCCCTGTTTACTTCTGCTCTTACCCCATTATTTCATCCTCCCCCTCTTCTGCTGCTGCTGGCTCGTCCCTTCCTACTCCCCTTACTTCCCTCATTCCCACATCACATGCTTTGTTTGCTGTAACTCCTCAATATACTCGGGCTCCCATCGGGGAGTCGTTACCTGCTAAACATGTCTGATGCTTGAGCCAACGGCCTCCAAGCTACCAAGGAAGCCAAGCTTTCCATGATGGTCCAGATTGATTAGTGTGCCATTAGGCACCGCAATTTCTACCCGTTGCACCGGTTTGACAGGTATAAATGGCACATTCATTTGACGGGCAAATTGATTGCGCTTGCCGGCCTGGGTGACACGTGATTGTGTTTGAAGTTTGTGTTCCCCGTATTTCCACTCCTGGGGTAAAACTAGCATGGTAAGGCCTGTGGGGGATCAAGATCTAGTATTCAGATGGCTTTTAGGTGTCGATTGGAGCAATAAAAAATTTTGTGCCCAAAAGTTGTGGGGAAATTTTCGAACTGAGAAAGTTGGTGAAGTTGGAAACAAAAGTTGGTGAAATTGTAAGTCTGGTAATATAAGTAGGGGAAAAACATGAGAGAACCCCTCCTTATTTTGAGCTTCAAAAGTGAGCAAAGTTGTGGGGAAAGTTGCAAAATTTACAATAAAAGTTGGTGAAAATGCTTAAAAAGGTGGGGAATAATAAAAGTGCATTTGGAACGGCATATATACCGGGACAAAATGGTTGCGGTTGGTCTGTACTCAGCTCCGAAACAGCTTCAATCTCGAAACAACTTCTAATCCAAACATGTGACGGGAAGCTTGAGAGTGCTACACGGAAGACTATAGAATCCCCCTGCTTGTCTATCATGACAATGACACCGAACTTGCTCGGTTAAACATTGAAAACACAGACACCCATTGAACACATCATAGACACACCTTAAACCCGAGAGCTCTAGAAAAAATGTCCACAATGTTGAATAGACCTCACTCTTGATACCTGTCTGACATTCGGATCCTGAATTACAACCCTCCCTTCAGTTGGGACCTATTGAGTGCAACTGATATGGAAGCTGATGGCAGTTTGAATTAGAAGAGGTTTCCAGATTTAAGGATACAAAAACATGTTCAACAGAAGTGATATGTGGTACATGCCCTTACAAATTAGATCCATAAGCAGAGGATGAAGAGATAGTGGGCTTTGCCGCGAAGCGCGCTACCACGAGTTATTCAGATAAGCGCCGTATACCGCCCAAAATGGAAATGAGATTTGTTTGTTCAAGCATCATCAAGACGCGTCGTGCCCCTTTCTGGACTTTTTGCGACCCTGAGCGTGCCTTATCCCACCGTTGAATATGTCCAACGCGTGCTGTGTGCGATGGCTTCGATGGAAGAAATTTACCAGTTTCTCAGCAGGGTGCCCGGGCTGAAAGAGGCCGTTGGAATGGATAAGGCAATGGCATTCGTCAGGCTCACATCTCGCTTCAAGGATGAAATAATTCTGACCCAAAGGTCGACCTACGATCCCTCCAAGGCTCCCTCAGAGCTCCCTGAGCATGTCCTATCTTTCCTCGGTGGTGCAACCATAATCTGGCACCATTGGATGCTCTCAGTGGGGTGATAGTGGTCATTGTAAGTGATCTATGAGAGCTAAAAGATATTTGGTGAGTATAAAAGACTTTTGGGCCTAGGAGGGGACTCACAGAGAGAGATATCGCTCGTACTGTTGTGGTCGGGACAGAGATTGGACGTATTTGGTATGCGAACAAACAAAGCCAATGGCTTATGTGAGGTGTCCACGAAAATATCCACCAAGTTCACGGAGTCCACCAAGTCCACCGGGTCCACGGGAAAATACGGTAGACTTATATACGTATGTTCTCCCTCAAGGACTACCGAAATTGGCAAGTCTCATCTCATGCGTAACCATTCAGCCACTTTATCACCGATGAGTTTGTCAGATACTGTCAACTATGGCGCGCCTTTCTGGCCACCCGCCATCAGGACTCCCTTATTAATATTTACTCTTCCTCAGACTCGAAGCCTAGCCCAATGTCGGACCCTTCTTGTTGTGAGGACGCATTCGACGGGGAAGCACCATCATCCACCGATGTATGCTTATGCTCATCTCCCACATTGGCATTTTCAGCTTCACCGGGCAGGACGCGTGGCTGCGTTCTCGTCGCAAGCCTCGGTTTAGTCGGTGGAGGTCCCCATCCGAATCGCTTGCCCTGTTCTTTCATCTGTGTTCGTGTCGTTTCCCATTTTTTCCGGGCAATAAGATACTCCGAGTACGCTCGATCCTTCTGCATCTTCTTCGACGTTTGTGGGGCCACGGGCTTTTCGAGCTGCGGTGTTCCATTGCTCTCGAAGTCCTCCACGTCCACTGCAAAGTCCGTGTCTTGGGAAAGGACACCTCCCTTGTCGGGTTTCTGCAAAAATCTTGCTTGAGTTGTCTACAAGGACGGAAATCTTGGACACAAACTGGCTCATTCGCTGCCCAGGCGTTGAGCGCCGGTTTTTTTCCCTGCATCCTGATGCCCTGCACAACGATTAGACATGCGTGATGACACTCAGAGATATTCGACCGTTTGTCCCCTCGACGCAATGACTTTTGAGGACGCTTTCACAGCTTCTTGAACTCTAATTTCTTCAGATTCCCCATCCGAGTCATCGGATATATTCACTACGATGCCCTGCGTTCCATATCAGTTCATTGATCCAGAAGATACAAATTGACCCACGGTCTTTTGTTTTGGGCGTGGAGTCATGAATCCCTGCTTCTCCTTCACCTCCCATGGCTCCACCTGAGTGGCAATGTATCAGAAATTGGCAAATGAGACTTGAGAGTTGCACCTCCTCCATTTTCGATTGTGCTTTGACAATCTTTGGCCTTTTTTCATTGCTCTCAACTTTCTCGTGTTCATTCCTGTCCTCGAATGTTTTATGTGGGTAACGTTCCATTTGCTCCACATTTGTCCAAGCCCTTTGGATGTTGCAGAGGACCCTCTGATGGAATCCATCAATCACTGCAAAGTTGAGCGAACGCAGCGGACACCGACTTCAAGATCGGAAATTCTTTGCCCATGACTCGTCTCCATGATATCGAGCCTTTGCAATATTACAGCCTGAAATTCCTTTGATGTTTGGAGACGCTTGCTTGCGCACTGATATTCGACGATCTTTTGGATTCAATGCGTGGAAAGAAGCGTCCTCACCATGATCAGCAGAGAAGCGAGAACAATTGTTGAACCAGCCAACGTGGATTCTGAGACTATGCGCGATTGATATAGGCTGAGTGCGGGACTGCGGATAGATCTGGCCCGCCTACGGTGCCGAAAACTCGCCGTGGACCCGGAGAATGCACGTTGCACAGATGATTGTCAAATTAAGCGGCTTCGGCGGTTACGGGCCGTCAGAAACACGACCGTTTTTCCGAGATTCGAATTCCGGATAACGACAAAAGGGAATAGCGCGGAGATGGAATACGACTGGGACGCGTTCTGTGAAGGCAATCTAGAATCAATGTGGGCTGCCGTACTTTCGATTCTGGAGAAAAACCAGCAGCAAGCGGAGGCGGGGACTGAAAAGTAGCACAAAACAATGAGCGGGAATGAGGGAGGAGATTAGAAATGGTGCTACGAGGATGGATATTGATACAACTAAACGGTGGATGGAAGAGAAAAGAGGAGAATATGTGACAGCAAGAAAGCAACGCAACAGTATTACAGCGAATAAGCGAATAGACGCACTTGTAACTAAACCGTGTCGTGCCAGCGGTGCCTGCGGACCGATATGTGGCGCAGCCTCAAGGGAGGTGAAGGAGAAGACAGGGCAGCCATAAAGAACCGAAATACGCCGGAAGGTGAGAAAAGGATCGATGGAAGAAAACGGGGGAGCAATAAATGCGCAGACAATATGTAGGAGGATAGGACAAAGAGCGACTGAAGAAGGCGGGGCACACGCGGCTGGAACGTGGGATCCGACCTGCGTCCCAGCAGTGGCACGTCTGAAACGCGCCGGCTGATTGCGGGGTTCTGTGCCCGAAGGAACTGACCGCAAGCTCAGCAGGATCGTAGAGAAACGAGTTACTGGTGCAGAAACTCGGTACGGGCATTTGGAACTGAGGCGCGCGCCCAAGACGGAGGATAGAGAGTAAAACGAAGAGGGATCCTGAAAAGAATGGCAGGCGCGACGCACGACATACGGGAATGTAAGCAAGGCGGTGGCGAAGGAAGAATAAAGTGAGGAAAAAAATTAGATGCGTACCTGCGATTCCCTTCCGATGTCGTGACCATCTCAACTCTTCACGCCAAAGTCGAGGATAGAGAGGGTGCGTGTAGCGGCGGCTGCGCTCGCGAGGCTAGTCGAGGCACACAGTTTACGCATTCCCGGTGAACCATGCGAAGTGAAGTGGAATAGCTGAGGCAAGGACGGGCAAGCTGGCAACACGGGCTAGGCTGGAGCTAACAGCCGTCACGACCGTCGTGGTGAAAGAAAACAAGCGACGTGACTGTGTTGATATTCCTATCTACCCGCCTCTTGCTGGAGTCCTCCCCGGCGGGTGTCTGTCGTTGAGGCCTTTGAGGAATCGGCGTGGACTAGGAACAAGTGGGGGCGCCGACGTGAGATTGGCCTGGTGGCGTACTGTACTATTTCGACTGAGTGTTCATAGGGTGTCATGCATCACCTACAGTGTTCATTTTTCCAAGTGTTCATTTCTCGGCAATCATGGGAAAATTACCATAAATGGCATTCCAGTATTTGCCGGACCCTAAATTTTGACAGTTTTCAACTTGTCCGAGCACCAAAATCTCAATGTCACTGTCACCAGAACCTAAAGTGTTCTCAGAGGCTAGACTCGTGACCAGTCTGCCTGCGAATGGCGACAAAAGTGGCGAGCACGTTGCCACAGGCAGACTGGTACTTCTCGGATGCCGTCAAAGGGCTGAGCACAGAGTTTGAATTTTTGGCGGGTGCCGATCACTGGCATTTGGTGGCTGTGCTATGCCATCAATCTTCGCTCAAATTCGACCCTCTAGTATGCCCCTGCGATGCACTTGGTACAGATTCTGAGGAGACAGAATTTGAGAAAAGACAAAATGAATAAAGTGTTCTCTTTAAAATTTCTAAATTTGACTTGAATTGAGTTCCGAATGAAGGAAAAGAAATTTTTTCAAACTCCGTGCTCAGACCTTTCGCTTAGCCTGAGAAGTACCAGCCTGCCTGCGGCAACGTGCTTGCCACATTTGTTGCTGCTCGCAGGCAGGCTGGTTATGAGCCTACTCAGAGGCCTGTGTCACGCATCACCTGAACACTTGGTCGAAATAGTACAGTAGTCACGCCGTCACTCATGACCGCTTCTCTTTCACCTGCCCAAGCTGGCCAACCTTGACCTAGTCTTGTAGCAATCACGACCCGATTGTCGAGACACCGACTGATTATGCAATCAGGTGGCTGTGCTTCCGGCCACCCATTCCTTCCTACCACGACGGAAAGACCCTGTATAAATCTGAGAATATTTAGGAGTATACTAATCAATTGGAAAATGAGTTTGTTCTGCAAAAGTCAAGCAATTCCTTTGGCTGATGTCCCAATAAGCAATGGCCTCTTAAAATGACAAGATATTTTGCCTTCGCAAATTGATCGCATATCGTCGTGAGGGCTGAAAAAAACTGCTTAGCACTGGGTGAGAGTCTCTAACCTTTTCAGACCTTCTATACACTGGAATTTTTCCAGATTTAATGCTTCCAGGCCTATCCCGCAACATGGAGACCAACAATCAGTTGATGTCTCGACAATTGGCCCCTGTTTGCTAACAGACTCTAATATTGATACTTACTTGTTCATCATCAAATTTATTAGAGTATCTGTAACAGAGACTAACCTCAACTGCTCCTCTGTCCAGACGCCCACACTCCTATCCTTTCCGTCACGTTCTTCGTCTTCCCATCCCCGCCCACTTTTGCCACTCCGCCCCGTCCTCGGGCCCTGCAGACGCTGCGCTGTACATACACCTCTCCCGCCGATCTGCTGCCTGGTGCCTAACCGACTCCGACCAGAAGGCTGAAAAACCTCTGGTACGCCTCTCTCGGGTGCATAGCATGCGCTAAGCTTTTCATGTTGCCCAAGGAGCGTAGTTCTGTTAATGCCGGTGCGTCCCAGGCATATCCGTCTCTCCGCCCAGATTCTATATCCTCATCTACGCCCCAGCTCCGATCCATGCGACCTACTACATCTTCAAAGTTCCATGCCGTTGCTAGCGCCACCCAATCTCTCTCTGGCTTCCTCCCCACATAGTGCCTTCATCCTGCACTGGCGCCTCTCATCTCGTGCACCAAAGCCGCTCATTTCGCTTGCTCACGTCCCACCCAGTCCTCCCGCCTATTCCCGCTTCCCTCCCCGATACCTATTGCACGGTGCCCCGCTCCCAGCAAACACCTTCCTACGGTGCCTTTCATCTGACGCCGCCGCCCGCCGTCCCATCACTCTCGCATTCCGCGCATCCCAAATTTCCTCTAGCCGCATCCCTCTCGCACAGCTCCGCGATTCTCCGACGGAATCTTCCCCCGAGGTTCAGCTGATCCTTGTCTTGCTCCTCATTTCCACCAGTCAACGACGTCTCGCAGGATTTGACTCGAAACCTTCTCGGCTCGCTGACTCCCACGTTCCTCCATGACACCTTGGCGACACCACTATGGATTTACGCCCCCCGCTCCAATGTTTGGCATGGTCGCGGTCGTCGTTCCCTCCCGATCGCCGGCCTGGTACAGCGCGCGCGTGGTTCTACCCTTGTGCGCCGTGGATCGTGCCATAATCATCTCCTCACTTGATCTCCGAGGCATTTCAGGGTCATTTTCGCCTCGCGCTCGCGTCGTTCTATCTCACTGGCCTCTATTCAAGAATAGTGGTGTAATTCATCGGCAATTGAATCGTCATGCTTGTTGGACCCAAGGTAAGTTGTTCTCTATGGACCATCCAATCTCCTAAACATCCCCGGCGAATTCCCGGGCGAATTTGTCTTGCACGCGCTCAGCTGTTTCTCACCACGACGGCTGACGCCGAGTGCCACAGATTAGGCTAAGCTCCTCCCTGCGGTATGATTCATTCTTCTGAATATCTCGAGGGAAACCGTGGAATGTGTCTGTGTCGTGCGCTCGCAATCTGTATCCCATTACTGTAACCATCAAGATGGGGACATCGTGCTCGACACGGACCTAAGGTAGCTTTTTATCGGCAAAGATCCTCACCGCGTACCCGCCGACTAGCGCCGCGTGGTCAACTCGTGTCCACCAGCGTGTACAATACAGCCGCGCCTGCCGCCCTTTGGTTCTTCGATGCGGGCGTCTGTCATACTCCTCGCAGCGTTGGTTCGCTCCGGAAATTCTATTCTCCGGGTGTCAGGTGCGTCGGTTAATCCCAGACACGTCAACTAATAAATTCCGTCCCTTGTCACCCCAGACGAACACGCTGGTCCGTGACGCCGTTCTCCCCTGTCTGTGCTCCCCTCGCCCTTCCTGTGAGCTCCTTCCATGGATTTCCGGGCATCGGTCTCACTCGCGATTGCCCCATTTTGACGTCAATCTGCGCCGTAGAGTCACTCTCTTGATGTCCACTGTCGAAATCCAGAATTTGAATGCAGCACCGCTATATCTTTCGACTTCGCCGGCTGCAGGTCTTCTATCCTCTTCCCTGTAGCTATGGCGCAAAGTACCCGAATCCGACAATAACCTCAACGTGCAATCATTATTGATTTCACACCCACCAGAGACGTCTGCTCCCCATGGTTGGCTACATGTCGCTCTTCCAACATCGGTGCGTATACTCCTACTTGAGTTATGAATGGAACTCGGTCCCAATGAATTAGCCCTTCTCTCCTATCGTAGATTCGGTATTTATCGACGATGTGCCTTGCACAACTGGATAATTTTCTAGATTGTCAATGCATTTCCCATCGTTTCGCCATTGACCAACCTGTATGTGCGGATTTTGTTCCCCCAGAAATAGTGCATTCCGTCTCTGTGCGTCGCCTCTACTTGAAGTTGAAATTTGCACCATGGTACTAACGTGCTATCAATATACTCTGAATATCTCCGCCCGAGCGACAGGGCGTTTCTGTGTGCAACACTTCACGAGTACATGCGAGCGCATTCTAATGGCCTTGGTCGAATTTACCCGCACGACGCCTAAGGAAGCCCCATGTGTTTTCTTCGACTAAGTACACGAAGCTCGACGTGCTCCGCGATGTCACCGTCATCTCTGCCAGCAAATTGACGGCTTTGCAAACTATCCGTCCCAGGCAAGAGTTGAGCGATAGCAAAGTTCCTGACACAGACCTGCCAAAGTTGAGAATGGGGGGGAGGGGGATACGTCATCGATTTCCACTGTTTCGGAGAGCATCGGACCGAGGCAAGACTTTGCGACGTCACCGTGTCTTCGTGCCGAAGCGTGCCGATTGAAATCACAAAATGAATTTAAAATGTAGCGTGTTCGTTGCTATAAGAAATAAAATATTTTGGGTATCTAGGGATATGTATTAAATATGAAAATTGGGGGTCTTGCAAATTTTCAGCGCTATCGGGCCAATTTTGAAGCTGCAGTGAAGAGTTCAAGAATGAGACCATCGAAAGTCGGTCGGAGACGTCGGACTTCCCGATTTGGGGGGTCGTCAAGGAGGTCTGTGTTTGATCGTGAAAGATCGCTCACCTCTTGGTCCCAGGTCAAAGCGAGTGGTGGCCGTATGCAACCACACATGATGTAAGTGGTGCAACTTAGAGAGAGCCAGTGGTGGATCATTTCTGCGGTCAAAACTGCCGACGTGATGGTAGGCGTGCGTAGTATCACACGCGAGATCCCACTGGCTAGTGTTGCCGCAGCTCGGCTCGGCTTCGGCTAAGCCGCAAAGCCGAGCCGAAAATTAGCCGATTCAAGCTGACCTCAGGATCCTTCAGAAACGCTTGAAAACTGTACCAGAATGATTTTTCTTTCAATCTGATGGTATTTGAACCTACGGCTCGTTTCAGCTCAACATCGGCTTTGGCTGGCTTTGGCTCGGCTCTGGCTTGAGCCACGGCTCAGACCGATTTAGATAAAACCCTTTTTTCCATGTTCAGATGTGTGTGTAGATGTCATTACACTTTCATCCAGCATTGCACACCATTTCACTCCAGTTATTTACACCTGTGAGATGAGAATTCCGTAAGTCTTCTCACAGCTGTCAGAAGCTGTCAAACCACGTGCTCGTTGTTGGCAGCGATGCACAGGATGCGATGACCATGACAACGTCTCAAGTGTGATCAGTTTAGATAGTTGAAATTCAAAACAGTCTTCCTCAGCATGAATAAGGCTTCTGTGACCCCAGAAGGTACTCATTCCAAAACTGAGGCTAAGCCGCGGCTCGAGCTGCGAGCTGAGCCGGAGCCAGCCGGCCCTGAGCCGAGCCGAGTTATTTTAGACGGCTCATGTCGTAAGCCGAGCCGAGCCAGTCGTAGCCGCGGCAACACTACCACTGGCTGGTAGGGCTGAGGAAGGGCGGAGGATCCGAGAAATACAGGAACTCGAGGTCCTTTAAATACACTAGGTCGCAAACAGCCTTGTCCTGACATTCCAGTCATTGTATCCCTACAGTTTATGCATGTGCCGTACGGCTCCTGTTCGTCCAAAATCACACTATCCGAAGACCTAAGTAGTCTCGCGTCTGAAGAGATATGGGCCGAGAAATGAATCCGAATCATAATCTCAAATGTCGCAAAGCAGAGCTAGAAATAAAGTGGAGTAAGGTTGAAGAGAATTATCAACAGTTGTCTCGAAGTGAAAGAGAATTATATAGTGCACCTCAATATGTCGCGTGGATACCCACTGCAGACACGTCAGCTGAAATCTACGACAAGAAAAGAGTTCCCGACCCCAAATGAGCCCATGACCAAGCCCCGACTCGAAAGCGTAAGTTCTCGTATTATAATATAATGCAGAAAACGAGGAAGGTGGACACACTGGCCACCGGGTTAGTCTCTCCTAGACAGACATCCTATATGAACACTCGTACCTTGTACCATCAGGTCTGTCTATGGGCGTGTGATCTTCCTGGATAGAACTAGGTGGGACCTGTAACTATATGAGCAAAGCTTCGAAATCAGGGATAGTGTCGCCGCGGTTAGGTTCAGAACCGCTTCTGAGCCTGAACCGAACCTGAACCGAACCCCAAGTGAGGTTCGAGGTTCGGGCATTGGTAATTTTTGGTGAACCTGTACCATCCCCTATTCAACACTCGACGCTAAAATCCTCGTTCTTCTAGCTTCATTCCCCCTCCTCGATGCTAATATTCGAATTCGATTTCCAAACCCAACGCCGACATCCGAGTTCTCACCGGCAAACCGCGCTCTTCTTGTGGTGTACATAACGCCATAAACATTGTGATTTCTTCCAATCCACATCCACGAGTTCCCCGGGAGTCTGGTTTCGGGCTAACCGATTGACGTCCCATATAGTATCCGTGCCTCGAGCTCAACTTTTATATAATGAATAGCACCACTACAAAATCCTGGTATCTCCGCGACAGTCAACACAGAGGACAGCCTTTAGATAATAACGCACAGTTCCGAGAATTAAGATGTAATCTCGGGGCGCCTGCCCACACTGATGCCCATGGATCTTATTTGCACCTACACCCACTGGGAAAATCGTTTTACTGCTTGGCCTCGACCGAGGAGCTTATTTGCAGCATCCTATCGTGAATTCGATTTTGTCTGGGTCAACAATTCGGCCGTGAATCGAACTGTGAAGTGTGTAGAGCCGCTCCGCTGTGCCGCTGGTATCATAATGCTTCTGTTTTTCCCTCCTGCATCTGGTATTCTTTCCTTGAAATATTTTCGTCTCACAAATCAATTGGTTTCTCCGTGCGACTCGAGGCAAACCACGGGGTCTTACTTATCAGGGCAGACTCGCCGCACCCAAGCCATGAGTCCCACCTAGCCACCGTGATTCCGTATCTCAGATTGGAGCTCTGGGACTGCAGCGTTTGAGTCAGGATTTTCTCTCTCAAGACCCATTGCCGGATTAATTGAGAGAAAGGCGAATATCAGGCACGTCAAAGTTCTCGCTTGTGGTGGTAAAAGGTAGGAACCTTGCTGTCTGGGTTGGATTGCCTCCACTTGGTGCACGTAACAACAGATTTCTGGACAAGATCTTCCCACTCTGCCTGATTGAGCTGTTAAGCCCGGAAAGAAGTGTATTCGTCAAACAGGACTTCGTCGTGGAGGGAAATGTCGAGGTTATCGAATGATATCTTGTCGACATCGCCTCCCGATTTGCGGCCGCAGAACACAAATGCTCTAATTGAACAAACACATCGTCAAAAAATTGAAGAACAATCAAAGAAGGTGGACTATACACGAACTTGACATTGCCAGAAAGAAAATTTCATGGATTAATTATCATCTACACTTTCGTCATCTCCGCTGCCGGCATAAACAATGGCGTATGGGTATAAGATACTATCCTTTCCGTCGCATCCTTGACGCCCCTTGTTTATAAACCAGCCTACAAATTAGGCTTGAACCAGCCGCACGCTCGACCGCAATTTTGATCGAAGTGTCTGGAACATAATCACCGGACGCAGCAACCGTCGGCCATCCTAGCCGGCGGTTGTTTTGACTTATAAAGATTTCGATTCACTGAAAATTCAATCTTTCTCAAAATGAAATTCTGAAGAGACAGATATTTTATATAGGGTTCCAAATGAATATTCCATTGATTTACGTCACTAGGAGGAGATTCCCCATCACTGCTGAGGCATGAAACTTTGCCAATTTGAAGATCTAGCGGGAAAGAAAATGTCAGCAAAAATTGACATGGACAGGTGGAGAGGGATCGTACTTGTGCAACCACCATTAATTCACGGACTCAGTGCATGCAGCTGAGCATCTGAGACTTCAGCCCTTGAGTGCTCACGACAATATACGTCTGCGCGCATCCCTGGCGGACCTGTCGTGCTCAAATGTTGAAGATTGGTATTATGTGAATGGAGAACTGTGTACCTCAAGGGGCGCGACTGGAGACGCTGATACAGCTAGCACAGTAGCAAGGAGAGCAGAGAAAACCTTGGAGAACATCTTTAGAAAAGTCTCCGGTGAGAAGTGAGGCTTGGGAACTTCAAGCCACCCGATCAAGGTACCGCAGATAGCCGGCGAGAAGAAAAAAAAAAGGACTGTGCGTGCAGGGAACTCGAAAAATCAGCTAAAGGGTTTATGTACTGTTTAGTTAGGTGCATTCAATGAACGGTATTCACATTGATACCACGGCCTTCTTGACATTGAGATGTTTTGCGGAGTTTACTGGTCGGGAAAAAGCCTGGGAAGCAAACTTGTTCAAAAGAAGGAATTGCGTCGCTGAAAAGAATGAGGTCAAAGAGGTCCGAGTTCGAAGAATGCGAAAGGAATACTGTTCTAATTCGAATTTGGCCGCCGGAGACAGCTGAGACAATGTACGAGGCAAAATTTCCCGCGACATTCGGCGAGCGCTCATCATCGGTGATAGGTTTCAACATGGACGCCGGACTCCTCGACAGCACTTGCGAATGGTCTCGCAGAGCGCGAGAATAATCCAGACCCGCATCCCGGCAACCAACGAAAGTGGTCCAAGAAAGCTTAGATTCGCAGGCGGCGGGCAAGGACAGGGAACGAATATAGTTCCATCGCTGTCCTGGCGGTCCAATACCAGATCGTATATTTCGAACGTTTTGCCAAGAAAATGACTGTAAACATCTTTTTTTGTGGGATTGGTGCATTTGTAAGTCTGCCCGAGTCCGAATATCCCCACTCTGTTGAAAATAAGTAGTTAACCAGCTGCCCAGTGCCAGTAGAATATCGATGCTCATTGCTGGTTTCAAGAAGGCTGGATTTTGGATTTTTTTCTCGTTCAGCAGAGCCTTCGTGTGCGGCCAGAGCTCGGCCGGTCCTTGTCGGCGGATATAAATTCCCCGGGTTGATTTGAAATCATTGCATGCCAAGAAGGCTCCAGACTGTGCGGCAAAAGAAACGCAGTAAGAGTTCCGCTTTTCTGTCTCACGTCCCGTTTCTTCAGCGACAAGCAAAGAAATCTTGATACTTGATTCATGCCAAAGAGCCGTCCCCAATTCAGAATTTTTCAATCTAGAAAGGACAGTTGAGTCTTGAACTAACACTGGCAACGGCCTTGAGATCAACAACTTACCATTTGCTTCATGATATTCTAGACCTTGAAATCCTCAACCGGCCTGAATGCTTTGCATCAAGCGTGGCAGCACTGGAGTATCTGTCAAAAATACTGGACAGATACAAGTATGTAGTGGCTCAGTACGGCGCTTCAAATGAACTTGATATCGGAGGTGCTGAGTGGCAAGCGGTCCGGAGGCATCAAGCTTGGAGCCTGACCCGTCGATGCGAGGAGAAATGAGAAGAACATTCCGTAAGGAATGCCCGCGTTTTTGAAGTACGTCTTAACTCACTGCCTAATGCGATGGTCCAACGAAGTCAATTCCACTCTTGAAAGCTGAATTAAAGTCGAAGAGCATGTATAGTCCGCCCTCTGGGAATAAAGAGCCCGAAAGCTCGGAGGGCCCCGCAAGATAGGACTGTACCACTGTTGCGAATTGAAGTACATCTCACACAGATTGTGCATGATAATCTCACCTGCGGTGGAAAACATGCGGATAGCCGATGAAGATAAAGATTCTTAAAGGAGACCAGAACCGTGCGGAGTATTGCAGCTGTCGGTTGTCGGCAAGAGGTAGGAATTAAAAAATAGACAACAAAACCAGCAGTGAAGGAAGAGCGCCCAAACTAGAGATAAACAAAATCTGGCGCCCGTGCGAGGTCAAGCTAGTACACGTAGTGAATTGTTGGGCCGGGCTTCAAGCCCTAGGCCCGCCAGGCCCAGCCCTGGGCTTACCAGGCCCGGCCCGGCCCGATACAGGGCTTGAGCGGGCCCAGGGCTTGGGCTTGACAAAGTTGAAGCCCGGGCCATGGGCTCAAGCCCAGGCTTCGGCACCACCTCTTATACAGGTTATCAGTTCGGATTTTGATCAGAGAAGTGATGTAAAAGGTCAGGGGTTTTGTTTCCAAAAGCTCAAAAAACATCACACCTTGATCACATTCACCAATGTCGATGTTAAATTTCCAAAAGCTGACTTGAAAGCGGCAGCTGCAAACATTCGAAAATGGAATTTGCATGATGGGAAGATTCAAAAGTTGAAAAGTGCAACCAATAAGCATTCTCATATATATCGAAGCATCTTCCGACCACTTGCATACTTTTTGTGTCCCCAGCATCTGTTTCCCAACCAGCAAGTCAGGCCTGGGCTTGAGCCCGGGCCTTGGGCTTGAAGCCGTGCTGCTGGGCTTGGGCTTGGGCCTGGGAAATCTCAAGCCCAGGCCGCCTCAAGCCCGGCCCAAGCCCGGGCTTACAGGCCCGGCCCGGCCCTGAGATTCACTAAGTACACGCGAAGGCTAGAACTGGTCGAGTCTGACCCTGCGCAGGCACGTCGCCAAACTTTATAGGACTCACACAAAGCGCCACCTGATAGTTCCAACATCTCCAACGAAAGCGACATGGACGTTTGAAGCAAGTAAAAAACGTATTTGCGTATGTTGTCCTGGTGTCCAAATCAGGTCTTCCACTTGCCTAATCAGGAATGTCTTGAGAGAAATCGAAAAGCGTCTGGGAGCCAACGGAAGAGATAAAAGAGGTAGAAGCAAGGGGCAGTCACAAGAGATAGAGCA
This sequence comes from Mycena venus, assembly GCA_014462655.1. Classification (NCBI taxonomy): domain Eukaryota; kingdom Fungi; phylum Basidiomycota; class Agaricomycetes; order Agaricales; family Mycenaceae; genus Glaucomycena; species Glaucomycena venus. The sequence goes on from JACAZI010000027.1 coordinate 1,898,569, forward strand.
GAATATATATGGTATGGCTGTAAACGTGAGAGGAGGTGGCTACAGAGACCAAACGGTCAAGACGTATGTACGAGTCAGACTGACCATCTCTCCACGCATTCATTCACCCTGACCGGAGCAGGAACAGGGATGAAAGCAGCGTCCGTTCTCGCCGACCCATAGCCGTCCTGTTCCTCTCGCTCGCCATACATGTACCCATGAGGAGGAAGGATGTATGCCACAGGACGTACGCGCGAGCTCTGCCATCCCATCTCTCCCGTTGCATCAGGATATCCCAGAGCCTGAGAAGCAGATGAGCACGCGCGAGAACGAAAGTAAGCGCGAGAGAACGCACGGCGCGGGAACACAAGCCGCAAGAATCGTGAGTGGGAATGGCATTTGGTCCGCCGCGGCATGGCTGCGCGCGGGATAACATATCCCCGTGTGCCCCTCCTTTCCCTCCGGTCTCATCCTTTCTCTCCGTCTCATTCGATACCCCCAAAGGATCCACGCCGCCCTGTGTGAGCACGTTGTGTGCGTCCGCGTCCATGCGTGCAGGCGACTGGCTCAGGCGCCCCGATAGGGAAGACACTACGCGACGCTCAGCGGCGCGCTGCTGGCGAGGTGCGCTCACTCCAGCTGCAATGGCAGTCTCCGCCTCCGAGGCGGCCTTGCGACTGCTGTATCGTCGAGATGTACCGTGGAAGAGGGGCGAGGGAAAGGGATTAAGCGGACAGTATCAGAGCCCTGTGTAGCGGAGAGGGTATGCTGTGCAGACCAGTCTCAGCTCACGAGAGGGAATCCAGCAACAGAACTAGAACAAGCTCTGTTGGGGGAAAGGAAAGCCTAGACTATGTAGATAAGCTCGGCCTTATATACGTAGAGAGTGTGTGATGTGATGAGTGGCAAGGAACGGAAATCCCTACATACGCTGTGGAAGCTCGACTTGTTACACTCGTCGCCTTCCCATTTTAGGCCGATCAGCGCTGTCAACCGAGTTAGGAAACGCCGTGATGCTTCTTTTTGTTCTATTGCTTCCATACACTATTCCGTTTGATTCTATGCTTACTCTCCTCTTCTCTCCATCAGCTAGGTCCAGAACTCTGTACATCCCAAGACACTGCTTTCCATTGCATTCGTGCTCGGACAAAGTCGACGGCGATCAATTCTCTCGTAAATGGTCCAGGCCTCGAGGACGGCGTTATACCCGAATTTGGACAACGGCGAACTCGACTTACGCTATTCTCGGATTTCACACTCATTTTGTACAGTACTCCGTAGCAATCCGGACGCAACACTCACACTTGAAGCTTGCTGTGCTCTCGGACCGTGCCTGGGATCGATTCGAGGCGGCTTGGTCACCCGTACTCGGCGCTGTTGCGGGGCAGTGCTTCTCCCTATCCGTCTTTGCAGTAGTGAATTTCTGGCTTTGGCTTGGCCTGAAAGCCATGGCTTTGGCCTGGCTTGGAAGGAAAAAAATTATACTATGAGTTCGCCGTGCATTAATATCCGTCAACCCTGCAGGTACTAATACACCGCCGTGTGGCAATGTAAAGTCCCCGTTGACCCTAGTTGACCCAATTTGCTGTATTCCAATATGTGGGGACTCGGTAAACCCTGCCATGCCGAGACTGAGTTGCCCGTGCAGAGACGCGTCGATGGTCCGGTGCGAAAGATCTTTGATGAAGTGCACTGCCCTATATTACCTGTTCGTAAGTCGCGACGCGGCCTGAACAGATAGGGGCTGATGTTCATTTTTCGGTTCACCGGCCGTCAAAAAAGCCTTGGCTTTTTGGCCTGGCTTTGGCCTGGGAGACAACCAGGCCAGGCCAAAAGCCATACCAGGCCAAAATTTTGGCTTGGCTTTGGCCTTGGTACCAAAGCCAAAAAGCCATGGCTTTTTGGCCTGAGGCCAAAGCCAAGCACATCACTACTTTGCACGACTCCCGGGGCGCAGTGAGTGTAAGGTGTGGGTTAGCCGAAGGATTTACCATGGTCACTTTATCTACTGATGTTTCATGTATTTTTGCTGTTGATTTCCGGGCTCTGGTGCCGCGAGAGCACGCGGGCAGCCATCCCCTCGTGTACTCGCTCTCTCTCCCTCTTACCACCACCACCTCAATCCACACATTTCTGAGCAACTCCGTGCAAATCCACTTTCGTTTGACCACCCTGAGCTAAGTTTTACATTATATTTTCTCTACTTTTCGATTCACGGCTATCTTGACCACTTATCAGCCATCACACCCTTTTCTGCTACACGACTCGGCGACATCACCAGCACGACCTGGACACACCTCGATCCCCGTGAGGATCAACCTTCTCTTTGTCAACGCCCTCCCATGGTATCCACGAGACCATGAACAAAACAAAAAATACGCAGAAGATAGGTAGAAACACGGAGAAAAGGAAGGAAAGAAAAGAAACATACCACCTGCCCTCCTACGCGCGCTATTCTCCACCATCAGAAGTCGGCACGTCTGCTATGACCCTTGCGGGATGTTCCTCAATACCTAGAGGAAAATCAACCTGGAAGTAGACGAGGTCAGTTCCAGCAGACTCAAGAGCCATAGATGTCCGGAGAAATGTATTGCGCGTTCCAAGGGTGTCCCATAATTGGAATAAAAACCAGCGGACATGCAATTGTCGGAAGAGTCGCGAAACTTGAATTTGCCGGTCAAGGTTGGGAGAAAGGGTCGAAATGCTGTAGCTATCATCCACGGAACAATTCAGGTTCATCATATAGACGACCAGGTGAGAGAGAGAATGCCATGAGATGAGAGCAGGAAAAGAGCGCGACGCGTTCGTTTGGTCATTGATCCACGTCGTATGTACGGTCCGGTCTCCCGACCATGACACAAGCTCCTTGCTCACGCCCTCCATCTCGCGTCCTGGCTCTACAAGCTCGGGGTTCGGCTCAACATTCTGGGTGTCATCTGCCGTGGCCAAGAGGTGCGTGCCTGCGCCATGGTCCAACTGCAATGCCGTTGAGTCCATCTCTTCAAGGTGCAAGCCTACCGTGTCAGCAGTTTCAACTACGCTTGTACAGTCGCGATACCGTGCCGAGATGTCAGAGTCGATGTCCAATAGCTGCCAGTGGAATACATATGCGCAGTTGTCAGTGTCTCTATCGCATATTCTGAATCTCGAGCCCACTTTGTCAATCGCAAACCGTGTCTCGTCGAATTCCGGTGCCGAATAATTGTCGAACGGTGATACCATTTCTTGCAACTCCGTACGGATCCTGTCAATGAGCATGGTATCCACCTTCTTCTTGTGCTCTGCAGAAGGCTCCAACGCTTCAAGAGTGACTGAAAAAACACCAAGCTTCTGAGCCTCCTTCAAGTTGCGGAGACGCTCGATCTCGGCAAAGGACACGGCATTCGAGCTAACGTTGTGATTCTTGGGTGGCTTCAAACGATTGTGCAGTGGGAAATCTTTACAGATGTGCTCAGTCCTGCCACAATCGAAGCATCTGCCTTCGGCGCGGTACTGTGCCATTTCAGCCTTGGTGAGTTTCCGTTCACCATTTCTATTCGTTTTCTTGGACTGCGAGGAAGGAGTGGCTACTGTGCTTGAGCTCTCACCCTCCAGACGCTGTTCTGTTGCGCTGGAGGTCGGCGTCTTCGAAACGGTGTTATCATTGCTATGATTATGCGGACGCAGGTCAGCTAGGTCCTTCTCCACCTCGGCCATGTGCAACGCGGTCTCATTGTTTGCAGCCGACGTCTCTAACTCATCTAAGGTCGATGTTTCACGGTCATAGCCATTCTCCGCCCAGTGGAATCTAACACGGGAGTCGGCACCTTGCCAGAAACGAATTATGAACTGGCGCTCGGTGAAATCGTCGCCAATGCTGTCGCGTAAATCGGTCAATTCCACGCGATAGTCACGAATCGGGTGTCCGCGCTGCCGGAACCTCTCGAATTTTTCGCGCTGGATCGAGCGGAAGTTGGGCGGGAAACAGTAATTAAACAAAGCTTTGAGCCGCTGATTCAATTTCCATTTACTCGGGTCTTTAGCAACTTCTCGCATGTACCAGCTCGAGGCGCGACCTTCCAGGTATTTTTTTATCCAAGAGACAGCTCGCTTGTCACTGATGTACCCGTAACGAATGCAGTCCTTGACCTCGAGTGTCCACTTCTGAAAAGCCCGGAAGTCGGGCTTGCCGTCATACATGAATGGTGGATCCGGTATGGAATTCAACAATTCCAGCTTGCGCAGCTGCATCCGTTTGCGTTGTGCCTTTTTACTGCGCCGCCGCCGCACCCGTTTGAGATCACTAGGAACAGCCGTATCACTCGAAGACTCGGCGGGCTCGGAGTCCGAGCTCGATGAACTATCACTCGAGCTGTCCGATGAAGAATCAGAACTTGAATCGTCGCTGGAACTCGAGTCATCACTCTGAGGTGAGCCCCTCTTGCGAGATTTCTTATTCTTGCCAGACCTCGAGGTGCGTGTTCGCTCCGCATTATACGTGGAATCATCCGAGTCACTCTCAAGAATTGTGAATAGGTAGCTCTTCTCGGGGACTTGATCCAGAGCAGACTTGCGAGCCAAAGGCAGTGCCGGATTCGATGAGCCCTCACGCTTACTTCGAGACAAATGCTCAGCCTTGCTTGGTTTCTCAGCGCCAGTGTGTGCCTTCCCAGCTTTCTGGCTCTAATACCTAGTCTTAGTGCCTTTCTTAGCCTTCAGTCTCGACCTGGCGGCCAGCTTATCAGCACGACGTTGTTCATCCAGAGCACGTTGCCACATCCTAGCAAGTCGGGCGGCGGCCTTAATCTGACGAAGCCGAGCTTCATCATCCGCATGGCAAAACCATATAATGTTATCTGATATTCCTTTTCTGTCCACGCCATTGCGGGTCTGTCCCCGCCATTGCCCTCTTGTCCCCACTTTATGAAAATGCTTCCTGCCCGCCCCCCTCAGCCTATTTAAGATACTAGCCATGTCCCGGCACCTCCCTGGACCCTAAGAAAATTAAATCTCCGCTCCACCCACTGCAGCTTTTTCAGTGCAATTGATGCTTACTTTGATCCGCACGTCTGAAGATGGATGTTCATCAAAGAGTCCCGGATCTCTCCGAGGACTCTTCCACTGCACTCAAATTCATCCCAGTCCACCCTGGTGTAAGGATTGGGGCCCGGCACTGGTGCCGAAGTTTACTTTGCCCCAGATCCGCAGAGGATGGCGCAGTGTCAGCGGCAGCGGCGTAGTCACTTGCCGCAGCGGTAGTCTATCCCGTAGTGTTCTGTAGTAGCCGTAGTTTCTTCCGTATTGATTCCACAGTCCATAGTTACATCTTTGTATAGTATAACTAGCCAGTATTTTAGCGGTAGCTAGGCAGTCTCATCAACGACAGTGTTTTAGCGGCTCAACTTCTCAAGAGTAAGTAAAACACCCTCGACTTGATTCAACGTGTGCTACGACTTTCCATACAGGAACTCCGCAGCCTCACATTTTTTTTGAGGCTATTTATTTCTTTTTTTTGTGTTGACTCTTCAGTTGGACTGATCATCCGAGTGAAATAGCGCAGGCGCATCGGTCGTACTATTTGAGACCAGGTACCTGGCCACCTAAGCATTAGTGCCTCATCCATGATCGTTGCAGACAGTCATTCCAGTCCCAACTACATCAGAACAAAGGCATGCTTCCTAGGAAGGACTGAAGACCCTAAGTTCCGAAATATCCTAAAATTTGAGATCGCAGTGAATTTATTTTGCGCGGCAGTATAACATGGCCAAATAACAGGGTAGTTGATCACCCCAGTAAATAATGACCTGAGCTTCTAAATGGCCACAACTTGCACTCAAAGTCGTAAAGGGAGATTTTATTGACTGTGTCACACAGTTTTGGTGTATATATGAAGCATACGAAGGGTCAGAAAATGTGGTTCTGATGGATGTGACAGCCAAAAATCGGGGTTGTTAAATGAACAAGCGTCCTACAAGTGAAAGAAACGCCTAGATGGACCAAATTAATATCTAGTTTGCTTAATGGGAAGTATCGGGACCTATCTGAGCACCCAAATCCATTCCGAAATGCTAGTAGCTCCTCCAAAAAATCCCACTATTAACAAGACCGAAATTGGGTGGTTCGAGAAATTGGCCTGCGGAGCTATCAGAGGTGAATGAATAAAATCTCGAAATATCTTTCAGATTGAAGATTTGGATAATAAAAAGTACTCTGTAAGATTTCAGACTGATAGCATAGCAGTACCGTGTACTGTGACAGTGGCCAGCATGGCTGACCCAAAAAAGCAGTTGTGCTTCCCTGAGTGTGTAAAGGAGAATAGGAGAAGCCATTTCCATCCAGTAGGATCTCAGACAGAGGCCCAGCATCAGGGGATCAGAATGAGCCCCAAAAGTCGTGAATCGACGAAGAAACGGCGGAGAAATAAGTAGCCACGGCAAGTGAGGCGAGCGGTCCGACGGCAAGGAATTGATGTCCCCACGCCTCGGATTCCGATCCGTGATGCCGTAACTTTCGATCAACCCATCACTTTCGGCTGAAACAAGACGTGCCTTCGCTTCGCTCCGGCGAGTGCGGAAGGCATGCTCACACCGAGCTCAAACATGCAAGGTCAACAGAAATTAATGGATTGATTTCTTGACAATAAAAGCCATTTGGGAGAATATTCTCAGAGGCGAGAGACATAAGAATAGATCCTTGCAGATATCAAAACTCGCATCACAGGTAAGAACTGCTGTTCAGATTCAATGAAGGGAGAGGAAGGACTTTAAACTCGCCGAGCTCGATAGTTCTTGTCACGTCACAAACGTGCAGTGAGCGGCCAGAGGATGACTTTCCGGACAATGCAGCGATCGATTAAGTGAATTATACTTACAGATTGTTGTTGTGACTCTACTCTAATTACCGGAAAACCTATTCCAATTGTTGATAAACCATAGCGCGAAAACTGACATCGCACGATGCCAGGATCGGAATTCAGGGGTCCGCATCCTTGCAATAGGGAGTGGATTCAACCGCAGAGAGTTGGAACTAAGAGAGAACTCACTGAGAATTCCAGGCGCAGGTGCAGGATGTCGGGCAACAGTAATGTCACGAACACTGGAATGTTATCGACTGTCTGTGCCGTTACGATTGAATGCGGGAATCCATTTCCGTGTGTGAAAACGCAACAGAGGGATGACTGCGACAGACCCAAGTGTTCGGGAACTGATATATAAACCAATTACAGTGAGGGAAAAAATGAAAAGTAATGCGAGAAAACATGCATCATACCGGAAGGCGGCTCGATTGGAGGACATCAATGCTGTTAGTTCCCTCGCATTGAGCGCGAGCACAGATGCGATTATTTGAAAACTTACTCTCACAGGGAGGTTCCAAAAATGAAACGAAATGAAAAGCGCAGCAGGGGTGTAGGCACGGGTGCAGGTATCATATGGTACGTGGACACATCGAGACTGTAAATAATAGGTTAGTATTCATGTAGCAGAGTAATGAATGTGAGGCGAAGCACAAACGATGCATCTCGTTCCTCGGCAGAAGTCGAAAACGTCATGCGAAACATTCGCGGTAATTGGACGCCTCGAAGACCTACTCAAATGGCAATGCGAGGGAGTAGGGAGTTGAAGGCTTAGACACGGCAGGACTGAAACTTTATAGAAAATGTCAGTAACATGACATATACCATGCGAAAATGCAATCCAAGATACATCAGAAGCGTCTTGGAGATGCCTTTGGAGGCGATGTGGTGTTTGTTGGACTGTGGGGAGTTGAATTGGACGTCGAGACGATATCAACGTAGCACACCGTGCAGGGCTAGGGGGGCAGTACTGGAAGAAAATACGATTTTGATAAAGAACTCACCTGAGCGTAGCATCTCTCTCGTCGAGCAAGTAAAAAAAGGTTAATGCAGCGGATGTGGGTCGCTCGCACGAGCCAAAGATCATAAGGTGCTGGGTCAAAGGAAAAGTGAACGCTGAATCAAAAAAGGTCAGGACGAGTAAAAACATACCGGAAACACGTAGGGTTCCTCGCAGGAGCATGAAAAATCAGATACAAAGTTCCGTGCAGCCGAGTGCACCACAAAGGTGCAGGTAAATAGTCGTATGTCGTCGAGATGTGAGCGGGAAAATAGTGACATGGGTTGTGCTTGCATCGATAAGAAACTTAAATTGAGTTTAACGGAAGTGGAAACATCAGATACATGGAGGGTACGGGGCGGAACCATTCACACCTTGAGATAAAAATATGCTGGACTCGTAGGCATCTGAACAGCTTAATGACATGGATGTAAGCCTAGACCATCACAACTCGAGCAGACTCACATGGAGCGCCAGAATGCGGGAGTCAACGTGGAAATATTGCTGAGGAGACGGTCCATGTGAAGCAGTGCATGATGAAAACCTACCTCATCCAGAGAGGAAAGGCACAATGCGTTTTGACGGCTTGTAGACACGTCTTAGCTTGCTGCAGTGCAATAACATCAATGTTGAGTGAAGTATTAGACGAGGCACCGAAGGACAGGAACCGGCGGCAAAGATTGGAACGTTGAACATTGCGGGTTGAAAGCTGGAATAAACATTGAGTCTCGAGTCTAGACTAAAGCCCATATTAAGACCTTGATATCAGTTGACGTTGAGTTGAACGCGACGCTTTGAGGTATTGAGGACTGTGGAGCTTCTTGATGGAGGCCTGGTGGAGCGGGGGGAGGTGGTAGAGTGCAATATCTGTTCATAAGTAGAAAACCAGAATATAGAGCAATTGATGGCCAGTAGTAAGGAACAGCAAGGTGGGGTGGAACAGAAGAGGCGATGTGCGGGACAGCCTGCCTTTTGAATGGACCTTGAGTGGCTGATCGGGGAGGTTGAAGCCACTGAGCGCCCCGGCGTCAGAGCTAGTTTGTGATATAGAAGTCAGCTGGGACCACGAACGGGGTATTTTCGGCGTTACAAACATAGATACTCTGATTCGAGGTATCTACTTAATATATGAGTTATTCAATTGGAAATGAGAAAGCCAGCAGGGAAAAAATACCATGAAAGCAACCTACCATGTAGTTCGGCATGCACTTCAGACAGAGCCCGTTACTCGGTCTGCTAGGACGACAGAAAGGCGGAATAAAAAATCAAAGATGAATCTGATAGCGATCTGAGAAGTTCGGGAATTCGCGAGCGCCCAGTGGCGTGCGATGAACAAACATGTACATCGTGATACGAGGCATCTGCTTAATATACGAGGTATTTGGTCTGAACCCAATCTGAACCTTCATTGGAGGTCGTATATCATAATTATCAAGACCTGGCCTTCTAGCTCTCAAGTGGCCAACTAGGTGGGGTGGCCAAGTACCTGGTCCCAAATAGTATTCCCCATGCAACATACAGTACTGTAGTAATCCGACCAAGTGTTCACTGGGTGTCGCCCGTCACCAACAGTGTTCACTCGGTAAGGTGTTCATTGTTCGGCAATCAGCAAAATTTACCATATATGGAAGTCCGGCAGATGCCGGACCGAAAATTTTCGTGTTTTATGGCCTGTTTGAGGTCAAAAAAATGCAAAGTCACCGTCACTGGTACCAAAAGTGTTCAGTTCACGGCTGGCCATCACCCGTCACCTGAACACTTGGTCGGATTACTACAGTCCTGTAAATATGCGCTCGAAGACATATGCTTCAGTCGCACTTGGCATTCGGACTTCCCCGTACCATCACTCGGGAGAAGCAGCCAATGGTGCAGCCCCGCTCAAACCTCTGAGCGGCGGCACTGCAGTGGAGGGTGAATTTCACTTCGAAGGATGCCGGCTGCAGTTTCTGGCGCTGAAGTTGGGGCGTCAGATGATCGGACTTCTCAGCAGAGTGCTGTACAGGAGGCGGCCGATATTAATACCACGCTCAAGATTAAGCATTGTGCAATCATAGTCGAGGGCGGGCTCGAAGTGAGCTCGACGACTGTATCCCAGGGCGCAAAGGATAGCGCTGATACGCTGGGCGAGATAGCGACGGCAACCGTGACGACTCGGAGACAAGCGCTTCAAGGTCGGCGCGGGAGTGACGGCGGTCAGGATCTGCCTCTGGATAAAGACGGTATATCGCAGCGGTGAACTCTGCGAAGGACGCTGCGGGATCGGCGAACTCGGGGACGCATTCCCAAAGCTCCTGTTCGTCGAGCTCGAGAAAACGGGTCGCGTGATACTTCTTCTCGGAGTCGGTGGTAACGTGCGAGCGAAGGAACAAAAAATTCGAGGTCGGAGAAATATTTGGGGAGGGTATGCGGCGCATGGGGATCAAATACGGGGGCGATATGATCGCGGCGAGCCTGCATAGGCAGCGGCGGAGGCGACGGGACCGAAACGGGGACGGGGGGAATGTGGCGTTAAACACGGCTGGCATGGCAGTTCGGAAGACGACTGCGGAGATGATGGCGGAACGTGAGATCGGAGCATGGTGATGGAGCGAATGGCGGAACGATGTCAAAGGGTAGAATCGATGTGGGAGAAGGCAGCGAGCCTGGATCAGTGGTTGAGACCCCTTGCAGTGGGCTCCAAAATGATACGCTCTAAGTGAACGTGGGTGTGCGAGTGGGTCGACCAGGTCCAGGTCTCACAGGAGGGTGAGGTGGAATATAAAATATATGGGAGGTTGTGAGGGGCGCTGTGGACGACGAGGGACGCAGGAGACGAGATAAACAGGCAACGATGAGGGCCTGTGACAATAGGGAGCTATGACATGCAAACTGAGGGTGGAACGGTACGGTGTATTGTTCTGTGTAAAAGAAATACATGCAGTATATATAATAAAATGATATAAGTAATATAAACACATCCGGTAAATGAATGTACCGGAAGTAAAGTAAAATGAACTCGGGCATCCGGGCAGTCAGTCAGTCAAGTCGATAGAAATGAACATGTACAGCCTTATTGATTGACAACCGGAAGTTAGATTCCGTGGTCAGGGCTTCATGATGCTCATCAGCGCACCGGGTGAGTGGACCTCCCAGTCACAGGAGGCGGCCGATAATTACGTTCTGCTTGACGTTGAGCATTAAGGCGTAGAGGCCGAGGGCAAACTGAACCCGACGGCTACAGTGCCAGACGCGAGCGGCGTCGTGGAAGCATCAAACGCCAAACAAACACCTCCTGTTTTTTGCCTTCATCATCTTTCGCGTTCCGTCGGCGCTGCGATTGATGCACTCAGTATGGCCTTGCTGGATCCAGAGCCAACAGAAATAGCTATCCCTTCGCGCCCATTTTTGGTTCCTGTCAACTTTCAGTCTTATAGCTAGTCGGCGCACTCTGACTCTCGGCCTCGACTTCAATGATGAAGGCCGGTCCCATGACTTACTACTTCACGCTTCAAATTTCACGACCACAGTCGGCGAAAAACAACTGCTTGTCTTCTTGCTCTCGTTGTACATCAGCTTTTTTTAGCCTGTACTCATCCGACCATCATAAAAACTGTCTCCGTGAGCGTTAATCGACTTTCCAGTAAATTGCGTTCATCTTACCTCCTCCTAAATTTCCAATGCTCTTTCCGTGTCTCCTCGTTGGATAATGGCCACCTACACCTCCAAAAATTCAACAGCGTCTCGAATATCTCCCTGGATGATGTTTCATTCCCTTAGTTTCGTTGCTGCAAACCTTTAAACTGGCCGAACTCAAAAACACTGTAACAAGACCTTTTTCTTCACTATCTCATCACACGCTGGCGACTTTGATGTCTTCAAAGCATCTAGGTATCTCTCCTGCTACTCATCGCATGGATGCTCTTGAAACGATCTCCTCTTTTGCTTTCCTCCTCGATGGTAGCTACATTTAAGGGCCGAAAATTTGACCAAGATCTCACGGGCGGCAGCCGCCGATCTGTTCGCCTGCCCCAAATCATTTCATTAATGCTAGCATCATCGTCCCACCGTGCTGCAGCTCCCTCAAAGCGAAACTGCACCCACGGATTGTCTCTCTGGATTTCTCACTCACTTCAGATTCGCCTTCATGCCGCTAATGAATCATCCTCTAATCGCATCATTTAAATTCACCGATTTTGTTGCACTGTCTCTTGTCGCTTTATTACGACGTTCATGATTCGAATCCACTGACTGACCCAGAGCCACTCGTTCAAATTGGCCAAGCCTCAAAAAAGGCTTCGATTGACTCTGCTGGGTCGCTGTTCCTTCTGCCTGCATCTAACGTCTCGACTTGAACCGCATCAGATCACTTGCGTTTGGCGTACATTATAGCCCTTGATTTCGTCAAACAATCGTCTCTTTTTTGTGGTTACTCGAGACAAACTGCCGCACGTCAAAGCTTAAGTGAGAGCCATAGTGATCCGTTACACGCGGCATGACTTCGGCACGCTCTGGGAGGTGAGCAGTAGAGATGGAACAAAATTTAAAGCGGAGCTTAAAAAGCTTCACCGGTAACGTGCTCAAGTGATCCGGCATACCCTAAATGGGAATCTGTCGTGTTTTACCACAACGTGTCGTGGATTCAAAAATGTGCCGTGCATTTGTAGAAACTGCTGCATCTTAACAGACTATGCTGCATCTTGCAAGAAATATGTGGGGACTTTGTTTTGTGTATCCTGTGGATCTACAATTGTTTCAAGGGTCTGGAGAGAATACGCCTTCCCTTCGTGAGAGCTCAAAGATGCTTCCCTATGAGCAGGGAAATCGTATCGAATGCTGGGAAATTCCATCAGAAACGCGTTCACATCCTCACATAAAACAATCTATACCATGTTCCATTTTCGTAAAAACGTGAAGACGGTTGATCGATGAAATGTGTCGTACCCATTTATCGGGATGAAACATGCGTTGGAGTATCCGGAGTTCTTCTATGCTCCTGTCCTTTAGGTATGTTTCAATCGAAACCTCCGTCAGCTTCTCTCCCTGGTAGACAGGCCAAGGGATGGAGGCCAGATTAATATGCACGCTCTTGAGATATCTTGACAGCGCAAGGTACTCTGTGAGATTCTCGGCAAAATATGGGTTCCAGTACAACACGGATGTGTGCAGCAAGGCTGGTAATCTTCTCAGTGACGAATTTTAGGAAACATGCTATTACTCCTACCGTTGGGACAAGTTGCTGCAATCTCTTCGAGGGTTCGCAGTGGCTTCCAAACATGGAGATTGAGTTCCACAGGCTCCAGGGTAAACGTATCTCTCAAGAATGCCTCACGGAGTCTTCGATATCTCTCCACGGGATTTCCGTCTTTCAAATCACCTTTCCACGAGAATTGGTATGACTGCCAACCTTGATATTCCACAAAAAGCCTGTTATTCGTGGGTTGGCGTATTTTTCTCCAACATCTTCTGCTGGATTTGGGTCTTCTCGCAGATGTCGGCTCTGTTGCTAAACTGGGTTTAAATCTTTTCGCGGATGGCGGCTCTGTTGCTAATGTAAGATATCATTGCCATTACTGCACCGATACTCACCGGCTGGATCGTCGACCCCCTCGCCGAATTTTCCGTTGCCATAGAGTTTCCTTTTGTACCGGACAATTGGAACCTCCACGTCCACATCCATTGCAATCGGAACATCACCGTCCACATCCATTGCAATCAGATCCCTGTCAACGATGTATTCATCGGCTGATGTCTGTACCCCAACTTCACAGTATGTCTTGATATTGCTTTCGTCAACGCATTCATTGACTGGCATCTGCACTCCAACATCACGGTACGTCCTGAGCTCCCCGATTTCGGTGTTCAATTTGATCGGGGGACTTTCCTGGAGAGGCTCCGGAGGGCTATCCGGCTGTTCGCTCTCACGCATTCTAATCGCCCCTGCCTCTTGAAATGAGCGCCAACAATCAACGTGCCATCTCTTGTTCCCATCAATCATCCAACACATGCATGGGACGCTAATGATCGGTTTACCGCATCCTATTCAGAGATTAGAATCTCTTTACTCAAACTCAGAAATTATCCAACCTCCATAGCATTTCATCCCACGCTTTCTCCCAGGCGGGAGCTCGCGTTCTTCGTGAACCTCTATTTTCGATGATTGCCAGCATTCCAGATGCCATCTTCTCTTTCTTCCCTCGAGCGTGCAGCAGATGCAAGGCACACTGAGAATCGGTTGATCACACTCTGGCGATAGAGTAAAGTTAATTGACCAATGCTTCTACACGAGGATGCAAAAACTAACTCCCAAAGCATTTCAGTGGCACCCTCACAGTGAGAGGTAGCTCATATTCTTCTTCAACTTTTGGTGTCAGGTCCTTTCAAAGAGTCAGTAGCCTCACCTCGGATGTGGCTGGTTTCTACCTTGGGCACCATGCAATTGAGGGGGTCCACCAGGGATGTCACTTGACTATTTGTCCATTGCTCGTATTAAAGCCCTTCGGAGTCTTGCGCTCCGATGGCCAGTGACCCGCGATATGCACCCGTAGTACATATAGTTCGATGGAGAAATAGCGTTGTATATTATTATTTATGTTGACTTTTGTCTTGCAGTTTATGCTCAAAAAGCTGATTAAAACTCTGTAGTAACCTACCAGTATTTATACAAACAGTATACTAGAATTATCTACGTATTTCTACTTGAATCTCCGGTATTCTATATTAGTAATATTCGAGGGATCGGGAGAGACCAACGGGCTCGGAGCGGATGGATGGGAGCGGCCGGAAACACTTGATATGACTCCGCCAGGACATCCGAATCTATGATACCTTAATTATCACCCCATAGTTTAATTGCAGTCCCTAGTCTTGACCTATCTTGTACTTACATGCGCATTTTTCATGAACCTGATGTCTGCCACTGCCCTGGAATGGTCCCTGATACCGTTTACTTACAGTCCAGTACTAAGTCTTTAGCTCTTACTCTTGCCCTCGTCTTCACCCTCCTACTAGCTTCGTCTCGCTTTCGCCCCCGTTCATCCCCCACGCCTACGTCTATCGTCTCTCGCCTGCTCTTCCCCTTTTGTACTCCGTGGTCGCCCGGTTACCAGCCACGGTACTGTCCTTATATAGGTGCACAGGGTAATCAGTACAACTGATTATCTATATACCTTTTGGTGTAGTGGTCTAGGACATGCCTTGGACTTTCTTACTGAATGGCACTGAACACAGCTTCAACTGCCACTCCACCCTCTGCTATGAGTCACTTTAAGCAGGAGAGTGTTCAGATAAATGAGCGAAGCAGTAGAAGGAATATCATGGGTACCTTTTGGAAGTAACGGGCTATTGCCATCGCGCCTTGGTAGCGCTGCTGCATGTGGCGCGGACCGCCTATGTACGATGAGGGAAGAATGAAGCACTTCCCGAGTTCGTCGAGGTCAATGTTGTCATCGTGACTGGAGATGGCATCCTCGAGACCGTTGTATAAGGAGGCCGAATCTTCCTTTGATTACGGCGGAAGTAGGCAAGGCGATTTTGATCAGCAGATGCAACTGCGTCCACCATGTACTGTTGCAACAGGCGGTCGCCTCGAAGGATAGTAGAAAATTCACCATCGCAATATCGAGTCTGAGACAGCCGTCCTGGGCGGGCCTTCTCGGGATCGTTGAGGTAGAGATCGGGATGCCATCTATGCTCTCCACGCGGGAAAAGCAGAACGTAATAGAGTGGCGTGTACGCAGGATGAATATCAGAAATACGCTGCATTGGTGCGTCGTCAGGCTGGCGATTGCGAAGGATTATATCGCGATTGTCATTGGCAGACCCATCTCCAGGAAGAATGACCGCTACCTCGTCTGCAGTAGGTAAATTATAGCGGCGGTGGTCCTGGCCCGGCATCACCCGAAGCCGTACCTCTGCTTCCTCGACGTCTCCGAGATCCTCGAGAATCTGATAGGCCCGTTTGTAAATCGGAGCATATGGATGATGCACAGTCAATAATGCCTGCAAGCTTTGCATAGTGTCCTCGCGAAGGTTGCTGTTGCGATTCATGCGTTGCTGAAGAGCAACGCTGCATACATGTAGAACTGTGCGTATGAAGGAGCGAAACAATCTGGGGCTGTAAGAGCGCCGGAAAGGTGACGAAGGTTGCCCAAGATCCTGAAGACCCATGCATTCGGTCCATGCTTTGACGCGTTCGTCAGCCCAATGAAGAGCGCTACAATATAGGCACGCCACATTCATGGGCCCAAGGTCATGTCGGCCTCTGGGTCCCGGTATTCGTGACGCGCAGCCATTAGGCTTCGGTTTCCGCGGCGATCTAGATACATTCGAAAAGAAGCTGAGGGCACGAAGATGAGTTCAACGCACCATTGCGGCCTCGATTATTTACCGTCCCCCTCTGGTCCAAAGGAGCAAGTGAATTCTCACCTATCTTCAAGGTTTGGATGACGGAAAACACACACTTAAGGACTTACGCTGAAGCCGATCCTGCATATTAGCATTGTGCTGTGTCGCAGGAGGTGTTGGAAGGCCATTTTGCAGCGCCTGCGAATGAGATTAGATTATCAGACTATAAAGCCTCAAAAGCGAACGCCGACGCACACGAAGGATACGGGACTCGGCTAGACCAGTGCCATTGGGTCGTTCAGATGAAGCTGTCCCAGAATTGAGCAGAAGCTCATTCGGACACAAAAACCCAAGAAAGATACGCACAGGGATCAACATCCATACGATTATCTGCTTCGTCACGTTCCCTTTGTCGCCGATTTCGTTGGGCGAGCTGTCTTGCAGTGGGCGGGCCCTCAGAAACAGGTCGTGGCGTCCGTTTACGTTTACGCATACGTGACGGTTCTTGCTGGCGTTCTTTGCGTGCCCGCCGATGACGCTCCGTTTGAGCCAAAGATCGCGCATTTGGGCGTCTTACAGGGGTCGGACTTATCGCTCGAGGTGACAGTGGCGTGTTCTCATCGGGAAAAGCACCCGAAGTCGATGGTATCCGGCGGCGGTGAGGACTCCTGTTTTGAGATACATGAATATCACGCAAGATCTGGCGCTGGCGACTCTGCTGTCGCTGAGGCGAAGTTGGTGGAACTTCCATTTTCTTCCTATGGCGCAAAAACAGGTGAGAGTGTTCCACTGCACATAGAACAGTGGGACGCACGATGCAAAAGATTACTTGTGGTGAGGGCCAGATTTTGAGTTCACACGGCTTACTGAGAATGTAGAAGGAGTGAAAAAATATATATTCAATTGCTACATAGTACGTTGGTATAGTCAGTGCAGAGAACGATGGAGCGCGGTGGTGGGCGTAGAGCGAATGGGAACTTAAAGAAGAAGGAATGTGGCTGTGAATGCCGTGCACGGAGTTCGGCTGCGAGCTCTGGAAAGCCAGGTGGCTTTTCAACATCTCGACATCTAGGTGGGACTTCCAACATCTCGGTGGACCCGAAGCCACAGTAAGTCATTGGAGTCGTTTGCCCTGAGACAAAGTGTGACAGCCAATCAGGTTGTGTGGTCAAAGTCAAACCACGTTGGTTTCTTATATAGATATATAAATAGACTGAATAGTCCCATAGACTTCCTGTCTATGCTAGACCGCAATAGACATGTGGTTTCTATGGTAGACTGCAACAGACCATAGACCGACAGAGGACAAATAAGTGATAGACACATGGCCGCAGTGGATCGGCTAGGATAGCAAAAAGGGGTAGTAGGGCGTGCAGCGGTGCATGGACAGGGTGGCGGAGACGGTGCTGGCGAGCATCACCGGCCCACAGTGGGCGACAATGGCCTGGTGTGCAAGCCGGGGCGTCGCATGCCGCCGGAATAGGGGCAATCGAGCTCGTCATGACAGACAACGGACTCAAATATCTGGGCAACATCCAACACGGCATCCAGGAGGTGAATTAAGGCTGCGCAAAGCCAGGCAATATGTCAACGGCGATGGCAATTACGACAGCAGCAGGGATAAGTGTAATGGGGCAGCGAGATCAGGAATGAAATGAAAAAATGAAAAAAGCGGGCAATCTAGCTTGTCAGGTCTGACGGACTCGAGGATTCGGGCGCCGTGGAGCAGCGTAGGAGGTGTATCAATCTGTCCAAAGGACCCAGGGCCCTCCAACTTTCAAAAAACGGATGTAGGGTCGAAAAGTTTTTTTCGACCCTCAGTGGACCCCCCCTCCCCCCTCTCCTTCTATATTGGGAAGGAGTTTCGCACCCCTGACCCCGGGCCGTACCTCCGAGATGATGCGAATGATGCTCGGAACACGAGGCGTGCGCGGCTTTCGCATAAACAGGTCCATAATTTCTGGTTAATTCTCTTTGGACGCCCGGGGCATGCTGGTTTATGAGTTACTAAATTGGCTGGACCAGCTGTCCCGACGTGCACAATTGCGAGGCAATTGGGACATGGGAGCTTGGCGGATGGGTCGTACTGGACACCTCTGCGCTGAAATAAGTATTACTTGATAAGTACCATAAGCAATGAGTGCATAAAACATAGCTGTCCCTCATATTCTTGCCACTTTTTGCCATTGCGAGTGACAAGGATGCAATACTGAAGAATTTTTGACGGCTGTACTGTCATGTACCCTAAATCGGTGGCAGGTTGTCCAAAAACACTCTACAACTCATTTAACACCGATAAAATACAGTTTCAAAGGCTCCTGAAGCTCCTTCATAACTTGCACAAAAAGTTTTTTTTCAGCCCTCCCTGGACCCCCCCCATCCCCCAGTACGAAATTTTAATGTTTGAGGGCCCTTGCAAAGGACGGCAACAAAGGGGCGGTGATGATGGCAACCAGCAACGCACGTTTGGTGGTGATCGAAACGGGAAGGCGCGGGCAAAACCGATGTGAGTAAAGTGGAGATGGAGGTAAGAAAAAAATGAATGCTTTGGATTATAACTAAATTAGGGCCATTTACATAAAAACACGTGGCCCCCAGTGTCGGCCCGAGCCTTCACAAACCTAGGGATATGTTTGTCATACGCGATTACTAAGTACTCGTAATTACCACATGATCAACATGCGCACCTGTTTTTTGCTCGTCGTTTCGGCGCCGCTCCGACCGTTAGTACCCTCGGCGGACCGTCCGACCTTGACGTTACACGACGCGACACACATGTCGCACACGGCTCCGAGATCAGCTGCCCGCAATCGGGGTACTCCACCTGACAGGCCATGCTCGAGCACCTCCGCGCCCGTACCAGCGCCCACAGAAAACCACGCAGGACGCGGGAACCCGGCGAGGAGGTGCGGCGATGCGAGACTAAGACGCAGTGCAAAGCTCGTGCTGAACGACGAGCCCGCAGGCAGGGAGCCCAGACGATGCTGGCGCGAGCGGCGAGCGGAACGAGGACTTCGTTCTTCTCGAGGTGAAGGTCATGGAGTGCGGGATAGAAGAGGTGGTGGCGATGGGCAGCGTAGATTTCGAGGCGGAGGGATGAAAAGCGGGTATCGAGGACGGCGCCGCCAAGGATGCCGAAGCCGCCAATCGTGACGGGGCCAGAGACGCGGACATGGATAAGAAGGCCACTGTACGAGGAAGGCCACTGCACGCGCGGGGTATCCTTCCCCTCAATAACGATATCGATTCCGTTGCCCGGCAGGCAAAGGCATATGGTCCGCGAGCCCCTGTACACACTCCGCGGGCGGGAACATGACCCCCTCTATCGTGCGTATAACGCCCATCGTGCGTCCGCGTCCCTCCGAGTCTCCCCTTCCCGTTCCTCCTTCTCTTCCTTATCCACCAACGCCAATCTGTCCTTCCGGCCCTGCTCACTCGCGCGTGTCGACCTGCGGTCCTCCTCCTTCCCCTGGCTTCCCCTGGTGCGCAGACTCCGTCGGTACGTGCGAGGAAGTGGAAAGCGGAACATGCGCAGTAGGGGCGGGTGTAGCGGCAGATGTCGACGCACACGCACAATCCGCGCTTGCGCTGCCGCACGTGTGCAGGAGTTAGCGAGTTGCACGATAAGGTGCTTCTGCGTGGGCGTCGGCGGCATGAGGAGTCTGTGAAAAACGAATTAAGTCAATGTGGATAAGAAAAAGATAGGCAAGTGGAAAAGAGCGGAAGGGAGGCGCGTCCGAAGACGAATGAGGTAGTAAGAAAAAGAGAACAAAGTAACAATATCAAGAATCGGTCGTACAGGAGGGACTCAAGACTATCTAAAGTCGGTCAGAGTTCAGGGATGGTCTGCAAAGAAATGCAAGGGGGAAATCGAAGGGAATATGGCTACTGTATACAAGGTGATAGTGGGATGTGAAGTGAAATCACGGAAACGCAGAACATGTGAATAGTCCAGTATCAGAAGGTGACGAAGAGAAGAAAGTGGAGAGTGATATGGCAAAAAGACAAAGTAAAATAGGTATATAAACGACGACCCCAAGAGCCGCAAGACAAATCAACGAAGAGGAAGAAAGGAGGAACGGAATCTCAGACGAAAAGCGGAACGAACAAAGGAGTCACCAACGCGGTGCACCGCATTCGCATCGTCCCATTCCCGTTCCACAACAACCTCCTCTCCTTGGCACAATGGAAAGATCCCAAAGTGCGTCTCTGCTTCTCCCCTGCCCATTCCGGGTGGCGGCGCGGGATGATATCGTTGTCGATGCGAACGTACTGCGTACGCTTGTCCTCCAGTTCGTCGACCTGCCCGCTGAGCGATTCCCAGCGTGTGTGGGACTGAGGCACGTCAGGGCTTGGACCTGCGGGAGTCATCGATACGGCTGTGGAAGAGGACTTTTGTTGTCGTGGAGGTAATGGTAGCTGAGTACAGGATAGAGCCAAGTGCGGAGGCAGGAAGGGTACATCCCGACGCTACGGGGGGAGGCATGGAAAGCACTGGCGCAGCCAATGACGAAGGTGTCAATCGCAACAGCGCCAGAGACGCGGGCAGGGATGAAAAGAAGACCCCTGCACGCGGGGCGCGTCCTCCGCTTCAATGTCAACATCGACGTCCATCTCTTCGGCGCCCTGCTGCCTAGGAAAGGCATAACGCCCGTGGGGCGCTGATACATGCTCGATGGACGGGAACACCACGCGCTCCTGCTCCGCCGTGTCCCTCTCCCGTCCCGCCTCGACTTCTTCCCTATCCACCGACGTGGACTTCTCCTTCCCGCGTTTCTCGCTCCACGGCATCGTTCTGCGTTCCTTCCCTTTCCAGGGGTTCGCAGGCATTGGTGCGTGCGATGACAAAGGAAGGGGGCCATGTGCGAGGGCGGCGGGAGTAGCGGCGCGTGCAAGCCCACTGCGCCGCCGTACCGCCGAGCAGGTGCAGAATATAAAGGGAGCTGCGCGTAGTAGAAAGAAAAGAGAGAAGGGAATGCGGAGAAGAATATGAATGGGATAGTCCAAGGTTTAAGAAGATGAGGGGAATGTATCAGAAGGCAAGGAATGTGAAGAGGAAGGGGCATGTATATACACCAATAGAACGAAAAGAATGAAAGGAGTGGGATATCGAGTCCTAGATGAGATGAGAAATTGCAAACTCGCAGACTCGGGACGAAAGGATGATCGGAGGATACGAGCCAATGTGGGGAATGTAAAGTAGGTATCCAAGAAAGAGATGCTAGGTCAATGCAAATAACCAAATAACTAACGGAAAGGACGGGCGGTAACGCAAAGCACGGGCAGTAGTAGCAACGAAGAAGAGGGAGAATAGAAAAGCGAAGACATACACCCCTCCCATCTAACAAACCTCGCTGCCCCGATGCGTGGTGCTCGCTTCGTGTCATTGCCATCTCCTCCCTTTGGCGCAGCACCCCGCATCGCATGAAATGCGGGCACGCCAGGGCTTCGCCCTCTCCGTCGGCGTCCTCACTACGCATCGCCGTCCTTTCCCTCTCGCCGTCCGTCTCCGAGTCGTCCCTCTCGCACACGACATCCGTTCCCCTCACCCCCGGCTGCATATATGCCCTGATCGGAGCATTCAGCTCACCGAGTGTCCCCTCTCCCCCCGCCAGGCGCATTCAACGCGACAGTCAATGTTTTCGCTGTGAGGTGGACCGCCGCGCTCGGGGAGATAGTACCTGGCGAGGAGCGCATGCAGCGTCGCGCTGGGCATAGATCGGGGGAAGCACGGAATAAGGTGCGGAGGTGCAGGCAGAGGAGAAGGCGGGTGCACGGATGCGTGCGGGTGCAGCCACGTCGGATGTGGGAGCGGTGGCCTTCTAGAGAGTAATGGGAGAAATACGGTGGAGTAGGCTCGAGAAAAGACACCGCCTGGCGGATTTTTCGGCCGGTGCGGCATAAGGAACGATGTTGTCATCGATGGGAACATATTGAGCGCTCGTCCTCGAGCTCGTCGACCTGCGTGCCGCTTGGGAGGGGACGTGCATCTCCCCAGACCACTACCGTCTGTTCCCTTCAAGCCACCCGACAGTAGATACAAGGCAGTGATGCACGGTGTCGCTCAGATCGGCACCGCACACCCTACCAGCAGCCCCATTTTCGTCTTCTGTACGAGCAATTGAGTCCCAACGAGAAGGACAACATGAAGGAGGCAGAAGGGACGTACTCGGGGATGGGAGAGCTTCGCAGGCTGAGCTACAATCGCACAAGAGCCGCACGCGCATTCTATCGAGGGGTTACTTAGTAGGGACGAGAGAGAAAATGAGAGGAATCTCGAGTCACCTCTTTTCGGTATATGCGCGAGGTGAATCACGTCCTGTCGTCGTTGAAGAACCTCTCAGAGCGCAGCGACCAATTTGCCCTCATCTCATGCGTAGCGCAAGAGCGCGCGAATGAGGGTCGGTTCTTGGAAACAGAGGCGTGGTTTAGGAATTCACCCGTGTGCTAACGGGAAGTCCTCAGAATGGGTGAGCACCGGTGTAAATCGCGGGGCGTAAAGAGTTTTGGGCCGGGAAGGGAGTCTAGAGGATGAGGGCGATAGCGCCAGTGCACG
Organism: Mycena venus; assembly: GCA_014462655.1. Classification (NCBI taxonomy): domain Eukaryota; kingdom Fungi; phylum Basidiomycota; class Agaricomycetes; order Agaricales; family Mycenaceae; genus Glaucomycena; species Glaucomycena venus. The sequence goes on from JACAZI010000027.1 coordinate 1,921,258, forward strand.
CAGCAGTGGCAGAGGTGGCAGACTGCGGTATGGGTGAGGCGACCGGTGCACTGGAAGACGTCAATGCGTGTGTGGTGGCCTTGGTATCGAGTAGGCCTAAATACCGGCTAGATCGTGTGAGATACGAGTTGGAGGGATGGGAGCCAAGCGCACCTTGCAAGTACGGCGAGGTACATGGTGGACGCTGGGTAAGAACGAGCGGGTTGTCTTGACTGTCATGCGTTTGGCTGGACGCAAGATGAAACAGCCGACGGTGCATGCACATGCTGGAGCTGCGCGAGCGCTAGAACCCACAGAGCAAGCAGGTCGGCGAGAATGACTCGGCGTCTATTGTGTCAAGAGGACGGCCCGGCAACTGCGAACATCATATGAGGAAGCGCTGGTCGAATGTGCAAGGACGAGACGTACGGATGTGAACGGCAACTCGATCGAGACGAGCTAGCGCATGCTCTGGTATCCATTCCAGGTCCATGAACCGAGACAATCCTTCACTTGGGCTATGAGACGCCGCTCATTTCGGAGGGCAGAAATGAAAGTTACTAACTGCTACTGGGGATCCGCACTATTTCGCATACGAGGGGTCGCCAGCATCTTGAATGTGGAGAAAGTATAGTTTGCGCTGAGGTGGTCGGCAGAGAGGAAAGCCAAATAAGGAAAGAGCATAAACGCAGCCAGACAGTGAAACACCGCATACCCCTTTCTCGCAAGCATCCTGAAACTACTGTACTAAGCAGTTACGAGAAACGCTGGGTCATCGAGCAGCGCCAGTAGGCCGTCAGACAATCCCAACAGCTCCGTACAAGGTGCGCGGTAGTCTTGCGGGCCGTTCAGACCCTGTTCAGGCCGTGACGCAGATTCCATGTCCCATACTACTCCGGGTTAGAGCTCTCCCCAATTTATTTACCCATACTCTCGAATGAACGGTACATGGGCAGTGCGTCGTACCACTACCATAACGGGCAGATGATCGTCGATTAGGCTTGGACTTACGAATACAGCTTAGTACGAAGTGCCTCGGAGTTTGAAAATCAGAGATGGCCGAACGTTGCCAGGACATGTGATGCATCAACAAACTTCTCCTTTTAGCGACGCGTCGACGCGTACGAGAAAAGACGCGTCGCGCTCAAGTAGAATTGACCAGAACTCCGAATGGAGGGATCCGGGGGTCAAGACACGCTGTCCCCGGACCCTCCTGTCAATTCCCGGGCCTGGCTCAATGATCTTCTGCGGCAGAAGTGCGGCGTGCCGTCACTCTACCCACATCAGCTCGACCACGGCAAGGATCTCAATGACGGACGCGACCTGTTCCTTGTCATCGCGACTGGTCTCGGCAAAAGCATCGTGCTCTTCGCTCCTCTGATTGCTGCGCAAGCTCGTCAAGAGCGGGGAATTGCCTTCATGATCGTGCCGACCAAGGTCTTAGCGGAACAGCAGGCGAGTGTCGTAAACGTAGGCGCGAGAATGAACGCGAAACTGATTAGATTTAATCTAGGCTGAAGTCGGCCGTAAATTTGGTCTCCGAACAATCGCAATCAACGAGGATTCCGTGCGTGAAGCTCACATACGCGAAGAACGCGATTTGTTTGCGGAATTTGCTGGTGGGAACGGTATCTCGGTCGGGGTCATGAGCCCGCAAATGCTGCAGGGTCACCGCGTCGGAAAGCTCCTGGACGACCCAAAATTTAGGGTGCTGGTTCGGTGGATGCTGATTGACGAGGCTCACGTCCTCAACGAGGAGAGCGGGACTTTCCGTGAGCCGTACCGAGGGATTTTGCATATGCGGCCCCGTCTTCCCACCAAGACTATATGGGGCGCCACTACCGGAACGGCCACCCCGTCTGCCGCGCTCCGCATCGCCGCGGGACTAGGTTTTCGCGTCGGGCAATATGTCAATGCCCGCTACACCGTCGATCGCCCAAATGTCAAATATATCCCGCGGTTCTTCGCGTATCCAATCTCTGGCTACGAATTCATGGACTTCAGCTTCGTAGTCCCCATTGACATGGTGTCCCCCCTCGACATCGTCCTCACGCTCATTTTTGTCAAGACAATCAAAACGGGCTACGACCTCATGAAATTCCTCGACTCATTAATTCCTTTAACGGTTCCCAATCGTCTCGGGATCATCAAACTCTACAACTCCCTCATGCCCGTCAATTACCGGCGCAAATTCATTGCTGACATCAACGACGGCTCCCTTGTACGCATCGGAATTGTGACAGACACCTGCACATACGGCACGGACATTCCAAAGCTGGCGCGGGTCATAGTCGCGCATATCGGCGACGGCATGGGTGATTCTCCCGAGGTTAGAAAGCAGCAGATGGGACGCCCGGGTCGGGACGGAAACCCTGCTGTCGCTATCGTTTACGCGCCCGCCTGGGTGCGAGATGTACCCGAATCCCAAATCACGACAAAACAGGGACTTGCAGACCTGGAACGGCGGCAACAGCTTCCAGCCGTAACGCGACAATTCTTTAACCCGACGCCTGACTGCTGCTCGCGTGGTGCAGACCTGAAATACAACAGCGAAGAGTTTGTCCTCCGGCCGGACTGCTGCTCTTTGCATGATCCAGAGCCGGAGTCTCGCGATCTCGCGATGGTCGCGAGATGGGTCGAATATTTCAAGGCCCAGGAGGAGAACAACGCCACAAAGCAGAAGACTATTCGTTCAGATGGGACTTACAAGCCGCTCGACGCCGTCTTGAAAGCGTCGCTCACGCGAATTCTCATCCAGTGGAGAGCGCGGAAGTACAACAGCATTCGAGACGTGAGGAGCACGGGTGGTGGGAGCGTATTCATTCTCCCGGATCGACTCATACAGCGCATCGTCGACCGGGCACATGCATGCACCAGTCTGGATCGATTGTGGGGTGTCATGTGTGACTGGAAGTACTTGGATAAATTCGGTGCTGATCTCTTTGAGATTCTGACCCAAGTCTTGCCGGGGTACGCGGAAATCATCAACGATCGCAAAGAGGCAACCGCACCCACTGCCATGGACATCGACCCACCTCCTTCCGCACCTGCAGATCCCTCCGACATGGATGTCGACCCACCGCGCATACTCCGGATTGTCATTCCTCAGAGGATGGTTCCTCCTTCCCCAACAAAGGGCCCGACGAAGCGTTCATCTCCTCCTTCACCGCCTAAATCCAGTCGCAAACGAAACAAGGTCTCGGACCCCGAGAAAGAAAATATCCGCTAGTATATTGCTCCCACTCAATTCTTCGTATATCAGCACTAATTATCCTCGCCTGCATCATATTAACTACTCAGATTCCTAACTACCTTTGACCATATACTTTTTACTGCCGGATTCTTGGCATTCAAAACTAACTATGTTTACATAGCTCATATTAAATAACTGAACTCTCTAAATACATTTCGTCCATATTAAGTACATTCATGTAAATACCTATAACTCGCCGACTGTAAATTGTGTTAAATTGGTGACACCCTGAGATCCAGACGTGATAGGATTTGCGGGGAGCCGCTCATCGTCATTGTGCATAGGGCCATCTTCAGGCTGTACAGCCCGTCCGTCCCTCGTGGTGCGTTCCAAAAAATTCAGCGAGCTTCCCGCCATCCAGAATATTGAAGCCGGCGTAATATTCGTTCGGTACCACATGACTGCTCCGACCAGGAATGTATTGCATGATCTGGTCGTCGCGGTAATGAACACCTAAGGCATTCAGATCGTTCGTGGTATCGCTGCTTTTGTGAGTCCCTTGGTTCTTTTTAAATCCAAAAACCCTCGGGAACTGATCCCGAATGGCGCTGAACCCATGGATATTGAGGCTAACCGCCTCCGAAAGGTGCTTTGAATCAAAGCTGTGGCTTTTTGAATTAAAAAGGCGCTTGATCCAAAAAATTATAGTGCTCTTGGAGAAGGTCGAGCTCGAGCCAGTGCCCGAGGAGACCAGTTGTATTGACCAGGTAGTTGTTAAGGATTGCGTTCCTCAGTGCAAGCGGGAACTCGTACAGGAAATTGCACGCCAATTCTAGCATTTCATTCCCATAGTTGGTCGAGCCGGCGCCCCAGAAAGAGAATCGCAAGACCTGCACAGTTATGACGGGACATTGAAAGCGCAAGAAGAAAGGTTCCCTTACCTTTATGACTTCGAAAACTCGCCCTATGTCACCCTCGGCAATGGCGGAGCACATCTCAAGGTACCAAAATGTCATCCGGATGAAGTTAATCGTCGTAGAAAGGGATTGGTCGCCGCCGGAAAAATTGACTGCTTCGGCAGCCTTAGCCTTATTGGAGCGAGATCCCTTGCCCTTCTTTGGTCGACTCGGATTCGATGTGGTTGCAACAGGTTCGTCTTCCGGATCGGAATCTATCGGCTGTTTAACACAGGAGCATCTTGTGAAATAAAACCCACCCTCTTCTTCGTCATCAGAGACTACTGGCTCAGGAACTGGTGCAGCATTTGGTACGGTCGGGGGTCCATGAATTTTGGGGTCCCGAGGAAAATCGCCCTGTGCGTCGTCATACGCATCGTTGCACATGTAGCGGCGATATACCACATGCGAAAATTCATCCAGTTCCTCGAAGGTAATATCTTTGAATGGACCATTACTTTTCGCATTGAAGTACAGCTCCAGCCCGTCGATAAGCGCTGTTTTTGGCGGGTGAACAATGCCGGTTTTTTCCTCGCAGAGAAGCCTGAATGAAATTACTAAATTAGGATAGGGGTCGCACTAGCCAAGATATTGATCCTCACCGAAGGGCGTCGAGCATCAGAGCTTCAAAACGATCTTCCAGGATGTGGTGCGCCGGATAGAAGTCGCATTTAACGGGATTAAACTTGTTGCGAGTGAGAAGTTCGACATCGTGGTGGAGGCCGAAAATGCTTTTGCCGGTGGGCTCAAACCAGTGGAGGCGGAATATTGCCTTCTGCCAGTTCCACTTCAAGTGCCATAGCTGTATAACAGGCAGGGCCCAATCATGGCGATCGAATGGCGTATCTCCCTTGTCCATATACATCTTGATTTTCCGGACACGATCAATGCTGAGCTGGTCGCCGCAAATCATTATCGAGCCATAGCTGTAATATTTAGAATAATGCACATGGCTCTAGCCAAGTAAACCCATTATCTCAATCCACGACACCAGCCAACTGTCGGCTAGCCTACTTGTCTAGTAACCGCCTCTCCAGCCATTACGTGTATGTCGTCGGCTAGTCCATCAATTTACTTTGACAACTCAATCTATTCTCAGTTATGCTGCTTTGGGGGGAACAGTGTTCCCCCCAAACCCCCCTCCTTTTGCCTGACGGCACATATAATATTTTTTAAGCTCTGCTATGTTTCTAAACACGTTTCCTCCCCCCTTTTTTCCACTTTTTCAAGGTATGTAGCGCGGGGGAGACCCCCGCGGACCCCCCTTAGCGCTCGCCGCTGGGCCCGCTGCGCGGTGCCTTCCGCTCGCCGCGGAGGCCCACTGCGTGGAGCTTCGGCTTGTTTTTAGGTATAAAATTCACTACATTCCCAATTTGGTATTATTCCGGCCTTTAAGCGACGGCAGCTGTCCCAATATAGGTAACACATGCATCCGACAACCGGACGATTTAGGCTAATTCACATGAACCTAGCCATCAGATGGCTAGAGTCGTGAATTGAGATAATGGGTTTACTTGGCTACATACATACCTGTAGTCTAAATCCTACAGCCACGGGTGCATTATCAGCCAGCATTGCAGCCAATGCCCGAGAATACGGAGTTGATCAACAACGAGATTGTGGAGCTCTGCAGCTACTCCTGTCGTCGGAGCTTCATCGATATCTGTTGTGCGCATGGGGTGAACAACACTCTTTCGTAGGCGGAGGCGGTGCTTGGCATAAGTGACCCGGAATTTTTTGGTGACAGCGCGACCGTGCACACGCAAGGAAGGGACATGCTTCGTCCACACACCTGCTGCAGTACCAGAGCCGACACCCTCGAGATGGTTCCAATCAATATCGTCGACCAGTTTGTCGAGGGTCAAGTGTAGACGCTTCTTTTCCTCGACATTCTTTATGAATGGCCTAGAGTCCATTGCTTCCTCGGTGACGTCTTCCAGGCCAACAAGTGTGGCCGCCGTGCCGCTGCTAACTGTGTCCTGACGTCCGAGAACCTGCTGCCAGGCGCGCTGCATCTTGTTGATATTGTCAAATAGCAGAAGGAACATGGGCTGGCAGACTTGGACCGATGCTCCAAATGCGTGTAATTGGGTTGCCGAATCCATGGCCAATACATGGAGTGTGTCGAGGACTGTGCTATAGCCCACAGAGAGCCCAACCCGACAGAGGAGGACAAAGACATCCCTGTGTGCATTGCAAGTGAAGAGGAAAATTCCGATGAAAGTGGGAAAGACAATGGCATAACGGTATCGGAAGTAAAGGAGCATGAGAATGGCGACCGTTACTCCCTGAAGCGAACTGAGTAACATAATGATGCTCAGAGTAAGATTACTACTCACGAGCCATGGATCCCGCCGCATTTTGGGCGGTACACCTGTGCTGATAGGCACGGCCTCTCCGTCATGTTCTGTGTCGGAGTCATCGCTATCAGCATCCGCGCTATCAGGCCGTGAACTGGAGGCTTGTCCAGGTGTGGGTTCTGGCTCAGGTGCAGGTTCTCGCCCTCGGACAGAGGCCTCTGACAACGCTGGAATGTGCTTGTCTTCAGCAGCCCGCGTGAGCTTCTTTGCAGCTTTATCATTGACCGCGACACTGGTGAGACAGGCAAACATGGCTGGGGCATTGACTGCGATGGTCTCCTGGCTCTTGGTCATGCTCCAATTCAAAACATCGGACCAGGAAAAAATTTCCGCGGGTTCATCGCGTCGCCGCTCGCGTACAAAGCCGAAAAACGGGTCGAGCAGTAGGTCTGCCTCCTGCTTCCAGCGTGCCACAATAAGTTGAAGTGCCCAGTTGATTAAAGCGTTGTGGGTACTATTTTTGGCGGGTTGCGGGAGATCTGGTAAGAGGCGTTGCGAGGGGGGAAGGGCGTATCGAGGAAGATCGAAACGTAGGTCTTCATCATGGGCACCTATGCGTTTTTTGGATCGGGGGTCCGCAAAGATTTTTTGGACAATGGATATAGGATGGGTACGAGCATCCACTCCTCTGCATTGAAGGAATGAGGAGACCGAGTGATAAACTGGTGGGTGTTTATTATCCTCGTGGTCTAAAACTGCCAAAAAGTAGTCTCCGATCGTCTCAAACCCGGCCTCTTGCATGCATCGAAAGGCAACAAGCAACCGGTCCTCCTTGGTGGTTCCTTTAGGCCAGGCGAATCGCGCGCGTGTCCGCCGCTGAGGTTTTTCTCCGGGCGGTAGCTCAGGTACATTGAGCACTTCATCGAAGATCCCCTCGGAGAACTGGGCTTCGTAGAGCGCGTTAGGTCGTGGTGGAGGAGGAGGATAAGCGCCTTGGGGTGCAAAGAAGTACATTCATGCGTAGAATAGCTACAATTGGAGAGCTAGCATTAAATTGGCGCGTTATGGCGGTGTATTTGTCTCGGACATCAGCCAATTTAGGAAAATCAGTGATGCACATTCCACATGACCTCCGTAGCCATGGCCGGCCATCTCTAATTTCAAACTCCGAGGCACTTCGTACTCGGCTGTACTCGTAAGTTCCAGCCTCTCTCGTGTCCGTGATCTGAACGACTATCTTCAGATTTCACGTCCAGTACACGAGAGAGGCTGAAACGAGCCTAATCGTCGATGTCATGTTCGAAGATCTCCCGAAGCAACTCCAGGCACTCTGCCAGAGCGGTCCCGTCAAGGTTGTGGGCAAGACCGATACTGGGTATCTCTTGCAGTGCACCCTTTGCCCTGAACCCCGAAATCAAATCACTTTATGTGGTGCACGTGTCAGCAATTGGGAAATACACACGTAAGTTCTGTCCGTTCCTCACCGGCCACTTCCACGAATTTTCCAGGGGACGAACAAAACACAAGCTAGCGATGAGCTCTACAGGCTCTGACCCCTCGTCTCACGGTTCGTCCGCCAGCGCGTCCATTTTCAGTGGGGAAGCTATGGCTCCCCAAGTTATCGTAAGCAGTACATATCCTTTCCACTCTTCTGTCCATATTGACATGAATGAAAGGTCCAGGAGCTGAATAATCTGGAAAAGGACCCGTCAGATGAGGAAATTGCTGCACCTTCAAACTCGCAAGAGGCATCAGAATCGGCAAGCAGGTGGATCTCGACGGAAGGTTCGTTCGAGCTTGTTAATCTGGTTTTCTTCCTCCGCTTTGCGCATTTTCTAAGACCGTGGACTGCGGGATTTCGCCAAAAAATCTTTGGGGAGATGCGCGTTTCGAGGGGTCGCGGACATGAAGTTTCTTTACTCAACCCGTTTTCAGACGATGGTGGTATTGAAGCCGGACCGGGTGCCGTTGAGTCCACGTGGGATGCAGGCTCATTGGCGGGATTACCGGCCCCGCTGCCGATGGGATTCTATACAAAGACGGCCGTCGGACAAAAAGGGCTCGCCGTCATTCATACAATCGATAATCCCTGGTGAGCCCTGTGTTTTCCACGAGACGAACTTCTCAAGGATAGACGAGTTTGCGGATGATGCACGGCCTTATGCAGGCGTGCCCTATGCAGGCGTGCCCTATGCGGGCGTTACCGTGTCAGATGGCCAGCTCAGCACCGCTTCAAGTTTGGAGACCGGGTATAGTGTACCCACGACTGCCGGAGAGGTAGGGTATAGAATCTCCTGACTTTCAGACCTGATGATTCTTCCCCTTCCTCCCCACCACAATGACACAGTGGTCTGTCACCGCCCTCCAAACGGCAACGGAAACCAGCAATACGGGGCAAACCGGTGAGTGATAGCCTAAATAGCAGTAGATGTTGAGTAAATTCGATGATTTCAGATGCCGACGTCACTGACTCAAGTCTCACCGCTCCATTGCAGACGCCTAGTTCGTTTCATACAAGTTTTGTCTCGCAGGGGTCGTTCTCTGGTGAGCAACGAATACTTGTACGGAACGTGTTACGCACCTTCGTTTCACAGATACAATCTCCAGCTTGGCGGATGGTACGTGAGCTCAGTCTATCATTCTGCGCGCTCCGTTAAAGTTCAAAACCCACTCATTTGTTCCAGGTTCAGTTCTCAATGAGTCCATCTCGTCCTCGTCGCCGTATATCTATACGGTGGATGGTGCGTAACCGCATCTATTGATGAACGAGAACTGATCCCCAACTTCATAGACGCAAACCGCGTCGATAACAATAGCGTGCAAGCGGCGAGTCAGCCTCAGCTCAGTGCGACACTATCAGGGTCTACAATTCATCGTACGTACTTTTTCATTCTTTCAGATGCCGATGTTTTCCTACATACCATCCCGATACAAATCAAGACCCAGAATTTCACGGTGGTCAGTTTGATGCTCTTGACAGTGCGCTTTTTGTCCTATCTATCTATCTGGTTTGACATACCTGTTAAACCGCAGACCATTCAATGGAGCGCGACTCTTCCGAGGTCATAACATGTTTGATTGCTCTTTTTATCTTCCTGACAGCGTACGGGCAGCCGGACCTATGCAGTTCTTCTCGCGCCTCGGAAAGTACTTGTGAGCACGTTTTGCCTCGGTCATGTACGCAATTGACGCCACTGTAGTTGAACCAAGTTATACGAATCAAACCAGCATCTCAGAGATGGTCGACATTCATGACAGGACCGCTTCCACCCGTATGTATCAGGCAGGCCCAAATTGATTGATTTAACATCTTTTGAGGCTATCAAACTCCGCTCATAACACGCTGGGATGAATGCCACCACCACTTTAGACATTGGCTGAATACCAACCCGACGTTCACTTCAGCTATTCGCCAGTACTCTGGATCTGAAGAAACTTTCTATTTTGCATCTGTACGCCATGGCGATGCGCATCGTTGCGACAACATTGTCTTGCGCAGCCCAGCGTCCTTCCAAGCGGTAGCCGTAGAATTCTTCAACCAAACCAACGACCCTCTGTTAAGCCGAGCCGTGTGGGGGCATGGTAGACTCACCCGGGACGAATCGATGCCATTCTTTTTACAGTGCTTTTGAAGTCACAAAGTGAGCCACTTATAATGAAGACGTCGTGATCATGTTTCAAATTCTTTTAGGTCGTCGCATAACGGGGTCAATTTTGACGTGATAACGGCACCAGATGCCAATAGTTGGCTGCCCGAACATCATCAGGTTAAACTAACTCTGGAATATAATCTTTCAAACCCGAATGTCAACTTCCGAGATCTCATCGACATCTTGAGTCCGGTAGGTTGTATGTTCCAAGCTATTCGATATTGATCATATTCTCTGTAGTTTATGGACAGATCGTATCAAAATCTTTTGGTAGATTATGTTTATGCAGTCGGTTACATTGTCGAGCGCGGTAGCAATTTGCTGATTTCATCTGATTAGGTCCTAGCGGCTCTTTATAAACTATCCCCCAATGAGAGAAAAATTTACCTGGAGCATCAACGAACATATCTCAACGGCTGGATCCGCCTAGACTGGTCATGTCTCGAGCAAGGTAAGACTCGGGCAAATTTACATTCAACGAGTAATCATTACATTCCAGCGAACATCCACACGTACCCCGAAACAACGCCTGTCTATGAGGTTTACCAGGAAGCATTAAAACTTATATTCAACTTACTCAAAGCCATGGCCAAATCGGTGGACAGTTGCGAGCTGTATCCTACCCAGGAACAAATATCAGCGGCGCGGAGATTGGGCTCATATATGTCATTTTCATCCATAGCAACAGCTAGGGTCACCGTCCTTTATGGTCCGCATGTTCAGGTGGTAAGCGCCCTGCCTTTCTATTCAATATGAACCTTAGCCGAGATGATTAAAGGCTTTTATGAATCAAATAAAGCCCCACCGCGAATTGCTCAAGAAGGCGGCCTATCCGGACCTGATCCCAAACTATATGAGAACTGAATATAGGATATACGCCCGTAAAGCCCATCTGGCCCACCTGTATAACGTTGGCGAGTTTCCTGGCAAGTATCGTCAATTCGGACATTTCTCTGTACATACTCAACTTGTTCATTCCTAGAATTACCTTCCGGAGACGTTCGGATTTTTTCCTTCTGATTTCTCTCGAGTGCGAGGGTTAGTCATTGGACAAGAATCCATCGAAAAAATCTGAAACAGCGGAAGCAGTGGTATTATATTTTTGCGCCGTATCGAAAACGCTCAGGGCCAGAAAAATAGCGAGAACCGGCTTGTACAAATGTATTACAGCCAGTTGGAGAATTTCATGAATCTATCACTTCGCCTCCGGTCTGAAGCACGAACGGTTTAGGTATTGCTTTTTGCTCGTAGCCTACTTATTCGTCACCTGGCAGTCTAGTCCCAGCCAGATTTTGAGCGCTCTCATCTCTGTATATTTTCCTTTCAGGCGCCGGCCTTGTATTTTTCTCTTCTTCCGAAGGCGCCCCATTATATTGGCAGACTCAGAGGCCATGATATGGGAGATTCACGGCATTCCTGTAGCAGGCGCACCCGGATTCGTTTCTCTTTTTGACGACCCCACATGCTATTATTCGCTGATGATGGGTCTCAGACGTTTCTTGGTCTTTTGTGGCCACAGGTTGGAGACGAAGATCCAGACCAGTTGACAGTTGTTATGGTGGAAGGTTAGTTCCTTGGAATGCAGCTGGTTCTGTCTTGCTTGACTGTTTCTTATAACCCAGGACTTATCACATCATTTCCCAGTTGCTGCGAGAATGGCTAAGGACTTTGTGGTCATCCCAGGAACCAGTTTTCTGCGAAGCGCCGGTTGTAGAAGTGACATGACTTGTGCCATAAAGCACAGGGATCAATGAAGGCGGAGACTGTCATGAAGGCGATGTCAACGAAGATGTGGATAAAGGCCGGGGATCTATATTATTAGTTGTTTCTCTGCTGCTACTAAGTTGGAGTTTAATTACGCTGTTCAAACACTTTCTAAACAGTTTTCTGTCGTTTCTGTTTACTGTAGTATTATGACCAAAAGTTCACCTGAACACTTGGTCGGATTACTACAGTAATCTGGCGCGCCGCCGGGCCCACTGCGTGGGGCCTGAGAACTGATTTTTGTAAGTTGGTTTTTTCACTACGACACTTAATTCCAGCTATGAGAAAAGTTATTTATAACATTTATGGGCCACAATTCTGGATATATCACGGCCCATTTCTCGCGACAATTGGTGGTATATCACTTCCCCAGATATTGTTGATACAAGGTGCACCCTATTTCATGTCTCGTAAGAAGCGGTTCGGAGTATGCTTTTGTTCCCTCTCATATGAATGATCTGCTAACCATTTTCGCTTTCGAGACAAGCATTCACACCGGAAAAGGAAAAAATTCCCCCTAGTTTTCTTTGTAGGTTAATCTTGAATAATAAACCCTACATTGAAATGGTATCTTAATTTTTAAAAACGGTCCCGTTTGAATCTGTAGATTAGATTTAAAAATTCAATCATGAGTTTAACTGGGTGCAAGTTTAAAGACTTGCTCACAATTTCAGCTTACCTGAATGCGTGAAGCAAACTCAAAGATTCAATGTCAGTTTCAACAAATGCGAAACTTATAGATTAAACCTGGGTGAATCGTTGAATTAAACTCATAGATTAAACAACAGATTCGACGTCATTGAAACAATAAGATTAGACTACCGATTGATTCGGCACCGAAATTGTAAATGAAACTCAAAGATTAAACCTACCCCGAAACTGTAATGCAGGCGGGCTGCAGCTAGACTGCAGTAGGTCTGCAGACGAACTGCAGCCGGACTGCAGTCGGAAAATAAAATACAAGGGAGCTTCGACAGTCAGAGAAGTTTATTGAAAAAAGCAACATACAATCAAAATACAAGCGGATGGGGTAAGAATTAGGACAACACTACTCTATTTACAAAGAAAAATATCGTAGGTAGAGATAATTACGAGTTAACGATAACTCGGTAGAGGGATCAAGAAAACATGCGCATCCAGACATGCAAGAGCTCAACGTCGTCGGAATCGTGATCTCATTTTGGGATACTGCTTGGAGTATTCAGCACATTGTCTCCGAGGACGCAGAATTTCACTTGATAAACCTATGTAAGTAAGCCAGCGAGAAAAGATACGCAACCCAAAAAACTTACTGCTGCGCATCAGGTTCCCCGATGTCCGCCAGGCACTCATTCACAATAGTCTGGATCTCCTCCAGGCCTTCCACCCCCATATAATGATATTCTCGGTGGCGATAGCCGCATGGGCAGGATTCATCGAAACGCACGATCACGTAGCCTTGCTCAATCATCCACAGGTGAATAATACTCTGAAAAATGCCAGCATCCTGCGGAAATCGAGGCCGGGTAACTTCGAATGCCATCAGCTACATCTGTGTTTGCCCGACCTCGCAATCGTAGCAATCGAGTTGTCTGCGAGACAAACACCTCGTCTCGCCGAACTTACCGGTGATCTCCTTGCAGAGGCAGTGGCATGGGCGAGAAGATTCTCGAAGGCGCAAAGAGAAAATATCCGAAGGGAATGAGTATATTCAAGTCCAACACGGGCTTACAAAAGGCAATAAAAACGACGGAATTGTTGAGGGACGTGGTAGACAGTTGACATAGTGGAATTGCAATGTTTGTCAGTTTTCACTTTATTGGAACAAAATTCGTATATTATTCACATTGGTCGGGAAGAGATCAGTTTGCACTTGCAGAAGCAGACAGTAAGTTCTTACCTTCTATCACCTTCTATCATACCGCACTTCTCCTAATCCTAGTCGCGCATGGTTTTTAGATGAATCCGTACTGAGAAAATGAAACATACCCTGGACAGGTTCAAGATAACCGCGCGATCGTCCGAGAATTCGAACCGTGCACGATGTGCCAAGATTGCTGAAGGATCCACCTCGTCCAGAGGTCCGTCAACCATTTTTGAAGAATAAGTACGAGCCGGAAAATGAGGAAAGGGTTTGAATGGGTCGAATTTGGAGGGGGGGTGGAGAGCTTGTCGTCGAATAAAGAAGGTAGCTTTGTTGCCAACAACATCAATTTTTTGGATGCTCCCAGCAATAGGATTGGTGGAAAATTTTGGATAAAAGAAGATGAGACTATTTCCCAAATGAGTGGAGGCTCGGAAATAGTTCCTTCCTTTATAGGTGAAATGGGCGGCTCGTGATCTTTGCTAGGTTTTGGCGCCTCTTCATCTCGAAAATTTCGATGAGTGAAGGCGAGATCAAACAGCCGCTTGAATTCCAGGATGACTTGCGGGCAGTCTGATCTGCCTAGCCATCGACGCAGGTTAGCGCCCGCGCATCCATGATTTTAACATGGTAGCCTCCATTTCCCCTATAAATGTATCTCAGTCTTCGAGAATTGAAACACAGTTGATGGTCTTACCGCCAATATGATCGTTCGTGTTAATTTTTGCAACATTCTGATGAGTCTTTTGAAAGGGAAACTCCACCAGCTCAAGACGGGACCAAAGAGTAGCAGAAAGTCATAAATGTGAAACGCCGCATGAACATTGGGGCGCCAGTCGTCAGACTTAGTATGAGGATGGAGTTTGTACAGTTCTTCCACCCATTGCTTCATAAAGTTACGATAAGCAGTGGCACGGACATGGCTTGTTGAGCACAGACAAACGAGTGTCACAGCCTGAAAAAGCGCCATGCTGTGCATTAATAGGTTTCGGAAGTGAGACGCGTGTGTGCTGGGAGACTTATCGCCCCACATAAGCACAAGGGCGATGGGGATGTAGATGGTTGCAAGCAGGCGCCATTCGTCCGCCTTGATTGTACCTGCATTGCTCTCGCCATAATTTTTGGGGACGGAGTTGATCCAGGAGGGGGTGACCGTTTTTGCAATCACTTCTTGAATGAACCTCAGGCCTTCGAGAGTGACAATTTTGGGCCGAAATGTGAAGGATGAGGAAACAAGAGGTTGAGTCAACCGCTAGAAACAAATGAGTATCATACAGTATGAAGGAAGGTCGAGACGCACCCATTTGTATAGCATTTCTACTAGATCTGCCTTTGTGCTTTTATCCGTGACCGCCAAGTCTAATGAGAAGCATAGGAATCGAAGGGCGGGTTTATTTTTTCTCATTAGATGTCGGATCCACTCTTCTTTCATGGTTATTTCTGCTCCCTCACCGCTTAATGGGGTGCAGATGAAACTACGGATGGACGTGACTTGCTTGTGGTCTTTTTCGCTGTGAATATGGAATGATGAGGGGACGTCTTCAGCATTATAGGGGCGCCATTCATAGTCAAAGGCCGGAGCCACCTTAGGCGTCTTTGAGGCGGCGGTTTCATCTATTTCAAGGACACGACGACAGTGATAATGTACCGTCCCTTCAAGAACACAGTGCATTGCGTCGATGACCAGCATCTGACTTGGGTTCCAATACGGCAACCTCCACATCTCTGACCAGCGGACGCCGTACTTTTTGAAGATCTCTTCCCTCTCCTTTACTGTATTAGCGTCTCGCCATGCTTCCGCCGCTCTGCGTAGCTCGTCGACGCTCCTGTGTTTCCAATCAGGGTGGTCGAAATCGGTGCGATACATAGTTGAGATCCCATAACAAGAACAGACCATGCAAAAAAAGTGAGAGTTATGACTGGCGGCACCTGCTATCTTACGAGCCACGGGCAGATCGTTGATGGACAGAATAAAGGCGAGGTCCACATTACGGCCGTGCTTGGGTGAGGTTCCAGTGGACGACAGATGTATTCCACGCCTCCCAAGCAATCAAGGCTTCGTTGATGATTATTCGCAAATAACCATTTATCTGCTCCACTGACGGTTCCCTTGGACCACTGAGGAGGCAGACGTAGGTGTATTCGGGCTTATTTCAAAGGGAAAGCGGTAAACCAACGTTAATCGCTGAGATGAGTCCAACAGAATCGTGATTGCCGCGTTTTCTAGTGCCATTGGGATTAAAGAAGTCTAGGAAGATCGCATACACCTTATCATCCCCGCAATCAATAAAGAGCTGGCCTGGAATGGGTCCTTCAAAGTCCTTCAGAAAGGACACCTCGAAGACGTTGGTGGTGTGCAGCGCAGACGGTGAGGGTTGATGAAGGACAGCAAAGGCATCATCACAGGCCTGGTCGCAGAGCCGCTCGATTTCTGGATCAGATAGAACCTGCGCGAGGTGGTCCATGAATGATGGGCAGAGGAAAGGCTTGATGGGACGCAGTCGACCATCTCGCATTATGAGCAGTTCTGTACCACAAGTCTTCCTCCTGGACTTAATATCCACCACACTATTAACACAGGTTTTAGGGTACATCAATACTGCAGCCTTTGGATTTTGCAGTGCATGGGTGTGGTGACAATCTGAACAAACAGCATACTGGAGCGTTTTCCCGTCGATGTTAAACCTATTCAAGGCGACATGAAGGGACGATGGGAGCTGTTCGAGAATATCTATCTGATGGGCGTCGTACGTCTCCGTTCCATCTGAATTTTTCTTTGCATGCAATGACATGACCATCTTGATCAGAAGGGTCACGGTTTGCAGCACGAAGTTTGTGGGATCTGTACTCAGCCCGATGATGACATGACAGACGATCCCCAGTAGAATCATCACTTGAGCTATCATGTCGAGATTTTTTATTGGGCTCTGCATGACGTACGCTACAAAATATCAGAGTCAGAAAGGAAGCAGCCGCAGAAGTTGGCGCTAACTTACAAGTGTCATACTGAAAGGGAGTTGTTTCCTCTGGTAAAACCGCCCCCAGATACGTTATTTTGAGGTCCAATGCTCGTAGTCTGCCAATCACATCCTCCTTTTCTTCGCCATCCCTAACATGTTTGAGGGATTCCTCCGCCGAGGAGGCGATTCCGGAAGCAGTAGTCACTTTGGATCGCATCTGAGCAACGTGCTCAAGATCATTCAGGCTGAACGAGGGTTCGATGTCCAGACTGGTCCTCACATCCTCCACCTGCTGCTTTACCTCCGCTGCGGGTTGCCTCTGCGACAGAAACCAGGGTGAACGATGTTGGCTGATGCAGGGCACGGTCCTTTTGAAATGAAGCATGCGAAGCGAATAACTTCGAAGGCTGCTCATAGACATTGGAGCCACTATTGGTCAGGGCCAGCGCAGTCATCATGTCGGCGATTTTCGACTGATAAATAATTTATTAATCGTCCAGGACCAAGCAGGCATGTATGTCTTACAGTATCTTCCAGCGTTGATGCATCGAATTTTGACAATACGTCGTCTGCCAACTGCCAAATCGACTTGTATCAGTATTTAGTGACAAAGAATTAGCTAGATCACTTACCGCACCGGCCGTCCTCGAATCAGCTAAGAGCTTATTATGCTGGTTCCTCTGAGCAACCGGAACGAGATGCTCTTCTGGGCATAAAGCACAACGGCACTCATAGGTTCTTCCCTTGGACTGTCGGGGAGCCATGCAAAATCTGGGCACAAATCTCGATGATGATGAACACCACCAAGCATAGTTCTCCGCACTGAAGAAGACTTAGTTGTGATGAACACCACCAAGCTTATGAGGGCGTAAAAGTAGAACGTATGACGGTGTTGAATGAGGATTTGAGAAAGGGAGGCAAGTGAGGGTTCAAAGTAGGGCGCTGAACGGCGGGACACTCGCTTTGAACCAAGTTTTATGAGAGGAGGTATTTCTTGTTCTTGATTTGCAACAAGGTTTTCCCTCGAGGCTGAATTTACGTAGTTGCCTTATTGTCGGCAGCGCTGAATACATCGATTTTCGACGATAGAAATACAAAGACGGGAGGCGAAGTGCGATCTAGGGGGTGCAGGCGGGGATAGTAAGTTACAAGGGACGTGTCGTAGGTGCAAGATGGGGAATATGATACACACGCAAGTGAAACCGAACGTCCATGAATACAAGAATGGATATGATACGATGTTTTAAATGTAACAAAAAATGAGTCCGATGATATGCGGGATGAGGAGAGGGCGCCAGTCGCCTAAAAAGAGTGCTTCTGCAAGAAATATGATAATAGGGACGGAAAGGGGCACGGTGAGACGCGGGTCTGTAAATGAGGAAGTGAGAATCATAGGATGGAAATAGCAAAGGACTAACCATGGGAGACAACATACGGCGGAGGCACCCTGTCCTTAGGCTTAGAGTCGCACAGGGGGCAGTTATCGCAGTTGGTGCAAAAATAGAGCATGCCGTCGTTGGCGTCAGCATGCCGTCGTTGGTGTCAGAATCTACATGGACTGATCGGACGGGCTACACGAATGAAGTGAGAAGATGGCACACCGGAATATGGAGACGGGCAACGAACCATCGCGTTTATAAGAGACAAGGAAGAAGGTTGGTTTAAGGTTGGTGAAAATTGGGAATTGGCGGGGAGTGCTGGAGGCTTTTATGAGCACAACTGGAGAGGCAAACAATGAACGAAATGAACCTTCCATGGTCGATTCCGCACAAAAGACAATAATGCGGAAGACCCCTGCAGACAAAAAAAGTGGCACTTGGATTACATGCGATCCGACGCCTCAGGAGACTTCACCATGATGAACACAATGAAGATGTCGGTCGTTCGGCACTCCACCATGATGAACGCGGGGAAGGTGACAAGTGCGGCCCACTCCGCCATGCTGAACACAACAATGAGGGCACTCCTCCGTGATGAACGCGGGGGGAGGTGACAAGTGCGGCCACGTGTTGTGATGTGATCCACAATTTGGTCTTGTTTACGGCCAAGGTGTCCGTCCTGCTTCTTGACTGCAACCTTGTTCATCAAGGTGCAGTACCTCATAACTGCAGCCTCGTTCATCAGGGTGCAGGACGTCCTGCTTCTTGACTGCAGCCTTGTTCATCAAGGTGCAGTACCTCATAACTGCAGTCTCGTTCATCGGGCTGTGGCGTCTTTGTTTTCGTCTCCGCACTCGGTGTGATGTGTCGATGCGAGGCTCTCGGAAGGTTGCAAGAAGCCACAGTGCGCCGCTCAGAACAATAAGCAGCCGTACACGTTTCTCGGTACGATTGATGCACCCTTCTTCTGCTTCTGGATCGATACTCAGTGGGCCTCAAGTTCTCGTTGCAAACCTTTTGTTACAATAAACCTTGCCTCGCATATGGCCACGCATATATGGCCAAGAAATATAGGTATTTACATTTGATAGTAATTATTTACAGAGCCAATCCCATTTTGTGGTAAAAGAAGATTATTCCTACCATAACTAAGAGACTGCGGAGCAAAGGCATCGGCATTGTCCCAAATTCGATTTCGTCGGTTTTGTGCACACGGTGACAGTGATAATCGACCGGCCCTTCAGACACAAACTGCATGGGATCGATTACAAGCATCTGATTTGAGTTCCAATACGGCAACCTCAGCATCTCTGGCCAGCGAACATTGACGTGTGCTGCAAGGTAAAAGAGTCAGAAAGTAAGTCGCTACAGAAGTCTAGCGAAAACTTACCAGTGTCCTCCGCTGCAGAAGCAGTGTTGACCAGACTATTTCTCGCATCATCCACCTGTTCCTTAACCGCTGCCAGGCTCAATTCTGCCGATGCCTGTTCGTGGCTGTTCCTCTGGGCCACGGGAACGCGATGGCCTTCGAGGCGTAAAGCACATTCGTAGGTTCGTGAGGGCATGCGAGGCCTTGGAAGATGATGAACACCACCAAGCGTAATTGGTAGGTCAGCAAAGACTTGATCCTGATGGACACGGCCAAGGTTCTGGGAGTTGAAAAGTAGGGGGGCCTAATGGTAGAACGCTCGCTTTGGGCGGGAATTTAAGGAGCCATTGTTCTTAATTCTCTACAAGGTCCTGTCCTCGAGGTCGAATTTACGTAGTCAGCCTCATTCATCGGGGTGCAGGACGTCCTGCTTCTTGACTGCAGCTTCTACCGGACATTCCAACAATCTACGACTTCCGGATCGACGTTCGGATTCAACGCTCAAACTTCTCAAGTTTTGTTGCGAGCTGCTTATCCCAAGAAAGCTTGCTTTGCATATCATCACAGATATCTCACCAAGAAATTGAGGTATATTGGATTCGAGAGCAAATATTTGTTTACATTGCAGATCCCAATTTACGATAGAAAAATATGATCCCAACCATAACCAAGAGAACATGGAGTACCGACGTCGGGATTGCCCAAAATCCCGGGAGGGCGAGACGCCTATTATTACCAGTGAATTTCCAAACCAAAATGTCGTTAGGCCCACTAAGCTCTCCGGATCGAGCGGCGATAATTGTAGACTCCCCCTGGATATCTGCGGACTGACCGTTCGGTCAGTATGTGTAAAGATTTGTAGACGGTATCTCACAGTGACTGTTTGAACCCAATCTCCTTCAGCCACTCTCAACTCATCCATGATCTCGCCGGTCCACCGATCAAAAACATACACGATACCGTGATCACTACTGCTGACCACAAATCCCCCGTCATTTGCGAAACAGACTTGCCGGGGCTTCAAGTCTGCTTTTGGCCATCTTGACGGAAAACGTGATAACTCGATGTTCGTCATCGAGTCGGTACAGCGCCGCCCCTTGGGAAGGGTCATCAAAGCAGAGAAGCCCTTTGCGAGAGTTGACTATAGCATTTCCACTGGATGTATTTCAGCGTCGAAATATATTCATTGACACCGCGACATTCACTTACATCTTACCTCCCACACCACCGGTCTTGACTATCACACCGTCCGTTCCCTGCACGGTGTGGCTGCGTAACGTCAGGGCACTGTAGTTGTCTGACGCTGTTCAACTTACATCTGGCCATCATCTAGACCAAACACCATTATTTCCCTGTCCGTATTTTTTGTAGTCACCGAATGCGACCCTTTTAGGAACGAATCCTTCGATCCCCACAGAAAATATAGGTTGTAGTTTTGACGACCGATCAAGAGTGTAGGACTGCACCACGGTTTCCCTGTGGCAAACAATGAGCCTGCTTGATGTGGGTTCAAAGTCGAGGCCTGTGATTTCCACCGGGTTTACAATGGGATCACAGTACATTTCTTCGAAATGCTGCCACCTAACGTCAGTTCCATGCGAATGCAGAGGGGGTGAACCTTGCCTCATTATTTGCGTGTTTCCAACCAATGAGGAAGCTGTTTTGTGTTTCATAGAAAAGCAAGTCCTGGACTTCATCTTTTCGACAGACCCAAAGGAGGCACGATGTTGCTCCACGGCTGCCTGCAGCACTGGGCCGTAGCAGCTCTGTCGAATTTTGGATATCCCAGACTCGCGTTCCATCGGCACCTGCAGCAGCTATCATCACAATGCCGAGTCGGTGTAGTGTTTGAGGACATACCACCACTCGCCAATAATTTCTCGTCTTCAGAGACTGCCAGACATTCAACTGCCCCGTGGTGGCCAGAGAGGACCACACAAAGGGAGAATTTGTCGGTTTTAGATTTTTTTGCAGGGGATCGGCATGTTGCAAAAAGACTCTTCAATGATGAACAATGAAAGAGCAAGGTCAAAATTATAGAGTAAGCCGTGGGAGAACGCAATGTGGGTAAGAGTGAGATGTGGGAGGGCGAGATGTACGAAAGAATCCGCGAGTGTGTGAGATACCCTTATACCTTGTGAATTTCACGTTGAATATCGCTATTCAAATGAAAATGCGATGAGAGCGGCGATGTGTCAGACCGACTTCCAAAGGCACCACCTGGGAACAATAAAGACGCATTTTCAGAATTCGAGACACAGTCACATGTGCGCGTCAGAAACCGGGGATCTCCGCTTGCGTGCCTCAGTTTGATGTTGTTTACAGATGGGACATTCTGCTCTTGACTGCAGCCCTGTTCATCAGGGTGCAGTACCATTTTGACTGCAGCCCCGTTCATTGAGGTGCAGCTCTCGGACCATCTCCAGATCCTCAGAATGATTTTCTACCAGTTGTTCATCAACTGGCAGTGACAAAGAACCGAAATGTGGCGTCGTATGCTGTCCGCCCTTTGTTTTCTTGTCTTCAGACCCGATGTGACACGTGGTCACGAGGCTATCAGAGAGGTTGCGAGAAGCCATAGTGCGTCGTGCGCACCACTCAGAACAATGGGCTGCTTTGTACGTTTGTCGGTGCATTCTAACCACGCCCTTCTTTTGAGGCGCCTTTCTTCTACTTCCGGATCAACGTTCTGATTAAACAATAGAGTGTTGCCTACCTATTCAGTAACGACAGGAATGGTGCCGAGCAGCTTAGCAATTGTCCGCTGAAGCACTTGTCGAACAAGAGTAACGGCGTACATTTTTGTTTTTAAGGCACATCGAGGCAGCCAGCAGTTTTCTCTGAAGTTCTGACACAGTACAAAACTTTATGTGGCCTCTCTTCACATTTATTTATGGGCGAGTCGGCGTCAATCCCCCATCTCTGTTCCCTCTGTGTGAACATGACTAGCATCCCAACCGAGTCGTTCTTTGCAAAGCCCACCCCCCCCTCTCCGCCAGTCATCATGCTCCTGTCCGCAACGCCACTTGTCGCTCCTGTGGCGACCCCTCTACTGTCGCATTCGAGCATCACCCCTTCCAGCGCCAAATCCAAGCGACAGAGATCCGTTTCCTCGATCCCTAGCTGGGCAACCTCAGCACCTAGGTCCAATCGCTTAGGCTCTATCTCCCGCACCACTACCAGCCCGTTGAGCGATATCTCAGAAGATCAGCTCGCCCCTGAGGCACCTGGATCCAATCGCTTAGGCTCTATATCCCGCGCCACTACCAGCCCGCAGAGCGATATAACAGCCGGATTGTCTCGTCGTCTGATCCCGAGACCGAAAGGTGTCCAGTACACACTACAGAGCATCACCTCAGTCCCATCTGACACTGTCAGATGGGACTAATGTTGCCGTGACTTGAAAAGTCGAGTTTCTACTTTGACTCGACTTCGACTCGACTTTTCTGGTTCAAGTCAAGTCAAGTCGCTCAAGTCGACTCAAGTCGACTTTTTGATGCTTCTTTAATGCTCCATACTGTGTGTGCTGGCTTTTGGCCTGGTCAAGGTGTGTTCTTCCCATGTCTCAAAACACTTCGCCGACGAGTGCCCCAGACATAAAAAATTGCCTTCACTGGTCCTGCCTCGGCCAAGGCCATGGAGGACGAGAACAGCGCCACCAAGAAACACAAGACCTCCGCCCACCGACCCGTTTGCAAGCCCCCTTGCGAGATTTTCATATGAATGCGAAGGTGACCCCGCACTCGCTTGCGTACGTTTGTGTGCTTGTATGAGTCTCGCTGTCTTTCATGCCATCTTCTGATCCTTTCTCAGCTGCACGCTGTACTCACCAATGTCGACAGGTGGACCGATGAGGTCTACGGCTTCTCCTATCCCCAAATGTACAGTTTCATTGTCAACTACTTTGAAGGTCCACGGGAAGGAACACCGCAAAGTGAGCACGTGGATAACCTGTTGTCGTGGTGGAACCAGTGCGTTTTGGTCCACTTTCCATTTCTTCTGTCTAACCTGCCATATTTTAGGCAAATCTTCCCCAACCATGCCTCATCGGCTTCCACCTCCCGCGCCGTTGTTAACCTGATGGCCGTTAACTCGATGGCCAAACTCCGCGAGCAAGTCCAGCATGCCAAGCTCGAGGGATAGTCGTATTCTGTATTTTAAATTATACCTTCAAAATATATCACTTTATATCCTATTTTTTGGGCGGCAAGCGAGCGAGCCAGCCAGCCCAAATATATTTATCAATATGAGCAACAATACTGATGCTAAGCCAGGGAATATGTCCACACGGATCACAGCTCACAGGCACGGTATGGGCTGGTGCCGACCAAGAAGTTCGTCCGGATCTGGTAACTTTCGCCTGCACTCGTATGCGCGGACCAAAGTCGCTATCGTAGATGAGCCGCTACAAGCGCTTGCCAGCTGCCATCAAGCGGACATGAGCTGGTGATCGCTGGAATCAAATTACAGCCTTGTGCAAATTTTGCTGATGGTCACCATCAAAAGATACCAACTTCAAACTCGGCACCTACAGATGAATCTCAACCACAACCACTAAACATCATGGTTTTCTGCCCCTGCCTCAAATATGTCTCTTCCACAACGAGAAGTTCAAAGCCTGTTGAAGTCATCGACACCGACAACAGCTCGCGTTCCGGATCACCAAACGGGCCCTCGGTGCTGGGCACTATGCAAATGTCCCGATGCAAGGGGAGCAGGGGACACCGAGGAGGCATAGTTTTCTTGTCAGTGTTTATGTAAACTAAATATGATTTTTCGGTGTTTCATTCACTGAAAAAGATGCTGAATTTCACGTATAATAAGTGACCTCTACAAATTTACGTGAATGGTAGATGAATTCAGAATTCTGGAGCTACGTGAAGTCATTTTCACGCACATAGATGATGAACTGTTGAATTCACTATCCAAGTACGTGAATTTAGCGACCTTCGACAACCCCAGTGATTGCTTGCCTCGCTGGTTCATCAATACCACTTGCAAGCACAGTGCTAGCCCTTTTCAAGGCACCCATCATTGGGAGAAACCATCCTACCATGTCCACACAACCATTTCAAAATTGTGAGTTGAATACCCGACTCGAAGTCACTTCAAGTCGCTTCAAGTCAACATGAATGACTTCGAAGTCGAGCCGAGTCATATAAGCGACTCGACTCAACTCGGCTTAAATCGACTTACAAAAGTCGACTTCGCGACTTCGAGCACGAAGTCGCGGCAACATTAGTCTGACACGCACACCCGTATCCTTGTGCGTATTCGTATTCTTCATGGTACTTTCGAATTTTTCTCACTGCAATCCAGACCCGCATAGCCGTCTTGGCTCCCAAGATGCTCAACGAAGCTCGAACGTTCACCGAACAAGATCCGGACGCCTATCGAGCTTTCAAGGAGCAGGTAGGGTCCTTTGATTCTGCCGTTTTTGTTTTGCTAATTGCCATCGAAGATGGTCAAGGAGTTTCCTATTCTGAAAGAACACGATGGCGCTTGGCCCTTACAGTATTTCCTGACCTCGCACCTCAAAAAAAAGGTGCGCTCCTCCAAGGAGAAGAAGATGAAGGCCGCTGTCGAGGCCGTCGCTCGGGCTACGAGTGGGTGACGCAGTACGTTCATTACTTCATCTCTCCTCGTCCTATGCCTTATCATTCCCTGCAGGGTACCCCTCTGAGCCATCGCGACAGAGTGGTCAACATGGTATGTACTTTGTTTCTCCATTTCCCCGTCTTTTTGACTCTCCAATAAAATAACAGACAATGCGTGTCACATTGTATATAGCTCTCGCTGAAATGTCATCTTGTAGCGCAACAATATATTTTCTTGGAGAAAAAAATCACACAGCGAGTCTCCCCAACGGCTTTAATGCGTCGATTGATCGGAACTACTTGCAATTGCTGAAAAACAATAAAGATTATAAAGATTCTCGGCGACGCTGCAGCCTTCTTCTCGAGGAACGGTTCTGTCTGCGCCGATCATCGAGTCAAATACTTTGAATAAAATTATTGGCACATTTCAAGCCACGTGTCCGTGTTTTTCCGCAGCGGTACGTATCAATTTGGTCTTGTTTACGGACAGGATGTTCTGCTCTCGACTGCAGCCCTGTTCATCAGGGTGCAGTACCTCATCGGCTGCAGCCCGTTCATTGAGGTGAAGCATCTCCAGCTCAGTGTTTTGCTACCAGCTGTTCATCAACTGGCAGTGACAAAGAACCAAAAATGTGGCCATCTTGTTTTCTTGTCTTCGGACCTAAGGAGAAGCCACAGTGCGCCGTGCGTGCCACTCTGAACAATAGGCTGCTTTGCACGTTTGTCGATTGAGGCGCCCTTCTACTCTCGGATCGACGCTCAGATTAAACTTTAATGGCGACAGCGGTACTGAACAGCTTAGCAATCGCCCGCCGAAGCACTTGTAGAACAAAAGCAGCGGCGTACGTTTTTGTTTACAAGGCGCAGCGAGGCGGGCAAAACAAGAGGTTGCTGGCCACGTTTTTAATAACGACAGCTGCAGTGCCGAGCAACCTCAGCAATCGTCCGTCGAAGCGCCACGGAAGCTCTGGGTTGTCATTCCACAATAGCCTCGATGGCATGGCCACTTTCTGCGCTTAAGACAATAATGGAGGACTGCCGTCCTTTGACCTTCAGACACGCCAGTAGAATACACCTTATTAACGACCGATCTATTCTCTGGATCCAGTTTCGACCCGCTTTCCAACCTCCTCGTCCACTCTCGATATTTTCATACCAATATGGTCAGCAACAGAAAATTTCTCCCAATTTCCCCCCGCGTTAGTTCGCTTGCAAATAACATACTCGATGTGACTGATAGCATCCATGTCTTCAGGGCGTTGACCGCTTTCTTCAAGCCCGCATCTTCCCGGCGGCCCTCACCTCCTCCTCCCCGGTTTCCCTCCACACACGGTGTCTTACCCACCACCCGCAGTGTGATCGTACTCCCTCCGTCGAGACCGTGATGGATCATCAAAAACTCCAACCCTTCATTCATGACTTTGTCCTCGTCATAAAACATGGCTCTATGCACTCGCATTTCCGGGTGTTTTTGAAACGCCACAAACGCCTGCCGTAGAATCATGCCCTGGGCATTCAAGGCGATCTCCTTGTGCTTCGCGTGGCCGCGAAAAACCCGGATCCCGTTGTGAATATCCGGTCGTCCGACCGCAAGCGCATCGATACCGTTCTCAAAAAGTGAGATTCCTGTTTTTTCTTTCGCTCCGACTCAATTTTTTATCCTTTACTCAGAATTGTTCCGCGCCTCGTCGCGTTCCAAGGGCCGAAGCGGAGGCGACTGCCGCGCGAACTTGTAGTCGCTGCTTGAGGTCGGCTGTAGTTGTATCTAGAGGACTATCTTCTTGAACGCTCCTTACATGTTGTAATTTGCACAATACATCTCTCTGAATTCGTCACAAATTGCTGGAAACCAAGTTAAAAGTGATCGAATTATTCTTTATACAACAAAAAAAAACTAAGAATTTTCCAGAGATGCGTCTAAACCGAGATGCTAACAATAAGGTCCATATTCGGCCAGCCAAAACTAAGAATTTTCGAGAGATGCATCCAAAACGAAATGCTAACAATAAGGTCCATATTCAGCCAGCGAAGGAATGCCTCGATGCAATGAGAAAACAATAAACGCCAAAATCCTGATTGGCATACAATAACACCGACAGACAGATAAATTCATTCGTTCTCTGGCGCTTCGCCCTGTTCCCTTCCCCTCTCCCCACCATTTTCATCTCAAACATCTTTGGTCAGTTTGACGGTGTTCACATCACAGACTATACACCCGGCCTTTTCACTTTCATCTCGTTAACGGTGTGCGCAGCCGCAGTTGCGAGTCGTGGGTCCCGCAAACCCCCAAGCCCTCTCAACTACTGCCCCAGCCCGCTCCACAATACTCTTCGCCACTGGCATTTGGGTACCGCCCCCCACCGTCCATAATGGAGTTCGTGAAATGACTGACTTGGCAGGTTGTGATCAACTGGAATCAAAGAAATCGAAGAAATGAACGAGGATACCCTCATGCAAGATGGCGAGGTAAGAACCTTTTATATCTATTGGGATCATCTCTGCTGTAGTAAGTTCATGCAGGCCCCGCAGCTCGAGGAGGGGTTGGGACGGCACCGTGAGGTCACAGACTCTTCATCGAAAAAGCAGGCAGTCGCAGGCCCAAGTCGAAACCAA
This sequence comes from Mycena venus, assembly GCA_014462655.1. Taxonomy (NCBI): domain Eukaryota; kingdom Fungi; phylum Basidiomycota; class Agaricomycetes; order Agaricales; family Mycenaceae; genus Glaucomycena; species Glaucomycena venus. Next base: position 1,948,861 of record JACAZI010000027.1, read on the forward strand.
CAAGACGCGGTGAGTCCGAGTCTGTTCAGAACGGTTATATACGAAACCGATTGAATTCAATATCCAGTTGAGAGATCAACTTGCCCTGATGAAAGAACAACTCGCACTGGAAAAAAGGAATCGCAAGGTGGCACAAGATTCCGCTCGAAAAGTGGAAGAGGCCGCTGCAGCTGCGGAGCGGGTGCTGGCCCACCATGTGAAGCAGTTTGAGACAGAGTGCCGTGAGCACTACGAGCAAGAACATGAAACAGTTCTCGCCCAGTTGCATGCCGCCCAAGCGCGTGCGGGTAATCTTGAGAGCCAGCTTGGTGAGGAACGAATGCAAGCAGTATGTTTTCCTCGCATATCTTGAATTTTTTTTTGACGAGTGCAAGGACGAGATAGTACAAAAGACTATAGCCTCATCAGGAAAAACCAGAATTGCCAATCGGGGGTAAATTTATCCCAATTGGTGAAATCAAAGTATTCCGTTATATTCCTCGGTAATTTTTCGTAATTTACGACAATTTCTCCAATCACAACAAGATTATAGTAATTATATAAAATTACTTATGGTCAATTGTACATCACAACACTCAAAACATGCACCGATGAACCGCCAAGGTGCTCCATAAATGTAGTTCTGAGACTTTTTTTTTTTGTTGAGCTGTTACAAACATGGTGGAATGTTGGGCATTATGACAAACGGCTTAAGTTCTCATTGAAAGGCTTTTCAAACCAGCAGGAAGTTTCGAGGTGCAAGTGATATCAGGACTCAGAATTTCCAGGTTGAAGGAAAGACCTTCTGCAACAAGCAGCTTGAAGTGATGGATAGGCAGGCAGTTCACAAAACAAGTAGGGGACTTGTTAGCAGGCAGTCGTAAATTCAATTTCTTGTGTTGACGTTGACAGGGCCTGCCCTAAAGCGCTTGGCATGATTGACAGCTGTACAGTCACATGTGCGCGAAAAGTTGTGGACCTAACATGGGTCCAATGTTCTTTTTTCAAGCATGACCCACTGAAGTCCGGCACAGATAACAACCACATGTCCTCTGCCGGTATGCGGCACAACAATGCTTGATGGGACGGAGCCGTTGGATTGTGAGTTCTTGTTTCCTTTATGCATCGAGTCTGACACCTCCTTGATACACTCAAGTGTGCTCCACGTGCTCTGTATTGTACTTCAGCCACGGTTCTCATGAGGTTTGTTCCTTTCATTATGCAATTGCAAACTGGAGCTTACCTTCAGCCTAAGCACCCGACCCGTCCTGTCGTTGACTACACAAGTATTTGTTGGGATGTGGAGACGTGAGTATCGGGATGGAGGACTGTAGATCCTTGCGTGTGCCCGGGAAGTCCTCATTGTTACTTTATACTGTAGTCGTGTGTAGGCTATCTTGTCTAGGCTAGAGTGTTATCATGTACTTTAGCTTCCATAATAAATTTATTTGCCTTCTACTTGCATTCGAGTGAAACAATCAGTGCCAACGACTGAAGAATCTCAAACAATGTCCGATAATCATCGTAAATTGACGATAATAGTGTGATAATTTACACCAATTTGAAGGGACATAATTAATCCCGTAATTTTTGATAATCGTCCAAAATCCTTGAATTACCGTCAATTGGAGCAAATTATCATCAATTGGCAAATCTGGCTTTTCCTGATGCTGGCAGACCCAACATGAACGGGACATCGTGAGTTCTCCTCGCATCTGCTGAATTTTATCTGACGAGTACTAGATACAAGCAGATGAAGAGGCGGCCGCGGTCCAGACAGAGCACCAGAAGCAAATGGTAAGCCCTTATTTTGTGGCTCAGGTTAATCAAATAATGCCTTCGCTTCCAGGCGGAGAAAAATAGTGAGATTCAAGTGTTGATGTCCAGACTCCGCACTACTCGCAGATCCGCACCAGCCGTCCACCAGCAGGCATTCCCAAACGGTCAACCACAACTCAGACCGCAGTTCGTATCGCAATCAACAGTCGACCAGCGCTCGTTGGAGCGAGTGATACGAACTTCTAGTGACCGTTTTCCAATCGTACCTCTTCAACCGCCGCCCTCAGCTTTCTCGTCATCGGAAGCACCGTCTGCAGAGTCATTGCCTCGCAGCGTGGAAACTTATGACATCCACGACCCGTCTTCACGTAGCAAACTCATAGAACTCATCGCCGACGTTGTCAATAAGATGCGCCCCGTTGCGGTGGAAGTTTCCAACAAGGCAAAAGGTCGCCACCGAAAAAGAACTGAGACGTTGGCGGCACAAGTGAGAGACCAGCAGGCAAAAATGAGCAGAGAAGACGATTGCGCGTACAAGGTTTGCACTTCAATATCTAGAGAGCTTTACCTAACAGCATTCTGCAGACTGGACTCCGAGCTCTCTGGGACAGAGTGACGGAGACAACGCATGCCCATGACTTCCAGCACTACACGACGGCTGCCGAAGACCTCGTTGAGGCCTGCAACAACGGCCGCGGAGGCCCGGCGGAAGATGACTTCACCCTCGACTTCACACCGGGGTTCATGAAGTCTCCCTGGAACAAAAAAATCATAAAAAAGCTGCGTACCCAGTTCCTCCAGCTCCGCGAGGAGGGGGGCGGTTGGAAACTCCCTCCAGTCACAGATGCGTACATCGAGGGCGAGCTGTATGGGCAGCTAAAGAGATCGCATGTTGAATGGTCGCGCTGGCAGCCGAAATTTTCGATGGACCTAGGCAGAGAGGAAAACGAGGCCGAAATCCGTGCTCGGGCGGAAGCATCTCAGGCTCAACGCCAGGTACAATCGGACAGGCGCACCCTCAAAAGCAGAGTAAGTTCTTCCACATATTATTTTCCAAAAGCGTCCTATTTACACCACCTCAGAAACTCGACAGGCGCCAAAAGACGGTCGTCAAAATGATCAGCATCAGGACTGTCTCAGGGGAGCCAGATCTTGAATTCTGGCGCTTTCTTCAGCGCGTTCTGAAGTACCTGGGCGTTAGGGGCATGTCTTCTGAGGAAGGGGACACGCAAAATGTTGGGGGATACATCCAAAGTGTATACAAAGTCAAGCTTTGCGTCTGGCGGTCGACTACGATCACCGACTACCTTCGGATCGTCGATGAAAGGCACGCAAAGATGCGCACCCGCCGAGGAAACGAGGGGCACCGTCGGGTGCATATCAACGAGCCTGGGAGATCTCTACCGCCGACAGGAATGCCGCTAAAGATGTTTGACGAGGGCTGGCTTGCAATGCAGTGCCAGAGAAACCCAGACTGGGAGGAAGAATTGGAGATCAGTGGCGAGGCGTTTGAGCTGATGGTGGCAGCAACGAGCTCTCTGACAGCGTAAAAAACGGTGGTTGTACATATATAACGAACAATTGATCGATTTCTTGGAAAGCCAGGATCCTCGCAAATCCGTATCACTGTAAGTCCAGCGGCTTTTCGATCATCTTAGCGCGTCCAGAGCTGGAATTCAAGCCATAAACGGTTTCGGTCGCGATCAATACTGTTCTCGGGACTGCCCGCTGATGAACAGCTTGCAAAGAATAGCAGACTGCAAACTCTGCACCTTGATGAACAAGGCTGCAGCCAAGAGGGCGCGTGATCGTGACAAGCACTGCCACTGATTGATCACACTTTTTTCTTTCACAAATCGCGCAGCTCTGGCGAGTCGCTGAAGGGTGTTCGTCATCCATTCAGCAGCCGCACCAAGCCTGAAGGGTGCTCGTCATCCATTCAGTACTCCTGCCGAACCTGGAGGGTGCTCGTCATCCCTCAGACGCTAAATTAGTGGCCTCGTCTCCTTCGCGAACATGAATCGAAAAGGCGCAAAACGTTTCGTAAGTAGTATGCACTCTGGGCTCTCCCCTGTCTCACTTAATCAATTTACAGGGCCCTGCCGCCGGGGGTGATAATATTAACATTTGGTCGCCTTCTCTGCCCGTAAGTTGTTTTTGCCCAGATGCACACGTCTGATCTCATCTAATCTCCCTCTCCAGATGAAAGGGGAAACTATATGGCTCCATGCGCTCAGGAAAGGACATATACATGGTGCATCACGCTGACCCGACCTTCGTTCGCCACCTCCCTACTCGAGAGCAGGCTCCGCCCCTCGGGCCCTCTGACATTTCGGGCAACTTTTGGGCACCGTCCTTCGTGAACCTCCATACCGCCTACATAATGTTCATACCCAAAGATGACCCGTGGCATGGGTCACTTCTCGGGCGTCTGCGTTACACCTTCAAAACTCTCCCAATCATTAACTACGATGAGGGTGGCTGGGGTTTGGCCGCCAGCGTTGTTGAGGAATGGCGGGCCCTTGAACTCAATCTGAGGGTGGTTGTAGGTGTAATGCTCAATCGCTGCAAGGCACAGCGGCCATATATTTCCAGTTACGCGTCTCCGTACCGTTTTGGTTATGAGCATCTGCGACACACCGAATTGGAGGCGCGCCGCATTGCGCTATGCTCAATATATGGCTTCAATGCCTTTGATTGGGGAACTGTCCGTGTTCTTTCTTTTGTTCCATGTGACTGAAGACGTACATGGCGGCGCAGGATGGCGGTGTGAGGTCGCTCAGACCGCGGGGGTCGATATGGCGTGGTTCAACGAGCTTGAGGCCACCATAACATTCAATGACCTAACCCCTCGTATTGGGTGCATCATCGACTTCACTATTCCCGACAATGAGGACCATCCCGAAATCCTCCCCCGGTCTGAGCTGGGTTTGATACTTGGTTCCATTATCGCTATGGATCTACCCATTCCTTTGTATATCAAGTATGGAAAAATCAACTCCCCCCCGTCCTTTTCTCTTCCCCCAACGCTATGGGCCCTCGATTTCTTTCCCAACGAGCTTGAAATAGTGTATTTGAATCGCATCCCAGGCGACGTTGCGTACAGTCCCTGGGTAGAGAGTACCATCGTCGCAAGAGACTATCCAGGCGCTTTGGTGAGGAACAAGATCCGCAGCTGTCGCGATACAGATCCTTTCATCATGCCTGCACAGCCCCAAGCCCTCGTCGATGCAGACCAAGCTTTCTCTCCCGTTTCCATAGCACCTAAACCTTTCGCTGTCGAAAAATACAGCGGCCAGCGCCCTGGAGAGGAAATGGCCACCTTCTTGGCCCGTCGTAAAGCAAGCAATGATGCTTACATGCTGAAGGGAAACACCGCAGCAGAAGACTGCACGCTTACAGCGGGAAGCACATGCTGCGAAGGGGCAAGTGCCGGGTAAAAGCAGCAAGGCTGCCCGAGTGTTCGTGTGGGAGGAGATTGATGGCAACCTCATCCGCCAGGCGGTCGGCCGCAAAAACTACGAAGACCGGTGGGACGATTTCACGCCATCTCAACGAGTATACGATTCCATTCACAACGAATGGGATCTTTGTGAGAAGTTCGGTCCCTTGGATGATCAAGACCTTGCTCATGATGATTGGGGCGACAATGGTTTGGACGACGAGGTCCCACTGTTGCCAGACAATGATGACTTGACCTGAACCGGACCCCACACGTCACAGTCGGATCTTCATCGTATTTTTTCCGTCTCGCAGTCGAAGCCTGATCCGCCTTTGGTGTTTGAGATCCTCCCTGCCGAACGTCAGGCGTACCTACAATTCGGATACATTGCTAGCGGTGCAGCAACTGCCGCAACCCAATTACCTTTCCCCACATTCAAAGTTACCGCCAAAGCATTGGGCGACAAAGATCTCGTCCTTCCTGCAAATGACACCCGGCTGAGAACCTTCTTTGCTCAGCTGAAAAACGCTTCCCGTCTCGATATGATTTCCCCTGACCTTTTGGATTTTCACTCCCCCTCGAGTGATATTAACCAGGTCTGGGAAACGGACGTTGCAAGCTTCGTTCACGCCGGGATCACATATTATGTCGTTAAGCAATATGACACACCCGTCTGAGCAACGCTACGGCGACCTTGGAAATTGTGCGGAACGGGTGGGGTCCCGATATTGCGAGCGTAGCCCGGCAGCTTTTCCTTCGTGGAATCCCTTTCCAACTCTGTATCAAGGACTCCATTGTCCCCTTGCCACACGAGGACTTGTATCTGAAACGGTACTCTGGATTGGGATACCGGCCTCAGGGCTATAAACCGAACCTCTTAGATTACGCCGCATACACCAATTTCCGCGACCGGTTCCTCATGACCGCTCGTGGGCATGCCGCGCTTCGATATGGTCGAGGATGCTCTGCTGGGCCCGAGCGACGATGTAACGTATCATGGTGTGCACCTGATCAATAAGCGCTTTGACTTGGGGGAGGAGGGCCGTTGCGGGTTGCACGGCAGGACTCGTACTTATGTATTTCAATGTTCAACTCTTCCACCAGCATACCATATTTCACTCCTCTCCAAGCTGAAACCAGGCCATATATCTTGATTGTCCTTCCCAGCCACTTTTGTTGAATGCTGTGCTTTGACCTTGGAATGAGCCCAAGTTCAAAAGCTTCGAAGACAGCCATTTCAAGTCTTGTCCCAGATGGGGGGGGCTCTAGCAATTTCGCACTACATATGAAGTCATGTTTAGCTTGGCTGCACAAATTTGTGCAGGCAATGAATCAACTGTATGGGTTCCTAGTACATGGAATTCAACCCTGGGATACATTGACAGGCACTGCAAGGTATGGTGGTAGGACCGTGCTGCTGAACTTACAAGTGTGAGTGCACAGTCCATCACTGAAATCTGGGTTTCACTTGGCTGCACAAAGTTTTGTGGGCAATGAAACTCGACCATATGGGTTCCCAGTAGATAGAAATCCACCCTAAAATACTCGAACAGCTGCTGAGAAGTACAGTGGCAGGACCGCGCAAGCAAACTTGATGTTGTTTGGCCATGTTTGCTAACCTGTGACAAGGGCCAGGTCACCGCCACAAACAGCGTTGATCCCTCTGCTATTGCCAAAGTGACTGAAATCTTTCTTTCTGTCAATACCCACCCTTTAATTTATTGAGTCTTGTGAGCCCTCAATTTAGACTGAATTGTAAATTTGCCCTCTACAATATTTATTGTGGTGTGTATCCTTCGATTTAGTATTGAATGTCATTGAGTATATACCCCATGGCAGACTTCATATTTATTTACATGATTCAAACCCCAGGTTGTGGTGAGTGAAAAAGACGGAGATGGAGACAAGCGATCACCCACCTTTGCAAAAGCGTGTAACTTTGCAAAAAATCCGATCTGGCATCCGCAATTCATAACTAACTACCTCGAGATAAAACTCGGTTATAATATCAGTATCCTGGAATGTACTTCAAGAATGCCGGTTGCATTCCGGGGCCATTTGTGGGCAGAGGAAAATCGGAAATCGGATTTTGGCGAATTTTGATGGGAGTGATCGCCTGCCAGTTTCTTTTGCGAAGGTACGTCATTTGCTGGTTTAGGGGGTACTGCTTGAGCTAGGACTGTTTGCCGTGGTCATGACGGGCACGGCCATCGATTTGACAGGTGACTGACAGGCACGGGCCGTCACCCAACGGTCCGTCAAGTGGTTGGAGAATTTCTTGACGGGACGGGACGGGTGACGGGACAGCCGTCACGGCCGACGGAACGGACTCGGCACTACAAAAGTTATTTCACAGAGGTATTGTAATTAGCCCAGAAACATGATCTAATCCACCTAGAAGTCGAAGTTGAATCAAAGGCTCTCGGCAAATCCAAATTCTTCCGTCAAATGACCCTGAAAGCCAAGTTTCTTCATCCACGAAAAGAAGCCAAGCAGAAAAATGGGACCATTCGACGACTCTCTGCGTGTCTTTGGTGTGTTGGCTCGGTCTGAGTCATTCGATGAAGGTTTTAACTCCAAGACAACCCAGAAATGGTAATTGATCGCCAACTTGTCACGCCAAGGCCCAAGCGAGGCCACTACAACAGCACTGCCCCTTACCACCCCATGTACAAACTTCAGGAGACAGGGATCCCATTTTGACGCCAAATTCGCCACATACATGCGCAGATTTTAGTGGTTTTAAAAACCAGACCTACCGCCCATCAACAACGGTCAACGGCCGTCGGCTCACCAATCGGAATTTTTTTCGAAAGGGTTGAATACCCGTCGCACGGAACCCGGAGAACCAGCGTGACGGGCGCAGCGCACAGGCCTAACTTCAGCATCTTGATGGCTCTCTCCCAGGCCACAAATATTTAGATCTGAGAATTTTCATACGTAGAATTCATACCCTTGCACATGGCTTGCCTCAGCCCTGACTCGGATTTTAGAGTAATTCAAGCTCAAACCTTCAAAAAACACTTGCATCAAAAACTTTTGCAAAAGTGGGCGACTGGTTCGGGAACAGCCGAAACCTGAAACAGATTCGGATGCAATCTGGATACAATGATCTGATCGGTGGCCGCGCGGTTCTGCCAAGAAAATTCCAGGGGTCTTGAATGAGAGAACAGTCGCAATACATGATAATTTGAGTTACCAGAAGTTGGTACTTTCAGCCACAACAAAAACAGTTGTGATGGCCTCGAATTTTGAGCTCGCAATTCTGTGGAGAAGCAAAAGTGACCACATCCACACTGCCTTCTTGACGTGATAGTCATCGGTGATCGGCGTTTTGTAAATTGCAAGGTGGAGCTCATCATTCATGCCCCTAAATACAGCGGTATTGAGCTTGAAGGAAAACTACATTGTAATTGCTTGACGGAGTGGGTCTCACAGCAGTTCAAGGAGGGTGGTGCCATCTGAGCAGGACTGAAGGTTAACCGTGAAGCAGAGGTTTGACAGTGACTAAGTCCCATGAGCTTTACAAATAAAGCTAACAACCGTGATGGAACCCGTCGATATGATCCGGTGGTGGTCTGCATGGTGATCTGCACATGAGTTGCAAATTTGTATCGTTGTCAGTTGCTACCCATGTAAACGATTCCGCAGTTTCCGCCCTCCCCCCCCAGTCCATCTCGGAGACCAGAGCTGCCTCGCAATTCTGAGAATTTTTGCGCACATACAAGTTGAAGTGGGGCTCCATGTAGGATACTCCATTGACCTCCATGCAGAAAGACATAAGAAAGTGCTCGTGAGATTTGAACACAGGCAGGAGGGAATAGGGTTACCTAGCCAAAACAGCTTAAATTCATTAGATTTGAATCTAATGAACTTGTGAAAAAGCATTCAAAAAAGCCCTTGCACAGCCACTATTTTCGGTTACATGATAGATGGGGTCAAATGAAAATCGAGGTCTCGAAAACCTCATCTCGCAGATCAAAAGTACGATTATATAAGTACTCGTAACCTTGATACACTCTGATCCATCCACTCGCCTAAATGTCTCTCCATCCTCACCCCACGTCCCGCACAAATTTGTGTGTCCCATCATCCTGCCGCTTTCCCATACGATATTAATTTCCTTTCTTTTACTTGGTCTCATCTAAAATATGTCCCTGATACAGTAGATTATCCTTCCGATACCTTACATCTCCCATACCTATGGTAGTACTGCTGCATAGCTGACCCTGGCCAGGTACAGTGTAACATAGAAATAACAAAAACAACAACAACAACAACAACAACCGCCAGCTGAGCAGGTTCACAACGGGTGTTACGGCTCCCATGAAAAACGAAGACATCTTTGGGGCAGTTAGTGGTGTCATTTTGTCGTAATAACGAATGCTTCCCTTCCCGCCGCATCCATGTCCATACTTATGAGGTCTAGCCAATAAATTGTTGAAGTTTGGCTTTTTAGAATTTGAAGCGACATGCAGGCGCTCATTCATAAGTCATTCTCGAGCCGACACAAAAAATTAATAGGTGCTCATTAAATAGGAAGACAGTCTTTGTAGTTTAGTTTAAACATGCAGAACGAGTGCCCGTCGATGTGAGAATTAACACGAAACTTTGAATCCTGGTCCCATTTCTGAGGTATGAGCATAGCGTTCCGCACGATGCGGTCAATAGTGATGATTTCCGCGTATGGACCATCCTTACCCGCAATCTTGCGAGTCGAACGGCTTACATGGTAATACCCGTCTAACTCGTCTGGTCTTCGCAAAGGAGTGAGCCACTCGATGTACGCAAGTGGCTGCGCCGATTTGACTGGATAGTGCCTGAGAAGTTGAAAAATAACACGAACTTGTGCAATTCGAAGCCCTGTAAGGAAGAGATTTAATATTGGATGACAAAATTGGACCGACACAAACCATGAAGAGCAGTCCCATCAGTGAATTCATTCACTTCCGCCGTCTTGACAAGGGCAAAATCATGATGTGCTGGTTCAATGGCTCGATAGCGACTCTCGCCAGGAGGGACAACAGGGGCGGTCACTCGGACGAGATTGGTAGCATGGCGATGGCCAACCTCGGCTATATTGGGTAGCGTAAATTTAAGCCGCTTCCAGGTGGAAAAGACATCGAAGGCATAAGGGGTATATGAAGATTTGAAATTAGTTAGAAGGAATTTGGACAGAGCAGGAAGGAATCTGATCGCATTGTGGCCCTCCTGAGCGATGATGTGAGATGCGACAACATGGCGGGTCGCTGCGGGAGGGCGCTTCGAGATCGAGTAAGTGTGATGGATCAGGGTGTCGGCGTCGTCCGCGCTGGGTTCTGTCGATGGTGGGGAAGGAACGGCCGTCGGAGGTTGAGTGGAATTGATGGGTGGAGGCGGATTTGCCATCCACTCGCGGAAGGCGCTGAATCGGGCTACGGACTCTTGCCGCTGAAGCCACAGGGTCATTTGTATGATATAGTCCTTGCGGTTGCTCGCCCGGTACGCATTTTTAGCGTAGTTGATGTGAAGGCGCTCCGGTGATTCTGTGTTGAACCCATCAGCACTCCCGAACAGGCGGATGGATGGCTCGTAATGCTCTAGTGCGTGTATTTTGGGAATATTGAAGTGTTCTTTTCGTCCACCGAGCTCGATGAATATGTTCTTGTGTGCGTGAAAGTCGTTCAGGGCAGTGTGTATTGCGAGAAGAGTTGTCAAAGTGTGGGATTGGAGGGATGCCAAAGACGCGAAGTCCATCAAGGCGCGGACAGCCTGAATGAGTTCGGGGTGTGCGCCCGCAGCTACAAGCCCAAGGAATACCATCTCCATCTCCTTGCGTTCGGTCTCAGTCCACTGCGAAACGGATGATATACCGTTTTTCAAGTGACGCAGACCGGGATGATCGGGCATTTGCTGAAAGCGTTCGTCGACCTCCAGCCGGCCAATAATTTCCGTACACCACTTCACGAGGTGGTCTTTAAACACGCCCTTGTGAAGTTGATGCAGGAGATCCGGAGTAAACGCCGTAAAAATATCCGAGTGCGGCTTCATCCAGAATGGAGGATACACTGCCCGTATACCCTCCTTTTCAAACACGGTGTCCTTCTCTCTGTTCCGCTGCCGAGCCATGAGGAAGAGAGTTTCCATTTCGTCGCGTTTGTCGTGAGGTAGGTGATCGCCGCGCTCGTTCGGATCCACCTTGCACTCTGGGCATCGGTTCTCCTTGCAGCACACTACCAGACATTGCTCTGGGTAGTCGGTCACATATGCAGCAAGAATGGGTCAGACATTCCGAACAAAGTTGTCGGCCCAGACCATTTTGACGCCAGTCTTCCCAGCCTCAACCACGCAAGCGAGGATAACTGACATGCACTGATGGAAAAGCCGATATTTTGCAAGGGAACGTGTGTTTTTCTCGAAGCAATCGAACTTGGGAATTGGCAAATATCCGATGAGCACAGTCGCATGCGCAGAGACCCGGCGACGGGTCTCTTTCCCAATTGTGAGATACACCGGCCAAGCTGAGTTGTCGCCGCGGAAATTTGAGAGCATTGTCTTATCGGACGAGAGGAGGAGAGGAGCGATTGTTGCGCCCGGAGGTAGACGTTTCTAAATTAAGTTGTCAGCGCTTGCCTATTTTAGCGCTGCTTCTTTCTCTCACCTGTATCTCTTTCCACCAGTCGCCCGTTCACATCTCTTCAAAAACTCGTACCTCTCCCGTCTCATCCACAAACAACTGTTCGGGCGCAAACCGCTTCGCATTGCGGAACATTGGATTGCCAATCAATTCTCGCACGCACTCTACTGGATCTCTCCACCACAGCTCGACGGTCGCTCCGCGCATCGTCGCCCCCGTTGGGTCTTTATCAAGATCAGGGACGTCGCCCTTGACATCTATCTCCTTGCACTGCCATTTGACGCCGCCCAGCAAGGCGTCCACCTTGTCGAAAAATTCATTCTTGCCTTTGTACGATGGCTGCGCGGTCTCGAATCTGTACATCATAGGGTAAGTTTGGGCTAATGAACGTTAATTTATATAGATTCTTACAATGGACAATTTCAAAAATTCGTCGGCAGCTGTATGGCCGACATGCTTGATGAGGCATTTTGCGAGCTCCCATTCAGCCTCATCCTTGAATGGCCCCAAGACCTCCGCGCTTTTCAAAATCTCTTCGTCACAGATTTCTTCGAACACTGTCTTCCCTCGACCGTATGTCGCACCGCCGAAACCGGGGCAGAGCCGTCTCCAATACTTTGGTCTAGAGCCTGTGTTTGGAATTCTGTCTGCCGATGCTGGAATCGCAGGTGCTGGCTCCGACGCTGGTCGAGGAGGAATCGCTTCTGAGTCGCCACTGTCATTTTCAAGTTCCTGCGACGCAAATGCAGCCCCGCCATCATCGGGGCATCCGGCGGCGGTTCAAACGCCATTTCGACGTCATTATCTGAGACAGCAGACGCTTCGACTGGAACCGGGGGCGCATGGTGCACATTCCGACGCGCTTGTTTTGCTGCATCCCGTGTGCGTCTCTCTGCATGAAGTCGCGCTAGCACCTGGTCCAGATTTTGGTCGGCTTTTCTCCGACACTCGGGTGCGGTTTTCTTGTGGCGAGAAACATCGTCTTAGCTCCTGAGAACTTTATTGCAGAAATTACAAGTGGGCACTGTCATGGCGGTAGTCTTCCGCAGGAGGGGTTTTGGGAGGACTCAAAATATTTCGCTCGGACAATATTTCGGGTGTGTTTGACTCGGCGATCATGCGCACTTTGCATGTGGACATCAGCCAACTTTCCATGTGCCAGGCCCCGCAGCCACATATGACTCTGATCTTTTTTGTTCATGGACATCTCCTTCACTGACGCCCAATTCGACGCTAAGTTGCCCCCACGTCCCCAAGGTCGAGGGCAGCGAGACGTACAATTTACAGAAGCCGGGCAGCAATACGGTCAGTTTGCTCCTGTCTTATTTGATGCTCCCGCTCATCCAATTTGCAGTCGATACGCGCCGCAGAGCCAACCAGACTGCACAAAGCGAGCCGCCACCATGGCCCAAAACAGGACAAATGCCAACTCTGGACAAGTGACTCCTGCGCCTTTGCACGCTCGACCTGCTTATCGACAGGCTGCGACAATGGGTACACCGGCAAACACGCACCACCCCAGCTCTGAAATCTCTGGACTCCCTCCAAATGGTCCGACACCGAAGACAATTCCTAGTGTTTTCCACCGCACGGTCAATCCCCTTCCACAGACTCCTCAGACCCCCCTACAACAAGTAGCCGTTAATTCCAGCGTCACATACCCGGACTTCAGTCAATCGACCCAGTCCTTCACATCAATCCCGCCACCTCCTCAAGATGCGGCTCGCAATGCGGGACTAGAATGGCTCACTTCACTGCCCGAAAGCACCAGGGCTACTCTTGTTAGAATAAGCCTTACCAGGCTAGTTGGCGAGCGAGGGCGGGGCGAAGTCACGGCAACAAAGAAGGGGCGTTTGTCCTCGTAATGTACATGGTGGTGGTACAGAGGCAAACGGTCGGCTAACTACAACGTAAATGATCGGAATATGGAAGGTCGAAAAATAAAGCGCGTAATTAGGAGGTGTAATTGTACCAGAATTAAAGCCGCTTCAAAACGCTTTCAAACGCACCTATTCACAAGAGATTCTATCGAGAAATGGGCTCACAATGAGTGCGACAAGCCAGGAAGTCTTTGGAGTTGTTCTTATTTACAAAATGATTGGAGTGTCATTACTTTTGCAAATAGCGGGAATCACTCATAGTCTCAGAATCCACGTTGGCTGGTTCAACAATTGTTCCCGCTTTTCTGCTGATCATGTTGAGGATGCTTCTTTTCATGCATTGATATCAAAAGATCGTTGGATTGTCAGGCTGCAATGCAAAGGCTCGATATCGTGGAGATGATTCATGGGTGAAGAATTTCTGATATTGAAGTCGGTGTCCGCTGCGTTCGCTCAACTTTGGACTGATTGACAGATTCCATCAGGGGGTCCTCTGCAACATCCAAAGGGATTGGACAAATGTGGAGCAAATGGAATGCTACCCACATAAAACATTCGAGGACAGGATTGATCACAAGAAAGTTGAGAGCAATGAAAAGAGGCCAAAGACTGTCAAAGCACGATTGACAATGGAGGAGGTGCAACTCTCAAGTCTCATTTGCCAATTTCTGATACATTGGCACTCAGGTGGAGCCATGGGAGGTGAAGGAGAAAAACAGACCAGATGGAGGAGGTAGTTACACCTGCAAAGAAGGATAAGTCCAGAGACCTCCAAAGCCAAAGCCAGCTGCACCTCTTGTTCCGGAGACCACTCTTATGCAACATTGTAATCCCTCCACTCGTGATCGCGCCTTGTTGACCTATATCATCAACTTCACTCAAGATTTTACTGTTGGACCACTCAATTACTGCGGCATTGCACGCTGCATCAAGGGATGAGGAGCTGATGTGTAATATTCTTATTTCATTAGAGCGTATATGATGGAGCCACCCGGTGCCACCAGGTGGCTTATCCGGTATGCGGTCTGGGTGGCTATGTCAGCTGGTGGCTGCTTGGGTGGCATGAGGACAACTTATTGTTGGCCTTCTGCAAGCACTGTGCATATGCAGATATGTGCCCATACACACGTGAGGGTCGGAAAGAACTACTATAAGCCTATTCATTGATATTTTTATCCTATTTATCAGAGATAGCTTTTTGAAGGGCAGTAAAATGAAGGCAGAACTTGAGAATGGCCCTCTGTGCAGGTAGAAAAACCAGTATGGGTATTAGGCACACATATATACCCTGTAACGAGTGGCCACCCCAACAGCCATCAAATGACGTAGCCACCCAGCACTGCATGCTGGTTGAGCCACCTGGTGGCGCCGGGTGGCTCCACCACATACACTCTACTTTGTTGAGTGTGAACTGATGTGTTTTCTGTTCTTGGCAGGATCATGTACTTTAAAAGAGACCATCGTGTGCCTCAGTTCTATCATCATTGATATCTACTCGGAGTTGGGATTGCAAAGTTCAAATCACAGGGTGAGGAAAAGAAGGGGCTTGCAACAAACACTTGTGCAGTGCTAAAAAGGCAGGTAGTGAAGGTGCAAGTGAATATCCTGTCAATGGTGGAGAAGGAGAATCCAGGGGACTTGGAAATAGGTAGAAAGCGCAAGAAAAGGCACTCAGCTGACAGGGATTTGGCAGTGGTGGGGCTGAGTTTGTCTCCTCGAAAGCGTCGCAAATTGAATATGATTTGAAGTCACCATGTAATACAGATAGCAAAGCGGGCCGGGCTGATTTTATCGAGGTTTCAAACAATAGGGCTGCCAGTGTGATGGCCACACCTTGTGTGTCTAACCCTGTCCGTTCCCGAAGTATTATTTATCATTTCTTTCTTTACTTTACCTCACGCTCCTTACGATCTGTTTTGCTCCCACAGCCTCACTTCTTGACTCACCTTATCACATGTATTGTATAGCCACTGATCCGTAGTATATAAGTAGTTAGCTGTACGATAGATACCTTTGGTCAATATTATCACTATGCCAGTCACCCTGTTAAACCGACCACCCAATAATCCGTGTGCCAGAACTAGCCGTTTGCTCTCCATCACATATTTTTGACTGCTCAATATTCCGTCGCTGCTCTGCTGGTCTCTGCTAGGCTGATCAACTGGTTTTGACTACTTGCTGTTGATGTTCCCTCTTCATCAAAAAAAATCTAAATGGCTACCTACTTGTCAACTGGATACCCCACTTGTGCAACTGTTAGCTCTACTGCTGGTGCTTGTGTAAGATCCCATGAAGTAGCCACGCTGTACAGCACTGTGGTAAAAAGTGCTCCCGTCTTCGGACGCATAATCAGCACCGGCACCTCGGGTGTCGACCTGCAGCTCTCTGAGCTTTTTTTACCCCCTTACCGTGCCCTGGACTCTGACGAGAGGCTGTGCAGATGGAGCAGGTCTCCTGTAGCCTGTGTGACTGCATGTTTGCCTTGCGAGCAAGCCATCTGAGTGTGCAGCGAAGATTCTAATATCAATTTTGCCGCCATGCTTGATAACAACGCTACTAGTACATTAAGCGGTACCAAGGTAATGAGCACGATGAGCAGAGAGGATTTGCCTGCTCTTGCTCGTCTTTACCAGTCTCTGGCCGACGAGGCCATTGCTGTTGCTGCAATTGAAACCCCTCTCGGAATGGGGGCGAGGTCGCTCCTCCAATGCGCAGCCTTTGACCCTCAATTCTTGTGCGGCTGTCGGCGTTTCACGGGGTGATACACCCTGTTGAAGGTCTGTGCATCGGCTGCAACAAATTTGAGCCGTATGTGCCGGACAGTTCAATTGCTTCTGCAATCACTGCATTCTGAGTCCTTGTTGGCAGGCTGTGCCGACATCGACTGACAACGGCCGACAGGGATCAACACTGCTTGCCGACCTGACGTTGGCCAAATCGGCCTGACATAGACTGATGCCCGTCGGCTGGGTTCCTAGAATGAGAGCATCACCTCAAGCTGTCAGCCCCAGCAGGCTCCCATGGGTCCCAAGACACCCAAAGTCACTGCCAGGACGCCAAAAAAGCCATTTCCTCAGGATCCAGAGGCGTCGGCTGAGGGCAGCATGGCCGGCCAACCTCGAGGTCAGCCAAATTCGGCTGACGGAGGTCGCCCTCATCTGGACCGACGACCCCTCAGAACGTAGTGAATGGATGACAGCTGTCTTCAGGGATTGTTTCCGTATGCCGTTCCAAATGCACTTTTAATGTTCCCCCCACATTTTAGTGTTTTCCCCCCAATTTCATTGGAAATTTGGTAAATTTCCGCTCAACTTTCACACTTTTTAAGGTTAATATAATGTGGGGATTCTTCTCGGAAATCCCCTCCTTTCATTTCCCTATTTTACATTTCCGCAACTTTTACCGCTGTAAAAAATTTCCCCTCAACAAATTCGGCGCAAAAATTTTCCCCTCAACTTATGGGCACAAAATTTTATATTGCTCAAATTGACACCTAAAGTCATTTAGATACTAGATTTTGATCCCCCGCAGGCCTAAGCATGCCAGTTTCACCCCAGGAGTGGAAATGCGGCGAGCATCAAATATCAAACACGGTCACGTGGCACCCTGGCTGGCAAGCGTGATACCTGTTAGTCCAGTTCTACATGTGCTACTGGCAACCTGAGTAAAAAATATACTAAGAAATGAAGCCAAACTCTAGGGGATACCATGATACTTGCCAGTCCAGTTCCAGGTGTGCTACTGGCAACCTGAGTGATAAATATATTAAAAAATGAAGCCAAACCTGAGGGGATACAGCCCATATTCATGGTGTGAAGTAAATCCAGGGCTATTATGACCGGATTAGATGTGAATTGGACTAACTGGTATCGCGCTTGCCGGCCTGGGTGACACGTGATCGTGTTTGATATTTAATACTCACTGTATTTCCACTCCTAGGGTGAAAGTAGCATGCTTAGGCCTGCGGGGGATCAAAATACAGTATTTAAATGACTTTAGGTGTCGATTTAAGCAATAAAAAATTTTGTGCCCAAAACTTGAGGGGAAAATTTTTGCACTGAATTTGTTGAGGGGAAATTTTTTGTAGCAGTAAAAGTTACGGAAACGTAAAATAGGGAAATGAAAGAAGGGGATTTCTGAGAAGAATCCCCACATTATATTGACCTTAAAAAGTGTGAAAGTTGAGCGGAAATTTACCAAATTTCCAATGAATTGGGGGGAAAACACTAAGGCCCTGCTCGGGTGCACCGGTTCGTTCCCAATCCTCTGCCAAAACGATTCCAACCCAATTGACGTGGGATTCTGTCAAAAAGTGTGGTAACCGGCTGATGCGGCAACCATGTCACGCCGTCGTTGACAACGGCGTGCGTAATTGACTTTGGACTCAGGCCAACCTGCTGTACCCAGATCTAATATTGATATTCTAACTAGCTCCAATGCTTTATCATAGGCTTGACATTTCAATACACGTCTCGGTGAGATTTTAGGACAAAAGACGCGAAATTGGAGCAGGAAACGCGTGTCTAAATTCTGTCAAGATCTAATCTCGTTACAAAGCACGTGTGACATGTGGGTGATGAAGCGTGTCAGCCGAAGCCGCATCACTGCTCGCTTGTGAAGCCGACAGCCGAACCGATTGGAATGGCTAGATCCCGTCCACCCGAGCAGGGCCTAAAATGTGGGGGGAACATTAAAAGTGCATTTGGAACGGCATACGGAAACAATTCCTGAAGACAGCTGTCATCCATTCACTACGTTCTGAGGGGTCGTCAGCCCAGATGAGGGCGACCTCTGTCAGCCGAATTTGGCGCACTCCCTCGATACCATCTGAGACTAGCCTTGTGATACTGCTGGGCGAATCATGCGATTCTATGCATATCCATACGGATTTGCTGAGCTCGATTGCCATAATTGTTACACAGGACAATTCTCGTTATGTGCCGAGGTTGGAATCTTTCAGCTGACTTCAAAGTGCTTTTTTGAACGACCAGTCGTATCAACTGAAGGCGTTAGTGCTGGCCAAATCACAAAGAGTTGGCGCATCACAGATGAATGCATTCCAGTGCGTTTTAAAAATTTCAAGGTCAATCCTGGCATTGAGTATGCCCGAAGGCGTTTCGCGGGCGCAAAGATTGGCTTTAGTGAAGTATTTTTACACAGTTCAACTCTCGGCACTCTTCCTGGCGTGGGGACATCTTTTGCTGCCGGGAACAACAATGTTCAATTGAACTATTGCCTCGAAGCAGAACCGCTGCTTCCCTGGACATGGGCTCTTTGAACTGGATTGCATTCACGTTCTTGCACAATTGAAGGAATATTTGAGTGTAGGGTCTGCAAGTCTGAAAACTGTCCTTCCCGCAAACGCGACGTTGTGCCGATTGAATTTTCATTCTGTCGGAGCCCGAATTTACTGTGGTTAAATCCATTCCCTGGCAACCTCGAGTGTGTGCTTTTGAAAGACACCTTTGTCAAATCCACAGATCAAGTTCACCCGGCTGACTTTTAAGGATCTTACCCAAGGATTGTAATAGGAATCTCCCTGATTGACTGAAAGCATGCGTGGGTGCATGCCATTTTACGGACCTGATGCTCTATTTCCGGCTTTAAACGCGCTTTGCCTTGACCCTCGAATCTGTAAGGAAGTCGAGGAGGGTGGGGAGTCCATACTAAAATCTTGCAGTAACTTGGGGGTAAAGCCGTTTCAGGGCACGGCAGGTACTCATAATTGTGTAATGTACTCTGAATACGACACAGCAAGTTAAAAGAACAAACCCCAAAGCATTGAATAATATTATTTTATTTAGAAGCTGGATTAAGCACAGTGATGAAGTCAGAAACAGTATATTGAGCTCCACATTTGTTACCACACCCTTTTTACATGGGTTTTGGTTTCTCAAGACTCTGAAAACTCTGAATATGACATATCAAGCCAAAAGAACAGCTGCAAAGCATTAAATAGTGTTGCTTCATTTGGGAGATGCATCAAGCACAGCCATCAACTCAGAAACAGTATATCGAGTTCCAAATTTGTTACCAAACCCTTTTCTCATGGGTTTTGGGTTTTTAAAAGTCTGAATATTCTGAATATGACATATCAAGTCAAAGAACAGCCGCAAAGCATTAAATAGTGTTACTTTATTTGGAAGGTGAATCAAGTGCAGCCATCAACTCAGAAACAATATATCAAGTTCCACATTCGTTACCACATGCTTTTCTCATGGGATTGGGGGTTTCAAGACTCCGAAAATTCTGAAAATCACATATCAAGTAAAAAGAACAGCTGCAAAGCATTGAATACTGTTACTTTATTTGGAATGTGGATCAAGCACAGCAACTAACTTAGAAACAATATATCGAGTTCCACACTTGCTACCACACCCTTTTCTCGTGGAATTCGGGTTTTTAGGACTTTGAACACTCTGAATATGACATATCAAGTAAAATGAACAGCTGCAAAGCATTACTTCATTTGGAAGGTGGATCAAGCACAGCAATCAACTCAGAAACAGTATATCAGGTTCCACATTTGTTACCACACCCTTTTCTCATGGGATTGAGATTTTCAAGACTCTGAACACTCTGAATATCACATATCAAGTCAAAGGAACAGCCACAAACCATTAAGTAGTATTACTTTATTTGAAAGGTGCATCAAGCACAGTGACCAACTGAAAAAGAGTACAAGTATCGGAATTCTGATTAGTTACCACACCCATTTTGGGCAGATTTGGCGCTTTAGGGCTCGAAATACTCTGAATACACCATATTTAGTTGTAAGAATAACCACAAAGCACTACAGCTATTTGCAGAACTTAGGGTGTGGATCAAATTTTTTCAAAAAATGATGATTTCAGTATAACACCCATAACTCCCTCAATTCTTGATCTTTTCTCCTAATTCCAATACCATTGTACTTTTATGCGATGCCCCCACCTGCATGCACCCCTGGATGTAGGATGATTATATAATTTGTACCATATATGGTAAGTCACCAAATTTTGCGTATAACACTTCCTGTACATGCACTAGGTAGCTAAACCACTGGATATCTGGGAACTTATATCTTTTGTATGATATACAGATGCATGGGGGCCCATTTTGTGTATATGTGTTGTAGTTATGGTACATCATTGACCTACATATACTGGGTCATATCCAGCACCATATGGGGCTTTGATATTAAAATTTTGAAGATGCCTGCAGTTAGATATACATATTAGTAGACATATGCGAAGATATCACGATACCCACACTGTTTGTGTTTGTACGGGAAGTGTTACACGCAAAATTTGGTGACTTACCAAATATGGTACAAATTATATAATCATCCTACATCCAGGGGTGCATGCAGGTGGGGGCGTCATATACAAGTACAATGGTGTTAGAATTAAGGGAAAAGACCAAGAATTGAGGGAGTCATGGGTGTTATACTGAAATCATCATTTTTTGAAAAAATTTGATCTGCACCCTAAGTTCCACAAATAGCTGTAAGTGAAGTTACTTTATTTGGAAGGTGTATCAAATGCAGCAACCAACTCAAAGACAGTATATCAGGGTTTAGATTGGTTACCCTGCAAAAAAAAAAAAAAAAAAATTCAGATGGAAAGGATACTATCTATTCAGTCTGATAAAGTGGTGCAATGTTGATATAGGGATCAGGAAAATAAAATAAAAAAGAGTGCACCCAGGATCAAACCGGCCCCAGGGGGAATCTGTTACCATATCGGACTCTGCCCCTTCTGGAGGGCTCATAAAGGTATTAGAAAAAAGCTAATGGTTTTGAAGTTTCTAATGATATTACAGTATAAAAGCATTACACAAATGAGCAGAGACAAGTAAAAATTGGGCACTTTTTCCACCCTTCATTTGATTAAGAACAAGAATTATGTAAACATAATTACTCGTAATTTTGAAGTTTATTTCGACTTCCTCATTCGGAATTGGACTCCGCCTGCTGAATATATGGGTGTCGTACTTAGAAACCGGGCAGATGGCTCTAGCAGACCTTGGGTTTTGGGCCACAAGTTTCGAAGTTCTACAACCCACACAGCGACCACCGTTATAGTCATTGATTACCTCGACGTACTGATGTGGTCTGTTGACCCGGGCGTGCGGAAGACACGTACTGCGGACCGCGCAGAACTTGTATTGCAGCCTAGCCTCGCAGACTCCTGTGTTGAACTTACCTCAACCACACCGAGGCGGACTTTGTCCTCGATTCGGATGATTGAGGCCTAGCCTCTCGGCCGGATGGCCGCTCATGGAGTATTCCCAATGAGAAAACTTGAGACTCTGGTTGCCGCTCAATGCCAGTATTTTTTACCGGAAAATAGGAGGCAGGATGTCTCTGCTGGGCGTCGGGGCTCCACAGATGGATGTCTCGACTTCGAGTTCCAGGATAAAAAGCATAAAAGTTCCCTTCTATCCGACGAGCGGCTTAGCAGGTACCGAACGACCGCCCCTCTCAGGCGCTGCTGATATCGATGCTTACCACAGTGGCATTGAAACGAATGAAAACACTGCAGTTCGGCATCCTGAATGGCAAGAATACATGTCAATATTCGCGGTTGAAAAGAATGATGTCTATGTTGTCTTCGACTCACCTCAAAGTATGCCTCACTGTCCCTGTGAACCGCATGAAGCCTGAGCCCGCTCCACGATTGAGCAGACGCCGAACACAGGAATTTTCCTTGCCTATTTGATGGCCAGAACACTCGTCACCATGTGCTGGATGGTTTTCGTCGCTTTCGTTTCGGTAGGCTTGGTGAATGCTCTTCACACCCCGCTGTTGGGTTTCTCGGGCCCGACGAATTCCGAAGCAAACAGGTTGGAGGGGTCATCGGATGACATCTCTCGTAGTCAACGGGTCCCGCCTTTGGTTTGGGTCAAACCCGCAGATAGGCTTGGACAATTTCCCCAGCTATTTAACATTAACTGCACCTCTGAGCAGACGCTCACTGATCATTCAGAAATTAGCCTGGAGACCAGCCGTCCAGGCGGCTCCGATTCCTATGATGAGCAACCCCATAGTGTTCATCCTTTCGGCCATGCTATCGCTTTAGAACCCGGCTTTTCTGGCTTCACAACACGGCGATCCGTCGCAACCGGCTGTGAAGTTCAGATCGATACATCACGGGAATTGCGCAGATGTTCTACCCCGGCATGATTTGAAACCTGGACCACTTTTACTCGAGGATTCTTGCAACCAAATTTGGATGCATTTTGGCTTGAACACGATCGTGCAGGCACACGACTTGTCGCTCTCTCGGGTCTCGATGTGGAATATACTCCACGGAACAATATGCTCATCACATTTGCTGCAATTGATGCGAATACAATTTAGTTTGAAGTTTCTTAAGTCAGAAGACTTTGTTCTCCTTATCAGATTGGCTTTCCTCTTGCGCAGCCTTTGAATTTGTTGCGTCGCTGGCGGAATCATCATATTTTGCGCCCTAGAATCGGCAAATTGAACTCCTCTGCAGAATTGATCATCGTGCACTGCGTGGACTCGGACGACCAGATTCGTCAGACGAGTTCTTCAAAAGTGGAGATTAAGTTGGAAATCTTTGGCATGGCCATGCCAAGATGCTCTCAGAACCTGCGGTTGGAATGTGCGACTGAAACCAGATTTTTGCTCGACATGTCCTTCACTTGCAATTTGTCCTCGCGCTGGAGGGCGTATTTGCCTCCGACCGCCCCGGATTTGACACGATTGATAATGTTTGCGATGGCTTTCGCAAAGTTCCACCCGAGCGCTTCATGTTGTTCGGCGAGATATCTGCCATATCAACCGAAGAGAAGGACGACTTATTCGCCACTTCAAATGTCATGTCATGTCGGAAAAATGGAAGGAAGCTTCCCAGGCGTTGGAATGCCTTGGAAGGCCTTAAGATGACGCGGTCTTGGAAGCGCCTTGGAACTCGAGAGTCGTCTTGGAAGGATCTTGGAAGACCCTGGGTTCTTGTAAGATTCGGCAATCTTGGAAGGCCTTGAAAGGCAAAAGAGGTATTGTAAGGACTTGGAAGAGGACTGACAGATTAGAAGCGGTGGGAAGGTGACCGTAATTTAAAAGTAAAAAAGTATGCAGTCATCACCGAATACGCCAGTCGCTCACTATGAGGTTCGAACTCATAACTTCCGCAAACCCAGAAACGAACTAACACGAGCACTATCCAAGTAGAATAGGCCACCTTTACCGAGGGTGTCAATTCAGACCTATTATCATACTCCTATCTGGCCGACCAGAAACAAAAAAAAAATTCTCGCAATCATTGCACTGCGATACAGTACTTCAACTACCGCTTTCTGTTCCCCCCCACGTGTCCTTTGCTTCGGTACCACTATCTCCTTCTCTTCCATTTCCTCCCTGTTGGGTATCTCGTGGATTTCGGGGGGCGCCTCCGTGATTCGTGCGTGGCGAACACCGCTGGGTCCAGCAACCGGTTGAGGGGGCGATGGAGGCGCGTCCAAATTCTCAAGCCCGGCCCCATCATCGTCGGATCGCGGGGGATCCTCGAAATCACCGAATGCAAGGCGGTACATCGCCTCGCTGATCTCATCTTCGACATCGGTATCCACAATGTCCTCCGTGTTCCCCCCCGTTTTCGAAACCCCTGCAAATACATGTACATTCACTTTTTTGAAAATGTGTTTGACAGGTGGCGAATCACGATTAGATGCAAGGAGTTTTCTGTATGCAGTAATCCGCCTCCCAGTTCATCTTCGTGACCGCACCAATTGATGTGAATGTTTTATCAGCTGAAACGAGGAAGCGGGCCTATTTTTTTTTCAGCACAAGAACATGTTTTAACAGTATAGATACGCACGAAAGTACCCGCCAAGGCAAGGGAGTGGGTGACTTCAACGAACCCGTATCTTGTGCCATTGGCCTTCGGATCCGGTTTGGAATTTGCAGCGAGGCTTGATGGTCCGTGGACCATGACACGATGGAGCTAGTAGGAAAGATGAGTAAGGCAAATTTGGGGATAATCACTCGCATCGAGTACGATTCGGCTTAGAAAGATGTACATCATATTTTTCTTGCCGTCAGGAATCAAGATTGGGGCAAACAATTTTGATGATTTGTCGTCGGGGAATCGGAGGAGGCCAAGAAGCACCTTGTCATGGCTTCAGTCTGCATTTACAGAGGCCAAAATCTGGCTGTTGACAGTGTAGCCTGCAGAGGTCAAGATGGAAGCAATAACTCCCCGGAGAGTATTGAGTATGCTAGAGCGATAATTCCCGAGTTTGGTGATGAACTGCACATATCAAGAATATGAATGATGATTATTGAGAAGGGATTTGAATACATATATCTTTCCCGAGATGCTTGTATTCGGCATAGTCCAACAACGAATGGTATTTTTTGGGAATGACATCAAAGAGCGCCGCGGTGACACTGTGTGAGTATGCCGTGTTGTTGACGAAGCGCGCTGCTGGGTCCAAGGACAACTCAGGTGGGCCTTTGCGAAAATCTGCCGTCGTAACCCAGCCTTCCCGAGTCAACAAAAAAATACGGGCCCGTGGCCCGACATTCGCCTTGTATCCCAAGCGATTGTCGCGTCCATCACCCCATCGGCATTTTGAGGCAGCAGTGACCTCAAACTCACTAACCTTCTGGCGGAGGCTGCGGTTTTCTGCGAGGGCACGCCCGAGCGCCAATTGACAGCTCTCGAGGGCCTAACAAATATTATTTTCGGAATGGATCAGGATAAAACGAGCAGAAACTCACCTTGACGATTTCAGCCTTGCTGGCATCGACGGCGATGGGACGGAGGTGTTCAGCTTCGGGCTCATAGTCATTGGCACCGAAATATTCATTGGCCTCAGAGTCCTCGTCGTCTGAGTCGTGAACAACTGGGCGTGGCATCGTGATGGTAAAAGGCAAGAGAAAAATGCAGGGTCAATTGCCTCACTGTCTGACAGGTCGGGACTTCTCGGCAGATTCTCAGGGACAACTGAATTATGATTCCGAGGAGAGTCTAAGACTCGTTCAGGTTGTGAACAGTTGGTAAGAGCATTCAAAATTTGTTGTATTGCTTGGACCGGCAATTTGAGGGGCCGCGAGATATCATGTTAAGTGAAGGAATATATGACGACGTTGAGGCGCGTTCAAGGACTCGCAAACGGGAACTCCTCCAGCCTGATGGTGACGCCAATCTTGAAGCTTGTGGGCTGCCAGGGTCGACATGCCAGTTAAGCTTGGAGAGCAGTTTTCACACCACGGAAATGCTGCAGCAGGCAAACCTGAAAGAAATGTATTGCACATTGTGGACTACAATTACAACAAGGATTCTGCAACAAGTCAGTGTCGGCTAACGAGAATCAACTAGAACAAAAGACATACATGTAGATAATTGGAAGTCGAGATTCCGACTGCTGTGCCTGAATTGAGAGTATCACGAGCGCAATGAGCGACGCGAGTTGTAGAACAAGTAAAGCAGGAACTCGCGGACATCGTCCCACACCCCTCCTTCTTCATCGGCTGCACCACATCCAAGAGACTCGTCCCCGTTGCGAGCATCACCGGGTCGAATGGTTTCCGACTTCCACTCAGCACATCAGTAGCGTCCGGCGTCCAACACGCACTTGTCGATGAAGCGTGGCGATGCTTCGGGTGCAGCGATCCACCCAAAATGGGCTCGGGGACGGCGGGCGCGAGGTCATGTATACCAACGCACAGTGTAGCGAGGAGATCTCGATCTCGTCCTCTCCCACCGACGCTCAACGCACTCGATGGTTCCGTCTTCTCGGAGTCGGAGTAGTTGCTTTCCTTGTAGTCCGGGAGCACAATGTCGCCCATCGAGAGCCGGCCAAACAACTTGTCGCCTTCGACGCATCGTAGTTGAGTCCGGCTAAGGACGCAGTCATGTCGGAGGAGTCAAACCAGTCGCATTTCTGCGTCGTGTCCTTGAGGATGAAGGCGGGGAGGGTGGCAGCGCCGCGCCAGGTGGAGGACATTTGCGGGTATTTCGAGCTCAAGCTGCAGGTCGGGAAGAAATTGAATGAGTAAATTGAAACCATAAATGAAGGGAGGGGAGGAGGAGGAAAGGATGCACCTACTGAGGTATTTCAATCAAATCGACAGTCACGCGTCACGGACCCCTCTGTCGATGTCGAATATTGGTCGATGTCACGCATCACGAAGGCGTTTGTCGAACCTCTAATTGGTGTCATCGTTGAGCATAAGAGCCCAGTGTTAGCAGAAGCAGCCTCGGCGAGGCTCGGGAGTTAATTGGAAGATGGAGTGTGATGCCAAAGTGGCATACAATTGAGTAACTAAAGGTGTGGGTATATGCAATATGGGTGGGAGAGCAAAATTGCAAACGCTAAACTGGCGAGACAGAGTGAGAAAGGTACAAGGACATAAGTAAAGGGAGTGCATACCTGGCGAGACAGAATGAAAGGCTGAAGAGCCGATCCTGTCTCACCAGGATATATATCCATCAGCAAACCCTGGGTGCCCTGTAGTTAAGGTCCCCCTTTACGTAGCGCTATGTAGTCCCTGTAGTGGCCTGTAGTTTCTGTAGTTGCATGTAGTATTTTTAAGATTACATAGTGTTATGTAGCACTACGTAGAGGGGACCTTCGACCCAGGTTTTGCTGATGTCTGAACGGGCGAGCACAAAAGGCGTCCTTGGGCCGTTGGCCCGTAGAGATATTGGTATGCTTGCGGCCACCGGTAAGACAATACCGCTTCCGACCCAGGGGGTGGGTATTGTCCCGTATTCCACTTACGACCTGAGAGGTGGGAATACTCAGGTGGGTGGATGCGTGCACATGATGTGTGTAAGACTCGCCTCCAATTAGACTTGAGTAAACACCATTTTAAACACGATTAAGCCGTCACGAGTATCCTCCTTTCCCCCCCAGGAGCACAAAAAAAGTCAAAATTTCCAGGGAATTGTCGAAAACGTCTCGATGGTGCAGCTGATGTCCTCGAAAATGTTGTATCGTTGTCCCTGGACGATGCATTCTGTAAACATAAAAGGTTAGCCTCAAGAATTGACGAAATGAGAGAGGCGACACACGAAGAGAAACTTGAAGGGGCGAAGGTCCAGTCCAATGGCAAGGTCGATCATGATGACATGCGGCTTCTCAGCGCGGGTCTTGGTACCGGAGTGGACGGAAGCGATCTGATACAGACGGAGTTGACGCAGAGGGAGCATGCGGGCGCTCAACCTCGACACAGTGTTGGCAGTGGCTATGGCAGCAGAAGCGCGCAGGTGTACGCCGCCCGTACTTCCCCCTACAGCCTCCGGATCTCCTCCTCGAACCCAAAGCCCACGTTCCTGCTCCCCGCACACGAGGTTTGCTACAGAGGGGAAGCTTACAGCTATGACGGTCGCAAGGACGCACACCAGGAGCGGCGCGAGGTCGTACGGATTGAACGCGAGCTCGAGCGCACTGGATACGAGCGGCGCGGGGCGCAATTTGGTGCTGCGCATGGGGGTGAAGCTGATTGAGGTGGAGATGGCCGAGACAGAGTTGGGGACGGTAGATGGAGGCACGAAGTGGATGAGGACGCTCGTGGCAAGCATCTTGACATACTTGACGAGCAGGGAGAGGACCTGCGACTCGAGGAGACACCGTACGTACGAAGGTCGCAGAACTTCATGACCTAGATGCTAGTCTCGAAGCGGTAAATGCCCTTGATGCGCGCAAAGGGGTGTGTGTCGCCCAGCGGATACCAAAATGCGAAAAGCTTGTCGTCAGGTCTGCTCGGAGGGTAAGGGGAATAAAATTTGAGGAAACAAAAAAAAGAACCACACCAAGTGGAATTATCTGGAAGCACTATTGCAACGAGACGGTCGAATGCACTCCAGCTCTTGGTGTACATGTCACGCACGAGTGCACGGGGGACGTCTGTGTTATGTTTTATCCCATATATCTCGACCGGTCGCGTGTACGCTTCACCAGGGGTCGTGAGGGGATCCCACCAACTAGGTCTAAGAAAAGGTGCAGGCCAGCGGATATTTGGACACTGTAGAGTCTTGGAATCATTCACGCGGAGTATGCAACGCTTGGAAAAAATCAAAGTGAGCAACGGAATTAAGTGGACAAGAAACATTGAAAAAAATATAGCTGCCGCACAACGTGTGATTCAGTAATACTCACCTCAGTGCGCTGATCCTACAACTCGAGCCCAGGGGCGAATCGCGTGCATTTGAATCGACGTGCTTCGCATCAACGGCAAGCGCACGAGACTGGCCACTCCCTTCCGTACGTTGACCCTGAACGGTGCCAACATGCAGCAATGTCTTGTCTCGTCTTGCGCTCAACTGATTAGACTCCGTGTTTGCCCACTATCTAGATAGTGGGTCCTGAGGCGCCCTAATCTGGCAGGCGCCCCGCCAAAATTTAGCATCATGATTGCTAACATGAACAAAGTTCAAAATTTCTATTCGGAGTTCGACCTGTCTGCTCGAGTGAGTCGAAACTTCGGTGATCATGTAAGTAGGCTCGTGGACCAGCCGGCCCGGTGAAAAATGATGCCATCGTAGAACTCGACAACAAAGTCCTAGAGGTTACCCTGTGTTTGACGTCCCATCATGTTTGTTCTGATATTGTGTCTGTTTGCTCTCTGTCCAAATCTGTCCCGCTGTGTCTGTAACCGAGTGGACGTCGACTGGCCTGCGAGTCCAGTGATCATGATGCCAACATGATGCTGTTTCCAAGTCTGGCGACGTGTTTGATGGTCGGTGTTGTTGATCCGAGGAGACTGCCGCTTCAGAGATTCAAGCAAACAGTTTAAAACCCTCCTCCCATGCGGGATCAACAAAACACCTGCGGCACATTCATTGCAAGGGCAGTATATTCTGCCTTATGCACGGCACTTTGGCCCCAAGCCCGGCACATCATCCGGGAAAGTGCCGTGCTTGCAAACAAGGGTGGCACATTCCATTATCGGTGCTGGGCTATAACTAGCGAGGAACGAGCGTTGAGTTATAGTGTCTGTCTGAGAGAGACTAGTACTGGGCTCACCTCAGCAACGCATGGTAGGCGCCAAATGGGGCGCTTAAACAAGACATCTGTTCTTTACCATGTCCAGCACGAGTTCAAAAGTAAATTAAATCAATATAACAGATTTTGTGATCAGAAGGATGCGCATAACTCGATTCCAACCATCGGTCGTACAAAGAATAAAGTAGAGACAAGTCAAGTAACAGATTTTGTAATTTGGAGTCACCTGTCCACTCGATTCCACCGTCTCAGCCACACATTACTGTAAATCAGGGGATTCAGACAATATAACAGAAGAAAATGAGGAAGCCATAAACATTTTACATATCATCTGAGGACTCAGAATGTGCATCTGGCTCTGCAGACTCGAAGCCAGAATTATTTCCGAGAAACTGTTCAACGCATCAGGCTGAGGAATTATACTGGTCAATCGAGAGGTACGCTGGAGTACCTCCAGCCGCCCTGGTCTAGAGCGCGCATCTTGACATCGGCAGAAGCGCAGGGCACGCCTGTGACTTGGGGCTTCACTTTGACCAAGATAGGTGAACTCGACACCTGTGCAAAAAATGGCGTGGCTTCGATTTTAGCGCGAACCAACTCAGAGACGGATGGACACGTCGGGGGTGGAATTTTGAACCAGCTGCCGAAGAAACTCACGGGGACCTCTTATATCAACCCATGTGTGGTTGAGAAACTTCGCAGCATTGAGAGCGATATGGGTGAGAGAGAAAACCTAATACAGTGTCAGAATACTGGTCCATACTCCATGAATACTGCAAGACCAACAATGAGTTACTTTCACCAGGTAATTAACCCAGTAACCGGGTTAACATGCACCGGATGATGGATGTAAGCAAGATGTACTCGTCATCACCAAAAGTAAATATCACATGTAAAAGGCCCTGGTAGTGCCATAACCCATGCACCGGATCAAAACCTTAGCACCCAGTATATGCTCTGGGATGTTGCCTGTCACCTCACTGACTCTCCCCGCACGAATTACCCTATCAGAGCAGGGGCAGCAAAGTGGAAAACTCGATCACCCAGGCTCGGGCAGCAGCAGAAACTGATTGCTCGCGAAAAAGCTCCAGTAAAAATCCAGAAGGCCAGTGCAACTGCGAAACAGCCTCCCACCATAGGGGATGACATCCTCCGAAGCCTCAGGCAGAATATCAGCGCAGCCTGCACCCTAGAGCGCCTGCGGGCCGGTCGAAAAGACGTGTTTGGTCTCATTTGGCTCAGGAACAAAAATATGCCTCGATTGACTGCACTCTGGCGGACCTCACGGCTGCAGTGCATACTGAGGGCTGTAAGATTACCCCATGAACTTACTCAGGCCCTTGGGTTTGGGAAATACTGCATATTGTGGTCCATGCCAGGTGATTGATATTTACTTTTGACGACGAGGAGTAAGTAACCGTTCCGAAAGAAATTCAACCAAAAATTGGTGTGTTCTCACCCGGTTCTCCGTGTTATAACAGCCCAGTGGACGGATGATATTTCTGGTCAAGTGGTGATGGGTGAGAAGTGCGAGATGAATGGGTGAAACAAAGTCACCCGTTCAAAATGGTTATATTCACCCGAAAGGCACTTACCAGGTTTAAACTGTTTTCCAGGTGAATGGTGAAAAAAACCAGGTTCCAGTCTTGTAGTGGGAGATGATACACATAGTTCCAGAATTTTCAAGGATACAAAACATGTTCAACAGAAGTGATACATGGTACATCATGCCCTTACAAATTAGATTCGGAATTGGAAGATGAAGATATAGTGGGCTTTGCTGCGAAGCGCGCTACCACGAGTTATTGGGTTGGATGTTGAAGCAGCGATGGTGGCAAGAAGGCTGATGGCCATGTTTGCAGCTGTTGTATAAATGATGCAAGCTGCCACAGCAGCTGTGGGCGGGTGGTTTGCATCCTGAGATCTGTTTTTTTTTTTACGAAAAATCAAGTACATAGTAGGTCGGGGGTATGATTCTTCGATATGGCATGTTTCAGAATCAGAAATCAAATGCCGAAGAAAGCGGAAACTTAATGCGACGCGGACACGTGATCACGTATCCACTTTTCGCTTCACTTTGTCACAATCAAGAACCTCTCGTCCAACGATAACAAAGATCGCGGATTGGGGAGTGAGGTATTAGTTCTCGAAAAATGAGTGAATAAAAGCGTAAAGACTACAAGCGAATAACTACTCATATTTATACTGTTTATGAGTGGCTGTGTAGTCTATAAGTAATACGTAGTAACAAAAGGAAACAACGTGTATAGCGATCGAAGCAAAGAAGAACTGTCAGCTATTATTAAAAAGACGTGTATCGTACGTGTTTTATTGTTAAGTGTACGCGCGTCCTATTATCCTCGAGGTAACCTTGCCTCCGATCATATGAACCGCGTTTCAAGGAAATAAATATATGTCCGACGATCGAATTCCTTCTCGGTATTCTCCGTTGTCTTATCTCGTCACGTGCTTAGATAAGATGGAGCGATTAGGCTCAAATCGTGACATTACCCCCCTCTTAAGGGTCGACGTCCTCGGCGACCGTAGATCGTGTGGTATCGTCGATGATTTCTTCGAAATCATTAAATATCGGATTATATAATTTCTTCGTCGAGTATTGTTTGGACTCCTCCTTTGGTTTATACCGATGAATTAAATAATCCCAATAGCCTGTTGGGAATATCGGAACCGCCCGGATTTCGATGCCATTTTCTTTTTTATATTTATTAAGTATTTTCTTGGCATTTTTTAAATGCCGTTCCGGTTCCCATTGTCGTTCCGCAAATGGAGATCCTTTCCATTTGACTAAATACTGATGACCGCGTCCTCTTTTTCGATGTCCGAGAATTTCTTCTACTTCGAATTCTGGGACATTATTAATAATTTCGGGCGCCGGTCGTTCTTCTCGCCGATGTGGAGGCGGTTCCGTGTATGGCTGAAGCTTGGCCACATTAAATACGTCATGTAATCCCGTTGGTGCTCCGGGAATAATAAGTTTATAGGCCGCTTCTCCGACCTTCTCGACGACTTCGTAAGGGCCCAGCCCTGTTTCGGCGAACTTCTCCGAAGGTCGATCTGTCTTTATGTCTTTCGAGTAAAGCCAGACTTTATCTCCGGGTTTAAATATCGGTGCCTCGGTCTTATGCGTGTCATAATATTTTTTCATTCTTTTCTGCGCTTTTTCAAGCGCCGCCGTTGCTTCATCTCGGATTTTCTTCATTTTATCAGCAAATTCCTGCGCTGCTTCGTTACGTGATTCAACGGCATTCTCGATCCCTTTCCAAGGGTGATAGCCGTAATTTAAATAAAATGGAGAAGCCTTTGTTGCCGAGCTTTGTTTGTCGTTGTGTGCAAACTCGGCTAACGCAAGCCACTCTGACCAGTTCATCTGGCGATAGTTAACATAAACTTGGAGATATTTCTCGATCTCCTGGTTCATGTGTTCCGTTTGCCCGTCGGTTATCGGGTGATATGCGGTGCTCGGGTTCATTTCTATACCGAGCTGTTTGTTGAGTTCCCGCATGAACCCGGACGTATATTGGGTATCTCGGTCCGATATAATTTTGCGTGGTACCCCGTGGTACCGTATGACTCTGTCATGCGTCAAGCGTGCGACACCTTCAGCCATAATCTCCATGGATGTGGCTTCTGCGTGTATCTGTTTGGTGAATGTGTCCACCCAGACTTGTATGGCGTTGTGCCCGTTACTAACGGGCAAAGGACCGATAAGATCCATAGATATGATCTGCCAGGGACCTTCCGCAATCTTGTGCGGGTTAAGTTTTCCCTGGGTGTCCCGAGGAATCCGAGACCGTCCACATGCCTCGCATGCTTTGATATACGTTGAGACTTGATTTCCAAGTCTCGGCCACCAATAATTACGTTCTATTATTTCCTGCGTGCCGTTCTCTCCAGGATGACCGAGCAGCGGGTTATTGTGGTGTAACCCAATAATCTTATCTCGGAGTTCTTCGTTCCGAGGGACGTAAATAAGATTGTTATAATAAATAACATTGTCCTTCTTTTCCCATCCAGGGAGTTTTTTCTCAAGAGCGAGTTTGATGCTCTTATCGATCTTCTTTTCCCCGAGAATCTGATCCATGATCTCTTTCTCGGGACCTTCGAGCACGATGTCTTGTGCTCGGAAATACTCGGGCTTAAGAAGAGTGACGTTCTCGTTGTCACCCTTGCCCTGGTCATGATCCGCCCTGCGGGATAATAAATCGGCTATTTTATTAAGGGTCCCCGCCCTGTGTGTTAACGTGAAATCGTACTCCGTGAGCTCGATAATCCAGCGAGCCTGCCGACGATTTAGTTTTTGAGGTTGTCTAAAATATTGCAGATTTTGGTGATCTGTCAATATCTCAAACGTCTGCCGTGCGCCCATCAAGAGCGCCCTCCACTCCTCGAGAGCGAGCATTATTGCGAGCATCTCTTTGTCGTAGATCTCGTAATTCCGCTCCGTCTCGTTGAGGCCATGTGACTGGAAAGCCACGGGCCGCCACTCGCCGTTCTGTTCTTGGCTGAGCACAGCACCTGTAGCCCCATCGGAGGCGTCAGCTTCTAGACGAAACTTGCCATCGTCCGTTGGTAACGCCAATGTGACGTCTTCGGCAATTCGGCGTTTCAGTTCGTTAAACACCCTTTTTTTGTTCGTCTCCCCAGGAGAACCCGGCCTTTCCGGTTAATTTAGTAAGCGGCTTGGCGATGTCACTGTATCCTTTGACAAATCGCCGATAAAAATTAACGAACCCTAAGAACGACTGGACTTGTTTGACGTTCTTTGGCTCGGGCCATTCCGCGATTCCGGCGATTTTCACTGGATCCATTTTCATCGAGTTGTGACTAACGATGACGCCCAGGTACTCTATCTCCGTCTTCTCGAAATCGCATTTTTCGGGTTTTAAGTATAATTTATTCTTTTCAAGTGTGTCTAACACTCGTTTGACGACCTCTCGGTGTTCCTCCAGGGTTTCCGTAAATATTAAAATATCGTCCAGATAGATGATGACCCGTCCCTCGTTGATGAGATCCTGAAGGATATCGTTCATCATTGTTTGGAACGTGGCCGGGGAATTGGTGAGACCGAAGAACATCACCAAAGGTTCGTACAAACCCCGGTTCGTTCTGAACGCGGCCTTCCATTCATCGCCTTCTTTGATCCGGACGTTATTATAGCCCCACCGGATGTCGAGCTTGGTAAAATATTTCGCACCGCGAAGTTTATTGACAAGTTCCGATATCAAAGGAAGGGGATATCGGTTCTTGATTGTCATTTCATTTAATTTACAGTAGTCCTGTACCGGTCTAAGAGATCCATCCTTCTTCTTTACGAAGAAGAATGCCGAAGCCATCGGGGACTTTGATGGCTGAATTCGGCCGCTTTTCAAGTTCTCCTCCAGGAACTCGTTAAGCTTTTCTTGCTCTACCAGGGAGAGCGGGTATATTTCACAGTCGACGGCTTTTGCGTCCGGTTTTAACTCGATCGCGTGATCCCACGGTCGTGGTTCCAGAAGCGAGTCAAAAGACTCCTTCGCAAATACTTTGACGTAATCCCTATACTGCTCCGGGATTTTGTCCTCCGTCATGTGCTCACGCTCTGCGTTTGCTTTTTCCGCCATCTGCTGTGCAGATGTGTTTTTTGCGCGTATCGCGATCTCAGTCGACCAATAAAATACTTTCGCCATCTTCGATTTTTTCTTCTTCGAAGATGCCTTTGCCAAATTCTGTGCCGGTCATGCCGCACTCATTCGGGCAACGATTAAATAAAATTGTTTGGGACTTCCAGTCCACTGAGGGGTTGTGCCAGAACAACCAATCATATCCGATAAATATCCGTGCCTTCCCGAGGCCGGTGATTAAAAAACGTTGTCGGTTTTTATGCGGTCCGACTCCCATGATCAACTCCACGTAATGGGTGATCTTGCCTTTGGTATTTTCGGTTCCATCGGCATTGCGAGCTAAGATTGGTGTATCCAGCTCTTTTAGGTCGTACTGCCGGGCTTTAGCGAAATCCCGGTCCATGCACGTGGTTGTACAGCCTGTGTCCAGCAGGCCTTTAACCTTTTCGGTTTTTCCCGTATCCAACGCATCAAGCGTCAGATTTACCCACATTTCGTGATGGGTTCTTTGGAATTGGAAGGCGCAAAGTTCTTGCGCCAACCTATTCTCAGAAACTCCCATCGCACGTCGTGCGAGCCATTGGGCCGTTTCTTGCTTCTTGAGTCCAAACGGGACTCGCGTGTGTTTCGGCGCTTCCTCCACTACTGTGGATTGAGCCGTCTCGTCGTCGATGACCTTTTTCTCCGCACTATTTTTCTCACTGGTTTGGGTTCCAGGGGCCTTAGATAGAATACGTATAGGGAGGGAATGCATAGGTAATATATTTTTTGCTTTTTCCTGTACATGATTTTTTCTATAAATTACTGTATCCTTTGCCGCTACCAGTGGGGCAAAGAGACCGCCCTGTGGCGCTACCCCCGCTCCAGCAGAGCCGTACGCTCTGACTGGTTGCTGTGTGGGTTGAGCCACCGTCCCGGAGGGACCCTTTTTAATATCGACTTTTATATCCCGAGTCGGCCCCGGCTCCTTAGGTCCAATTTGTATACCGGTGACTTCCCGCCGGTTGTTTTCTTGGTTTTTTTGTTCTTTTTTATTTTCTGGGGCTGCCGATTCGGCCTTGATCGGAAGCCTCTTTAAAAATCCTTCCCGTACTTCGCACGGGCCTTCTCCATGAGGAATTTAAAGTCCTCCTCGGACATCTCGTCAGTGCGCAAGGAGCGCACGTTGACTTTTCCGCGTTCCCGCCGCGGTTCTGGGCACTCGCGTGCCATGTGGCCTTCCTTGCCACAGTTGTAACACTTGATCGGCTGCTTTTGCCGATCAACGTCCATTGGCGCCATTTGGCCTGGCGCCAACCTTTTCGCCAAATTTGGCGCTGTGCCCTGATACCCCTGGGCAGGCGGGGTTCCCCTTGTTTGTGTCGCCGGGGCGGGCGGTGACGTGTTCTTGGCGGGTATCCACCATGGATTCCCGCCCTTCTTCTCGTTGAGCCTCTTTTCTTCAAGGACTCCGTTGATCGTTACAAAGCGCTCCTTAAGCGCCTTGTATGTTTGTGGGACCGCAATCCCTCCAGCGTAAAGCTGGTCTCGAACCTCCTTATCAACGAGGTTCTTGAGCGTTTGAACTAGGAACGTATCGTACGTTCCCGCGGTTCCGTTGGGGTCGTACCCCGCTTCTTCGGCATTCAACTCGAATGCCTGGATGAAATCGGCCAATGAGGCCTTTCCCTGGTGCGTTGTGGTGAGACGCAGGTGTGCCGTCTGTTTGACGTTCTAGTCTTCGAACGTCGCTCTGAGCTCCTTGATGAGCTCGTTATGGCTGGCGGAGGCGCGTAGCGGGCCCCTGGCCAGCTCGCGTTTCCTCCAGTTTCGTACCCAGTTTGAGGCCGGGCACGCGGCGCCTTCCTTCGACCGAAGGAGTGATAGCGTGAACGCTATCTTCTTCTTCTCCGTGTCGAAGCTCTCCTCGTACGCCCAGATGTAATTGTCGAGGGCGTCGAGGAAGGGTTCCCATTTGGTCTTATCCAGACCGTCGAAGTTTGGGGGCCTTTCGGCCAAGGTGAGTTTAGGGGTGTCGCCTGACATGACGGCGGGAGGTTCGGGGGTTTTGGGGCGGAATGGAGGAAGGGGAAATCTTTCTGCAAATACATGCGGATGTTTTTGGTAAAAAGGATTAGCAAGGACTCGCTTGCGGTTTCGTTCGAATACAGATGACACCGTAGACTATCGCCGTTTAGGCCGGAGTTGATGTCGATGGGGGAGGTTTCGGAGGAGGATCGTTAAGCGTGGTAGGAACGCCACACTGGGTGGATGGTGGGGGTGAACCCGGTCTGTTGCTGTCTGAACTACCCCGGGTCTTCTACGACACACCCGATGATAGCGCCCTAGCCGTCTCCGAAGATTCGACTTAGTGGCCTTGCAGCTGCCTTACGCGGGGACGGACTCAACGTTTCCCGTAGCGTGTGGCGCAGTCAGATCGATCTGGACCGACGATCACTGTCGCTGTCAATTGTTTTACTTCGCTGATGGAGGTGAAGGAGAGGGTCAGCAGAGAGGACGGATAGAGGATGAATGGGTCTGCAGGTACGAGAAACCAAGTAGAGGATAAAGACACGCAAAAAGTGCGCGAATGGGGGAGAAAGGGGATAGGAGTGTCGAGGGATGGCGGTACGAGCGGTATGAAGGGTACGCTTTTATTATGTCACAATCAAGAACCTCTCGTCCAACGATAACAAAGATCGCGGATTGGGGAGTGAGGTATTAGTTCTCAAAAAATGAGTGAATAAAAGCGTAAAGACTACAAGCGAATATCTGCTCGTATTTATACTGTTTATGAGTGGCTGTGTAGTCTATAAGTAATGCGTAGTAACAAAAGGAAACAACGTGTATAGCGATCGAAGCAAAGAAGAACTGTCAGCTATTATTAAAAAGACGTGTATCGTACGTGTTTTATTGTTAAGTGTACGCGCGTCCTATTATCCTCGAGGTAACCTTGCCTCCGATCATATGAACCGCGTTTCAAGGAAATAAATATATGTCCGACGATCGAATTCCTTCTCGGTATTCTCCGTTGTCTTATCTCGTCACGTGCTTAGATAAGATGGAGCGATTAGGCTCAAATCGTGACACCTTGCTCCCATTCCTTCCGTTCGCCATGCTTGCATCTCAGGGCCAATCTGAGGGTACCGAGCCATGCTCTATCTGTGGTTCTAAGTTAATGCCTCGTGGAATTCGTGGCCATGAGGCTGCCTGCAAGGCTAAAGCTGAAAATGCTCAAAAGGACCGTGCATTTGCGGAAAATGTGAAAGAACAGCGGCGTACGAAATATGTTGGACAGCATGAACTGTGAACTGATCTTCAATGTTTAGGCAAAGCTGCTTATGCTCGTCTGACACAGCCAAAGCATCCAAAACAGCGAGGTAACACCCGGTAACAATAGATCCTGGCAATTTAGGTTGGCTTTATTCATTATTCCAGGGAAGCAACCGGTGACAATTTGTACAGAGCCACCAGAACCTGCGCCTCTCGGTTCTCTGTCCCATCATAGTGATGATGACAGTGATAACAACGAAATTCTTGTCCCAAAACTAGCTCACACGGCAGAAATAAAACGTGTCTTTCATACTTACAGTAAACAGCCTATTCTGTTCCAGTTTTTCGCGGAATACATGACTTCAAAACAGACCGAACATGCAGTTCCTGTTGATCCGGCTCCGTGGAAACCTTTTCGGAGAAGGCTGGATTTTGAAGTCGCAGAGTTTTGCGAGCTTGCAATGTTGAACAAGGATATGACAGTAACCTTGCTTTCTCTCATCCAATGTTGCGGCAAGAATTTCAAAGACTTCACGATCAAAAATCAGTCTGAACTCGACAAATTATGGAGTCTGGCTTCACACAAGTGTACAGAGGTCCTCCCTTTTACATCCATTCCTCACTCTGCCATCAGCTGAATAAATTCTAAGTTTGTTGAAGATAGCATCACCGTAAATGTGCTACACAGTAACTAAGCTTGAATTTCGGTCTCTACTCCCAGATAATCTGTTGGCAAAGCTTGTCGGTCTGATAATTTATGTCGATAAATCAAAACTCTCAACATTCGGAACAGAGAAGGCCTATGCTGTTGTCGCTCGAGTCGCAAATATTCCCGTCTATATTCGGAACAGTAACACTCAATTCGAGGGCGGGCAAGTAGTCGGACATCGTCCTGTTGTCGTGCTCGCTGGCGCGCCAAGGCCGAATCACTGTCTATCGGATCAACGGACCGGTGCCAACGAATACCTTGTCAAAGTTCGGCATTTTCCGTTACTTAACAACGCCAACTCTCACCTACTCCGTATCCACCGAAGCCTATTCCACCCGGACATCTGGCATCTAATAATTAGTGCGCAACATGTTCCTTTTGATTACTACTTCATTATATATTTCATCTTCTCTTTGTTCTAACTCGATCTCACCGTAACCTTCACATATTTGACTAAATTCGATCCTTTTCTATTGTTCCTCTTTTTGTTTCCTTGAACTCTTGAGTACGACACTTCTAGTTACTGATTTATGTCTCGGAGATCTCTACTGTACATTACTCTATTTCCTTTTCGCTCTTTCATGTATAAATACTTATATTTATATCAATGCAAGTCGGTTATTCCCCCACAGTTCAGCCTCGAAATTCAGCATTAGCCTCTGCCTCCGTCCTCGCCCTCGTACTCACTTTGTTTCGCTCTCCCCCTACGCTCACCGCCTACGTCTACACTCGCCGTCTACGCTTACGTCTACCGCCTCACGCACGCAGTTTCCTTCCCGTATCACTCGGCCACACAGTTACTTGTCACGGTACTGTCGCTGTTGAGACTCTCGCATATTTTATATTCTTGCACCTTTCTTGCGTACTTACCTTTTGAAGATATTGCTCGCGCTTGAACGATCAGCAGGCGTGTCACTGTGGTATAATAACATTACTGTTCATTCTCAATGTCACTGTGCTGAATCCCTTCATACAGGTCAAGGAGGATGCAAATGAAAACAATAAACACGCATTTGCTAATTTCAAGAATGTGGTATGGCACGCAGCTTTCTGGAAATTGCTTGAATCGCTTGTACATCACGCTAAGCTCGGTAGTTACACAATGCGCGGGGATGACATACTTTGATGGTGTTTCCCAATTGTCTTGATTCTAGCTGCCGACTACGAGGAAGCGTAGGTGCTTGAATTTTTTTTGGCACAGTTTCTGATGATATGGTTTACAGCTGTGTCATGACTCTCATTCGCGGGTTACAGGCTTATTACCCCTGTCCAATGTGCTTTGTTCCTTGGGATGAACAGTCAGATCTGTCCACTGAGCATCCCCTGCGCATGGCGAAGGATTCAAAAGAAAAATTAGAGCAGGCGTGGGCATGCGAAACTCTTGCCCAGCGCGAAGAAATCCTAAAGAAATCCTCACTGCGTGACGTTGAAGTATCTCATCTCTCTATCCATCAAGTTCTGGCCTTAAATTCACTTTCAGAATGTATTTTGGAAGATAAACTCGGATCCTCACAAGGCCATATCTTTTGATCACCTTCACGCCAATGGTGGTCTCTGGACTGACCATATATTTGCGCAAATCGAGCTCCGTGTCAATGCGAAGGGAATATGTGCCATTGCCAAGATTGATAACCAGTAAACAATTTGTCTGCACTGTCTTGATCTGCTCAATGTCCTGTAGAATGAGTGCAATGCCTCGCTGGACAGTGGAGGGGATTAAATCATTTTGACGGCGTCATGAATATCGCCTTCAATGATGGTTCAAAAAATGAGGACATTACCAAATGATGCTCTTTGACAATGTACTCGTTGATCCTCCTGGTGTAATCCTCTTGCAACGTGTGCGAAGCTTTATTGAGCTCAACATGTATGTCTCGCTGGAAGTTCATACGTCTGAGATGCTTGCTGCCGGAAAACATGAGCTCACTATTTTTGATGAGCATATGAAGGTATAGATTCATTTCTGGGGGAAGAATCAATACTAATGATATTCCAGAACTTTGTTGGCACCTGCAAAGGTACAGAGTACGAGGAAAAGACTTGGAACTTTCCCAAATTCCACTCGCATTGGCATGTTTTCGACGATATTAAGAACAAAGGTGCAACACGGAATTTTGGGAACAAGATCAGTGAATTTATGCATGGCCCCATCTGGCAGATATACCATAGGCTCACCAATTTCAAGAATGTCACTGCACAAGTGAGCTTGAAACCGAAATATCGGCGTGGTGCTAATGATTTAACAGCTGATCAAACATGACCATCGACATGCAGTTGGGCTTTACATCTGCGAGCAGCTAGATTTTATTGATGCATCAGATGATCTAGAGTGCGTTGCGGCAGATCTTGAGGGTCAAATTCTGTCGAACATCTCCATTGGCTCCAAACTCAAGCCTATAACATTTTCTGCAATTGATGAAGCAAATTCCGGTGATGCCACATTCACTAGATTTCGAGCTTGGTTCGCAGAATGCTTGTCGGAGTTTCTCCAAGCATACGACTATGGCTTACCAAATGGAAAATTCATTCGCCTTGAGAAGACCGACACGGTACATACGTGCTTTCGTGAGACATTGACGGAATTGACAATCACATTTAGATCATGCCGTTCCAATTCCTGAAATTTCACTATGAGCACCTCGGAAATTGGACTTCTTCTGCAGATTACTTGCAGTGCAATCCCAGTTTCATAACCAGTCACGCTATGACGGCGCCTTGGTCAAAACCATGGACAGGCATTTGTTTGTTAAACTGAAATATATGTTCTCCTGCACAGTGGACAAAAAGTGGCACCCATTTGCCCTCATATTACCTCTTGGCATGCATGCTGTAGTGGGACAAAAAGACAAAGCTGTACGGTTCTATCGTCTGCACGCAAAGCCCTGGCAGCAGGCAGACTTCATTTCTGCCCATTCCATCATTCGCGGTCTCCTTCTTGCCCCCGACTTTGATAACATCAGGCAATATTTAATTGTTGACATCGCAGAAACCGACATTTCTCTTTGTTTAAAAACTATGTACCCAGATTGTTTCCTCTAATAATACATGGCCCAGGCGGCCTCGCACAACCGTTACTTCGCACGGTGACCAGTGAGCAATATTAATGAGAAGGATTGCAATTGTCTGGAAAACAGCTTGAATTCATGCCCAATTCAAATGGATACCACACGCTGGAAGGCATAAATACTCGCCAGAAGATTGTTGTGGATGCAAAAAAAGTCTAGGAACCGTCAGCGACTGATGCCGGTCTCCGAGCATTTGCTGGAGATTTGGTTGATACAGCAAACTCTGCTCTGTCGCTCAGCCTGGTTCTAGTCCGGTGTTAAGCGCGGGGGTCCGATCAGGGTAGAGGCTTATTACATAATCACGTTTTGAGGCCCTTGTCCCAGATCTTGAACCTTGGATATATCTTCAGCAGAGAAGTAGAGATGTTCTCTCCATGCCCAAATATTTTCAGATTTTTTGAATACCATGGGCAACAGCTGTTGACGAGTCAAGTTGATGGGTTTTTGGCACATCAACTTGAATGACAAGCCACTGCGCGCATTTCAGCTCGATTTAAAAAATTCCAAAGCGGCAGATCATCGCTAATAGGCTCTACGCTTCAGTTCCATACCAAGAAACCATAGAAAATGGCGCCGCAGAGCGGAAACGACCCAAACGCACTAAGCGAAGATTATGTAATAAGACTCTACCCTGATCGGACCCCATCACTTAATAACAGACTTCAATACGATCGAGGTACGAGATGGTACCGTATTGAAGTCTGGCTTCGAGAGACTAGCCTGGTTCCCTTATCGATGTCTAACCCAGTACACTGTTTGCGACTGAACAAAGGTTTCAAGGCATGCAAATGCTGCACAAAGCCTTTGAACGGCCTTGCAATCTAGACTCGTCACCAGTCTGCCTGCGATGAGCAACAAATGTGGCGAGCACGTTGCCGCAGGCAGACTGGTACTTCTCGGATGCTGTCAATGGTCTGTGCGTGGAGTTTGAAATTTTGGCGGGTGCCGATCGCTGGCATCAGGTGGCTGTGCTATGCCATCAATCTTTGCCCAAATTCAACTTTCTACTATGCGCCCCCGACGCACTTAGTAGAAACTCTGAAGAGACAAATCTTGAGTCCAGTCAAATTAAATTAGATGTTTCCTTTGGAATTTCCATATTTGACTTAAATTGAGGCCAGAACGAGGGAAAAGGTTTTTTTTTCAAACTCCGCGCTCAGACCATTCGCTTAGCCCGAGAAGTACCAGCCTGCCTGCGGCAACGTGCTCGCCACATTGTTGCCGCTCGCAGGCAGGCTGGTCACGAGCCTACTTGCAATCTTGCGCCGAGGGTTTGAAGCCGGCCGCGGCCTTGGCAGTGCATTGGAAGACGATGCCGCTGCTGCCGATTGTCTTGTAACGGCATTGGAAGGACACAGCCCTGGAAGGCTGTTTAAGTTTTTCCAACATGGCCATTGGAAATGCTTTTTGTAGCATTTATTGCTCGACTTACCGGGGTCTGCTTCCTCTCTATTGTTCGGGTTTAGTTGGTGACCCGAACCTCAGCCGGATTCCAAGCGCGTCGTGGGTGATGGATGCCATGTCAATCACCGAGCCCACTTCAATGGTTCTGCCCGCTGAAGCACCATGTTGCATACAGTTTCTCAATGCCGTCGTCCACCACACCTCTGCGAAGGGTTTGGTTTTGATCACGGCTGATGAACTTCGCTTCCTTGGGAATGCTCCGGCTCAGAGCGTCGAACCGGTAGTGGGTCAAGTACACTTGATTTCGAACGAAATCTCCAGTTCAATTGCAGACTTGCATATTGAGAAACACCTGTCAACGGTGTTTGTGCGCCAGTGGCCTAATATGACTCACCGTGGTGATGTCTTGGTACAACTCGTACCGCCGGATTTGCACCTTGGGATTGGTCGAAGCCACCTGAGGATATCTCTTTAATGCTTTGGCCCC
The DNA here is from genome assembly GCA_014462655.1 of Mycena venus. Lineage (NCBI taxonomy): Eukaryota > Fungi > Basidiomycota > Agaricomycetes > Agaricales > Mycenaceae > Glaucomycena > Glaucomycena venus. The sequence continues at coordinate 1,993,058 of JACAZI010000027.1, forward strand.
AATGGTACTCAAGAATCCTGTGTGTTGGTTGAAAGGTTCGACCACAGTTTAGTCCCGGTGATTTCTTCTTTGGAGGAAGAAAGTCTTTATTGCACCACCATCCGTGTCGCTCCGCTGCCAGGTTATCCTCCATCCACGAGGAATTTATTCACGGAAGGATGCCTCCGAATCCGTTCCACCGTCAAGAATCATGAAATGTGATTGCATCAATGGAACCGTTCCAGTCGGGTCGCTTTCGATTATTTTGGAGCGAGAGTCCGTCTCGTTTCCACCAAGGTCATGCACTGTGCTATGACTTTGCCAACCACCTCAAAGATGGTAGCAGGAGCTTTCTCGACAGAGGCTCAGATGCGGCATCTGAGAGAATGACTTTAAATGGCTGCCGTCTTGAAGCCACGCGATTGCTCACCGTGGCGCTGGACTCTCGCTCTGTTTTGTGGAGCCCGCAAAAACTGGACAAACTCCTTGTGATCTTCGCGTCCGGACAGCGGGAAAGCGCTGAGTCTGCGTGGATAAGAGAACTCGGCATTCCGTGGCATGATACGAATGCTAGTTTCACGATCATGATGATGTTCACTTCGCCAAGAAGTGAACCGCTTCGTTCCTTGCCAGAGTACTCTTCAGGAGCAGAGTCCCGGATAGCTCCGCGGTCCCCGAGCTTGTCAACGGGGTGTTTATTTATCGGGAAGGATCACCTTCGGAGTGCACCCGTCATTCATGGGACAAACACATGTGTCCCAACATATGGCTTCGATTCAATGAGCCATTTGGAATCGGATTTGGATCCAAGACAGAGATGTGGTCTCCAAGCGGAGGCCGTAGGATACTTGGAGACTTTGAACGACTCTTCTCTTGATCAGCAGCTACCTACCTGCTCCAACGCACAAGATGTCGATCGTTCCTTCACTTTCCTGTATTATCATTTGCATCAGCGTTCACGGCGCTTGGGAGGCATGAATATGCCCACTATCTGGGAGGAATCCCCTGCAATTTTCGAACGTTCACACGGTTCGGAAACGACCATGCGCATCGGCAAGTTGCCAATCATTGCTCCGCAATCTAAGGTGGACATAGCGGTCCCTTACGACGACATGTTTGGGCTTAAAATCCGTGTAAGCCCAAAGGAGGGCAGGAGTACCCATAAAAATTCAAACACCACGCATCAGTTCTCCCCACATGCCTTCCACGCTGCCCAAAAGGCATCATACACATCCCAGCAAATCCGGGACAGAACCCATCATCGACGTTTACCGAAGCTTACTCGCGACAGCGAGTTGATCCACCACTTGAGTTTAGTCATTGGCAGATCGGAAGCAACAGCCCGATCAACGGGTTCATTACGATCCTTGATCACGGAGTCGAAATTTAGTTCCGTACCTCGCGTACTTCAGCAATCACCAACATCGTTCAGTTTGCTCAACGCTGAGTCTTACTACCAGAGTTCATTATGGCTTGCACACGGACCTCTTGAAACGAAACTTGGCTCTGCTCCGTTCACCTGGCACAAGATATCAAACGGTAAAATTCATGCACCAGTCTGGCCGGCGTGCCGAACTGGCCGATTTCTTCACGGCTCAATGTGCCGTCTCCTCAATTGTTGGCCACTTCCCAACACCCTCACAGCTCGGGGATTCTGCCTACGACTCCCCAGGGATATCAACACCCTGTACAGTTTCGCTTCTGGTCAGGTGGCGCAGGTGCCGTTAAATGCTGTTCAGCATATGCATCGCGTTGTAGACGACCAGATCTCAGTAGTTCTACGGCTACTTTTTGCTTCATGGACAACTCGCCTCTTCGGAGATGTACCCCGGCCTCTAGGGCTTCTGTCCCTCTTAGATGCGCAAAAAGTGCACCATGGTTCTTACGTCTGTGGAGCTATGACATCTGGGAGACATTCCTGTGATGAGTGAATGCAGATAGGAGGACCACTTGTCCTTCCTATCTGGCTTCGGATCCTTCTATGCACCTTAGCGTGCTCGAGACCAGTCAGCGGACATCTTACACGCTTTATGTTCAATGTGAAGCGATACCACGGAGACTTCATTCTCAGGCCTTCTCCTTCAGAAAAGAGTTCACTGTTTTTGGTTCAGTTGGCGAATCACACCGGACAGGCAGCTGCCGGAAGATTCGATGACCAATCAGCTTGGATTTTGAATACCTCTTTCACCAACCCTCCCGGATACCAATGTGATTTCATGCTGACAAGTCTGGTGGCAGTAGCTCCCGTTCCAAATTCGGCGCGAACTTCTGCATTAGTCCAAGCTCAAGACTGTCATATTTTGAACAACGCCTACATACAGCAACAGCAGGGTTCTGGTTTAAACCATGTTGGCTCCAACCATGACTATTTTGCCTATATAACTGGCCTCTAGATGTATGGTTTGAACCAACACAGTTTAAACCACATGGGCTTGGACCGTGGTTTAAACCAATGTGGTTCAACCTATGGGTCAAACTTGTAGTTTATGGTTTAACCAACTTGTACTGAAGATTGAGATTGTGATGGACCACACGACTTGTCACAGTCATTCTAAGAACTTATAAAAGGAAACAAGAAATGCTTTCGCTTCCCTTTGATGGCAGGGTACGAAATAAACAATGCATTCAAGTGCAGCATACTGAAAGCAAGAAATCGCTGAACCTGGCTGCAAGGTAAGTCGCCTTTCGCTACAGCAGGCACTGTCCCCGTCCAACCAGAAGAATGAAATGGAGAAAAGTGTCACTTTGATGCCGCAATCTCATAAGTTAGCCTTGCTTGCATCAGAGGAGCAATATTATTTTGATTCCTATTGACAGTATGCCGAGAAAGAGATTCTGAGTGAAATACAGGGTAGCAGTACAGCCTGGAGCAATTGCTCATCGAGAAGATCTAGGTGTCCAGAACCAGAAATAAGGGTTCGATCCAACATTGAATCGGCTATAAAAGTAGTGGGAGACAAGGGAAATGGTTGAGAGTGAGGGCAGGAACAGTGTCTGTTTTATAGTAGAAAGGAATGCTGAACACCTATGTGGCTGCAGGTCTAAGAAGGCCCCGTGTTGTGAAACATGTGCCAAATTAAGTTGGTTCAACAGCAGTTTGAAAGCACAAGATGAACCAGCACTCTAGAGTCTGCCCAATGTGGATTGATTTCCGAAATGGCAGGTTCAAGATTTTCAAGATGATGAGCCACGGCAAGGACGCGTTATCTCAAGCTGGTGGGAAGTTTGACATTGTGCACATGCATCTGTGATATTGATTGAATGGACACCACAGCTGTTTGGTGGCAAATTGATAGACAACCACTGTAAGACCTCAAGCAGCAGAAAGGAGACAGTGAACTGCAGCAGCTGTAGTGAGATAGAACCAAATACTCCCAAATCAATTGGGCAGTAACTCTTAATAGAACGTGTCATGGAATGCAGTCCTTGGAGGGGAAAACACTTGTTTTGAGGTGTTGAAACTGTTGCATACTTTAACAGCTATTGTGCGATCCAATTGCGTAAGATTCAGAAACATAAAGACAAATATCACATTTGACACATAATAACTAACACAATTCATTGCTGCATTAAACAAACATCTCATTCAAAGTTTTCACACAAAAGTTTCACATTTACATAGGGACATATGAGAGCTATTCACCATCTTGGATGGGATTTTGTCATATTTATTCCACATCTACTTTGGCTCAATCAAAATGTGGAGGCATCTTGCAGAATATGGACCATTCACCGCAAACTGAGGTGCTCTGACCTATCTAAAGCACTCCTTTTGAGACTTAGGGATTATTGCCCTCAGAGTAGTAACAAAACTGTGAGGTGCCGTTGTCACAATATACAGTCCACAATTGCCTAGAGTCTAGGCCCCCTACCTATGATTAATCCCTAGAACTTAGGGTCCCCCTAAAACCGGCTATTTCCTGGCCAAAGCCTACACTCTAGGGCTGAAATAATATTTTCATGAATATTATTTGCCCCAATGTTTGGGATCTGGCCCATCATGTATTTATTACAAGCATAAGGGAATGGGAATTTTCAGAAGAATACTGCCCACAGTCCCTAGGAGCACCTAGATGGCATATTATTTGCCCTGGATGCTAGGGGTTGGCTGTTCATCTGTATGCAGTCTTATATTATACTTGCCAGGTGCTTGCATTTGGCTAATGAGTGGAAGAATATTTTGGAACCTGGAAGCTTGGACTTGGCTGCATGGGGGATAATATTATCTGCCCTACATAACTGGGCTTGGCCAATCAGTGGCTCAGCAGCCATAATATTATTCTGCCTAGCCATGCAGGCTTGGCTGATCAAGAAAGATAATATTCTACGGCCAAGACATCTGTATTCAGCTGTACAATTCAGAAATATTCTTGGCCCTAGATACATGGGCCTGGCCAAAAAACCTTGTAGGAGCTAAAATATTATTTTGCCCAGTCACTTGGGTGCAGCCTATCAGCAACCAAAATATTGTATGGTTGGGAAAGCTGGTTTTGGCCACACAGTGGAAGAATTTCACCCTATATTCCTGGGCTCTTCTGAACAAGCTTTCAGCAGCTATAATATTATTCATCCTACCCACCTGGCTTCAGCCAGTCCACTAGAATAATATTCTACACCCTAAATTCATGAGCAGAGCCATCTGACACCAAATATTATTGGCCCCAGATACATCAGTCTAGCTGATCAGTGTCTGAGCAGCTATAATATTATTTTGCCTAGCCACCTGGCCTCAGCCAATCCATTGAAATAATATTCCACGGGCTAAAGGCTGTGTCTGGCCACACAGTACAGGAATATTATTTGGCATGCATGCTTAGGCTCAGCTGAATGGTCTTTCAGTTGCTGTAATGTTATTCTGCCTGCTATCTGGCTTCAGCCAATCCACTGGAATAATAATTCTACAGCCTTAATAGGGGTGCTCAATTCTTAATTCGAACCCGTTCAGTTCACTTTTTAATTAAATAAATTGTCAATCAGTTTGATGTCCGTGATTTGCCGAGATTCCGAGAGTCCGATCAATAATCACGCAACCTTGTGTACGTGCCTTTTGTCTCTTGCTCCTTGTATACGTGCGCGCCTTTGGCACTTCCAGCACCGCTTCCAGCCCGCTCCTTGGCCCAGGTAAGATTGAAATGCTTCTCTCATGTCAATATCTGACATCTCATCAAGGTTCCTGTACACACAGCACGGCGACTCGACGCGACACGACGCGACATGACGCGACACAACATGCAATACTAGGAAATTGGGATTGAAACACCTGTTCATTTTAATGTAGATATCATCTGATTATATCTTCGTTAACTTTATAGCCATATAACAGTTTATACATTTGATTTTAGAACAGTTTGTTCAGTAATGCGAGCCGCTTCATCCTCCCCTGTTCCCTCAAGTAGTTATCTGTCTCATATGCAGGAACCTGAGCTGCTCCTACAACATCCTGGACAATTGGTCCATCATCTCCGTCGCTTTTGTTGTCCTGGTCATCAGGACTCTCGTCAATTCGCCATTCATCATTCGGTTGATCCCTAAAGTCAATGGCCATATTGTGTGAAACCATGAGAGCTTCAATTGTTCTGTATATGTCCTCGATGTCGTGGTGGGGTCCCATTCCATGAAGGGAAGGAAATCGACCTTTGAAAAGACCGAAAGCATGTTCCACTATGATTCGAATGCGGGAAAGGCGCAGATTGAAGGCCTGCATGCGCTCTTTGTCCTCAATGGACGCAGCCGCGATTTCGGGCTCATCAAAAGGGCGTACAGTGAATGGACTCGATGGATATCCTGACACATGATGTTCAGCATCAGAAAGGGTCAGATAAAAGGAAAAAAAAGTACCTTTATCAGCAAGGATGTACTCGCCGTTCTCAAAATACAAGTGTCGTCGCATCCATAAGTCCGAATTCTTGAATATCTTGACGTCTGGCACTGAAGCCAGAGATGTCATCTATGTGCGTTTTAATGGCAAGTTTGCGCTCGGAAGATGGCCAGCCAAGGAATTGTGGTCGCAATTCCCGAAGTGCACGACGGACGCGTTTACAGTAAAGGAAGACAGTTGCAAAACCAATTGAGAGTTTCTGTGCCATACTGAGCGTATACCGATCGCTCCGTACCGTATCAAGAAACATCCTAGCTGATATTTAATGTGACGTTGAGGACGCCGGCCACGAGACTGGAAGATTGGATTGAGGCTGAGGAGGGAAACCAGCCAATCAAACATATCTCTGCGAATCCTGTATATGCTCAGAAGATGCCAGGAAAATGTATTATAAATTACCGGAACATATGTCGAAATTCCCGGTCAGGTGCTCGCAAACAGACTGAGAAAAAGTCAACCGACTTGGGAATCTTATCATAAGATCCCCTGGATCCATCTCCGTCCATTCGCTCTACAATCTCGAGCCACATGAGGGCAGATATCTCCAGGAGATCCGAGGTGTCATCTGCAAGATCGGCTTCATAAGCCTCTTGATCCTCAAATAAAGCCATTTCTTCGACATCTGGGTTGTCCTCAAAGACAATCGAGGCAGTAAGAAGCCCCTCTGCAGTGTAGATGAGGTCCGATTTCGTTTGCGCCTTTGTAGGTCGCGGCATCAAAGATAGCAAATCGATTGGGATAGCCGTGCCGAGATCAATGGAGATCAACTGATTGACAATTTATTTAATTAAAAAGTGAACTGAACGGGTTCGAATTAAGAATTGAGCACCCCTAATTACACAGTTGGCGAATATTATCTGCCCCAGATTCCAGGGCTTGGCCTGTCAGCCATAATATTATTTTTGCCTGAACAGTTGGATTTAGCTGATTGACTGTCTGACATGCAATATCCCAGAAAAAAAAAAAAGAGAACAAAACCCCTTTTAGCAGGGATTGAACCTAAGACCTCCTGACAAGTCTGCTATCAACAAATAGCAGACACATACCACTACACCAGGGAACCAGTACCTATGGCATCATTTATGACGCACACATGCTGGCCCAATATCATCCCCTCAATTTAGTCTATTTTGTATGCCTGTCACTGTCAAATTAACCATCATTTAATGCCGGCTGTGGGAATTTATTTTGTATTTTGTAGAACATGATGTGAAGCATACCCAGAAGCACTACACCTCTGTGAGAGCTCCATAATGGGCAGAGTAATTGATTCATCTCTCAACATGAATATCTTGGGACCACACTCAATGAATACAGTCCAATGACTACTACAACATATCCCCATGCTATGGACATGCCCTTCATATGGTAAAACAACCTTGGAGTAACCAAAAGAGCATATTCTAACCACATTCTGCAACACTATGATGGCTTCATTATGATGGCCTCTAGTCAGCTAAGTTGTTGCATTTATAATCCTAAGCCCCATGCCATGTATATGAACACATGAGTGAGACCATTGGCTCAATTGTTCATTGCAAGGTCCTCATTGAAAGCGAACAGGCCCAGAATGACTATTCAGCCAATTTTACATGTACCACCATTGAAAAATGTGGGATATGGATTCAAACCAAATATTACAAGGTATCCAAACATAGAAAGCCAAGAATCATCCCAATATATGTCCTTGAAGACCTATAATCTCAAGTGACATTTTTCGCTTTTTTGGTGAATTAGGGTCCATGCAGAGCTAATGGCGCAATATAAACAGCAGAAAAGTGAACAGACATGATGAAAGACAGATATTACACTTTATTTGAAGGATTTTGGTCAAGATTTAGCCAGATGGTGTTTTCATTCACATGCAATAAGTGCACTCCATAGTGCTGTTTAACTCATGCACTCGGAAATACCATTTACCTGAAACTTGGCCATATTTCTTGGGATACAGTTGAATATTGATCTCTCATTATGTCTCTTTCCATTTTGAGTGTTTATTCTGCAGTAGCTGCTCTGGATGGTACCCTATTCACGAAATAAGCAAAAAATGTCATGTGACATTCTGAAGCTTTAAGCCCATAGATTGGCACAATTCTGGTGTCCAGACGTTGGGAAGAGCAGTGGAATGTTTGTTGAACTCTTTCCTTCCATTCCAAACCTTGTAGGCAGAGCAAATGAGGTGAAAATGCATAGAAGGACATCATCACACTGAATCTTCACTTATGGCTCAGCTATGTGGGCCAATACCCATCAGACATCCTTTCACAAGTAGTGATCATTATATGATAGGGTTTTCGACATGCCAGATTGATGCATGACCAGGCAATGGAGCAATGATGGCATGGTGAACAAGATCAAAACATGCTCCTTTTCTTCCTGGGAGTCTATTCTTGAGTAATGCGCATGTATTTATCCTACTCATTAGTAGACTGGTATGTCCCCCTGACACCTGTATCACTGTGTCACAAAGATATAATGCTGCAGAGGTGAATGTATCACGTTGCCCATTATGGAGCTCTTACAGAGGTGTAGTGCTTCTGGGTATGCTTCACATCATGTTCTATGGTGAATTCCATCCTGTCCAATGAGTTATACCATCCAAAACACTTGAATTCCAGACAAGGGGGAGGGAAAACACTGTAATTTCCTTTTTGGGAAAAAAGCGTAGCGGCCAAAAAAGGAAGTCAGTGGTTCATGTCTAAAAATATGGTCAAAATCAAAGTTATAGAGCTTGCCAGGAGCTCCCTGATTGTATTGACAGTTTTGGGAAAGAGCCTCTAGTGGTTGCACAAAATACAAAATAAATTCCCACAGCCGGCATTAAATGATGGTTAATTTGACAGTGACAGGCATACAAAATAGACTAAATTGAGGGGATGATATTGGGCCAGCATGTGTGTGTCATAAATGATGCCATAGGTACTGGTTCCCTGGTGTAGTGGTATGTGTCTGCTATTTGTTGATAGCAGACTTGTCAGGAGGTCTTAGGTTCAATCCCTGCTAAAAGGGGTTTTTTTTCTCTTTTTTTTTTCTGGGATATTGCATGTCAGACAGTCAATCAGCTAAATCCAACTGTTCAGGCAAAATAATATTATGGCTGACAGGCCAAGCCCTGGAATCTGGAGCAGATAATATTCGCCAACTGTGTAGCCAAACCCAAGCATTAGGGGTGCTCAATTCTTAATTCGAACCCGTTCAGTTCACTTTTTAATTAAATAAATTGTCAATCAGTTAATCTCCGTTGATCTCGGCACGGCTATCCCAATCGATTTGCTATCTTTGATGCCGCGACCTACGAAGGTGCAAACGAAATTGGACCTCATCTACACTGCAGAGGGGCTTCTTACTGCCTCAATTGTCTTTGAGGACAACCCAGATGTCGAAGAAATGGCTTTATTTGAGGATCAAGAGGCTTATGAAGCCGATCTTGCAGATGACACCTCGGATCTCCTGGAGATATCTGCCCTCATGTGGCTCGAGATTGATGTCAGACAGTCAATCAGCTAAATCCAACTGTTCAGGCAAAATAATATTATGGCTGACAGGCCAAGCCCTGGAATCTGGGGCAGATAATATTCACCAATTGTGTAGCCAAACCCAAGCATTAAGGCTGTAGAATTATTATTCCAGTGGATTGGCTGAAGCCAGATAGCAGGCAGAATAACATTACAGCAACTGAAAGACCATTCAGCTGAGCCTAAGCATGCATGCCAAATAATATTCCTGTACTGTGTGGCCAGACACAGCCTTTAGCCCGTGGAATATTATTTCAATGGATTGGCTGAGGCCAGGTGGCTAGGCAAAATAATATTATAGCTGCTCAGACACTGATCAGCTAGACTGATGTATCTGGGGCCAATAATATTTGGTGTCAGATGGCTCTGCTCATGAATTTAGGGTGTAGAATATTATTCTAGTGGACTGGCTGAAGCCAGGTGGGTAGGATGAATAATATTATAGCTGCTGAAAGCTTGTTCAGCAGAGCCCAGGAATATAGGGTGAATGATATTCTTCCACTGTGTGGCCAAAACCAGCTTTCCCAACCATACAATATTTTGGTTGCTGATAGGCTGCACCCAAGTGACTGGGCAAAATAATATTTTAGCTCCTACAAGGTTTTTCGGCCAGGCCCATGTATCTAGGGCCAAGAATATTTCTGAATTGTACAGCTGAATACAGATGTTTTGGCCGTAGAATATTATCTTTCTGGATCAGCCAAGCCTGCATGGCTAGGCAGAATAATATTATGGCTGCTGAGCCACTGATTGGCCAAGCCCAGTTATGTAGGGCAGATAATATTATCCCCCATACAGCCAAGTCCAAGCTTCCAGGTTCCAAAATATTCTTCCACTCATTAGCCAAATGCAAGCACCTGGCAAGTATAATATAAGACTGCATACAGATGAACAGCCAACCCCTAGCATCCAGGGCAAATAATATGCCATCTAGGTGCTCCTAGGGACTGTGGGCAGTATTCTTCTGAAAATTCCCATTCCCTTATGCTTGTAATAAATACATGATGGGCCAGATCCCAAACATTGGGGCAAATAATATTCATGAAAATATTATTTCAGCCCTAGAGTGTAGGCTTTGGCCAGGAAATAGCCGGTTTTAGGGGGACCCTAAGTTCTAGGGATTAATCATAGGTAGGGGGCCTAGACTCTAGGCAATTGTGGACTAAAGCCACTGCCATTGTGGTTTAAACCTTGGTTTGACTGACATTGGTTTAAACAGCGGTTCGACCCACATTGGTTTAAACCACAGTTCAAACCACATTGGAGTAAACTGCGGTTTGACCCACATTGGTTTGAACCACAGTTCAAACCAAATTGGTGTGAACAATGCCAATATATTTATTAACCTAGATACTACCCGCTAGAACACTGGTTGGACTTAAGATTTGGCACAAGGCCGCCACAAGAGAGTTATACTGATCTTTTATAACCAGGAAAAAGACAGAGTCTTATCAATCAGTTAAGCTCAAAAACAAGACATCAGGCTATAGCCATGCCTGAGAGGTCTTAGAAACACCAACAGTGGAATGGGGTTCACTGGCACTATCTACTTTACATGCCAGTTTCAATACTTTACTTGTGCTAAAAGGGTATAACGGTTGTGAGAATAAATACACTTTTCTGGGGTTAAAACTCTGTATCAGGCCGTGAAAACAGCGCCCATGAGTCATGTGTGTTGGTCCTAGTAACCCTCCAATGCAATTTCCGAGGAAAAGTGCATTTCCCACAAGGGAAATGTACAGCCTTTTGAATTCTTTCCACGCATAGCCTGTATCCATAGCCATCTAGACCTTGCCAAGTGCGCCCAAGTCTTTCTAGAACTCTTACATATGGTTCTAGGCATTTTCTGGCAGCTTCTATGTCCGCTCTAGGTGTGAACATGCTCCGGAACTACCCGGAAATCACCAGGTTCAACCACTAGATTCCTAATTAGGTAGATACCATCAAAATGACCTCGTAAGGTCACCTATAGTATATCCCTGAGTTCTGTAGCCATTTCTAAAGTCCTTCCAACATCCCATGTGTTTGATAATGGCCTAGCGTCCACAGAAATCCTCAAACTCACTGCACACAGTGTACAGCTTGCAGGAGTATTTCTATGACCAGTGTGGTAAAAGTGATGATGAAACTGGTGTTTGAGACGCGTTAAGCAGCCTAGTACTCAGTCCTGGGAGTATACTAGTGCTCTATGTAGCCCTATTGACTGGTTTTATCAGTTGTTTCCAACTGAAAGGTCGCAAAAAATTGGTTATTTCAGCCATATTCAATTGCATGCCTCATCAGTGTACTGACTCTTGAAGTGAAGGCAGCTTGAGAAGCGCATTGGAGCCAAGTAGATTTCAACTGACAATGGGAATGGGAGTAGTTGAACATCCAAATGAGGCACGTTTGTTGAGCAGGTTGAACTCCAAGAGTATTCCAACCGATAAACACTGGCTAAGCCCAAGAGGAATTGTGACTGAATTTGATCTTGTGTCAAGCGGACTCGGAGCATGACTGAGAATTGTGTGGTCTTGAGTCCTGTGGGGCTCAGTAACTGTCTGATGTTAATGAGGGTGTGGTCGAGGAAGGAGGGCAGGTAAGCGCTGGAATGAAGTCGGCCGAGAGCTGAAAGTGAGGCAAAGATACACAGGCCTGCTATTTGAGCGGACCTTGAACGCTTGGAAATTGGCCACATGTCTGCTCAGAATGGATTAGTGCATAATAATGCGGAGCTTGCCGGAGCTAAACTGTGATTGAGGACATCATCTGAGAGTAGCATGGGAAAAATGCAGGCCTGATTCAGCGAGCTTGGATGGGAGCATTGGAATGTGGTTGATAAAAGCATCCTGAATAGAGATGGTTGCAAAGGTGGATACAGGGCATCTACTTAAGATACTAGCAATAATAATAATTGACGGCTGATCGATGAAGTGGAAAGAGGAATTGCATCCAATGCTCTAGACTGAAACTGTGCTGTGATAAAGGGATCAGCAGACAACCCTAAAAAATAACGGGGCATTTCGGATGCTGAAAGCTGGAGAAGTGAGAAAAACAGTGCCTTGAGCGCCCAAAATTTGGCCGCGTGTTTACTTGGAATGGGCAGCACATAGAGTTTACAGCTAAATGGTGATCGCCATTGATGTCTCAAAATAAACATGAGAAGAAAGGACTCAATTAAGGGGACTCAGAGTGAAGGCTGTAGCGAAGGAGAAAGATAGAGCAAATTGAGGTGATGGCAAACATGTGCCTACTGATTCGAGGCATCTGCTTAATATACAAGGTATGATGCATCGATTCCAGCAAAATACTAGGGGGGGTTGCAAGGAAAGTGGTATCTCTCTAAACTGTGCTCATTCTTACCCATCTGTATGTGCAATATACAGTACAATTACGTTCAATTCATAAGTCACACATCACGCACCCTTCTATCGGTATCGAATTTTGGTCCAGGTCACATGTCATGCAGGACCTTATCAAACCTCTAAACCCAAACTGTCACCCCCCAGTGGCAAAAAATGTCAATTTTTGGTGAGATTATTGAAATTTTGGGGGGTGTCACGCAGAAATCCGGCGGCTGTCGAATTATCGAATTGTTCGGACCATGTCACGCGTCACACCCCCTATCGATTTGAGCATAATTTTACAGTAGATGAGAACTATCCTCAAATCAACAACCCCGAATGACTTTGAACATCATTCCGTTGGAAATTTGCTCAAGCACGACAAGCTGACAGAAGCCTTTGCACAATCCAGGATGCTGCGCATGACCGGCCGTAAGTTCTTTGGAATCCAACTTCTCATTGAGTTGCCACTCACTCATTCATCCACAAGCAGAGCAATGTTCAAAATTCCGCCACAAGACTGTTTGCTGCTATTAGGTGGATGAAAGTATAGAATTATACACCACTGGCCAACAAGAGATTTCTCTGGGATGCCTAGTAAGTGTAAAGAGTTGACCCCCGTATTTCCCTTGACATTCATTCAAGTCACGATCTTGGCGTTGAAACGTAGGAGTTGAGTAACTTCGAGTACAAGCAATATCCCTATATTTATCCCTATAATTGTGCCGCTCATGGACGTTCAGTGTCAACTCTCCCGTAGTCTTGTTGAACGTACTGACCCAAATGTGGATTACAGCAACAATGGATCGAGTGCATCAAGTATCTTAATTCAAAGGAACCCACAATAAATATTAATTATCACAGTTGCCGACGTGACAGCTGACAAACAGAACGACGATTTGTAGTCCAGGGACTGCTAAAAATTGTACAAAACCATAAAGTTGTAGTTCGGACGAAGAGAATTATTGCAAGTAGAAGGATACTATGAAGGGGTCAGAAAGAGAAGGATAGGTCGCACGAGGATTCAAGATAGAAGAAGCGAGTCTGGGAGATCATAGGGACATTGGAAGGGTGCAACCGTGTGCTTATTTCTTGCTCACATCGACTGTGCTCGCGGTACGCTCAAGCGCGCGATCGGTGGCAGCTTTGAGCGCCGCAACATCAAGGCCATTGGGATTCCCATACTTTCCCCAGTCGTGAAGGATCGCCACATTCGACGGGTCGGCGCGAGATTTATCAAGCCAAGAAGAAGAAATGCCGACGTCGTATGGAGCATGAGCAGGAATTCTATGGCAGCGACGACCAGTGTCGTGGACGCGTGTATAGATGAATTTGTTTGCCTCTTGTGGCTCAAGGTTGCTGGTATATAGCTGATGCAGGGCATGAAACAGGTCGGACAACTAATTCAATTTTCAGCCATCGCAAACTCCCAAAAAATATCAAAATGTCGAAACCTACCTCATCCGCCCGCCAGTCAGGTGTGATCACCTCCAAGAATTTCATCTTTGCAAGCGCATTCTGCGTAACATCCTTGACACCACTAAGCTTCGCCATGCCCCGCTTCCACGCTGCCTCATTCTCATACGTGTCGTCGTCGGAGTCAGGCCCCGAGGCTTCATCCGACATATGTTCGTCAAACAGCATCGCAAAAATTACCGTAGGATTGAGGCCGTGCGTTGCACAAAACTCCTCGACTACCTTCTTGATCTGGCTGAGTTTCTGAAAACGATTAGCGGTCTCTCGAACACGTATCAAAAAGGAAAACACCGACGGTCTTTCGTCGATAGAGCCGACGGCTCGCCCGCTTCTTGATTTCGCCCTTCTCATGCGCCTCGGGATTGTTTTGTTTCTTCCAATCCCGCTTGAGGTTGTTGAATGAGTTTTCAGCCAACTCATGGATGAGATCGTGGTCCCACGTTGCGTTCACAGTGCGAACAGCTTTGGGGTGATTACGAGGGTCCTAACTCGCACTAAGGATGTTTCTCTCATTTGCAACAAGAATCTACACTCACCTTCAGGTCATTGAGCGCTTGGTCAGCGACCGCAATGAACACGCGCTGGTTGCGAATGTCCTTGACGTCTGCCGCAAAAACTGGGCTCACATATTCCTGGTTGGTGATTTCATTGAACCGTTGATCGGCTGGGTCGGGCCAGCTTTCCTTATTTGAAACGCCACACACACTACGGAAGGTTCTGGTGATGAAACTCTGAGAGAGATTTCAGATAGAGAATTCAGAGCGGCGCAATGAAGATTAGGCACAGACCTGAAGCGCTGATTTCGCTTTTTTAAGTTCCGGTGTCGTACAGGCATCAGCGGACAAGAGCACCGGCACCAAAGTGGCCTGGGGCCCAGGGTTGCTATCCAAACCGTCAAATTTCTCCCCCTCCAACTTGTGGAGCTGAGGCGAGCCATTGGTACGTTGTTTGGTTGTCCGATCAACGGCGATCAATTGATTTATTTCACCAGACGCTTGAGTATGATGACGCCCCTCGTTGGTAGCTTCGTGGGGTGGATTCAGCCAGAATACAACAGCCCCAAGGGAATTAATACCCTGAATGTTACATTCCTCTATGAATTGGAGATAAAGGATGTCGACAAATAGAAATTGGAGTTCCTCGTCATTTCGATTAGCTGATGTAAATAAACCTAGTATATGCATACCAAGTTAGGTGATTTTCGAGTCAAGAGTGCTTCGTTTAGATGTCGGCACTTAGCTTTCAGCCTTTTGACTTCCATAGAGAGCTCGTTGTTAATACAGCCATTGTGTGATTGTACGTTGGGTACTGGAGGAGGACTGAATGGCGGAGGCGGTCTAGGGGGAAGCATCCGGAGAGCCGCCTATGAATAAATAGTTTGTTTTCAGAGTCAAGGCTAGAGCATAGTATGTACCCGGTCTATTGTGCTTTGATCTATTATTGCCTTTGTTATTAGACGGTTACTCCGGCAGCGAGGCTTCTCGCCCGGCTGGACGTTCGTTCAAGAGAGTTCTCAGTTGTACTTAGGAAGATCCATCCAAAGCAAGCCAGTACTTAAGGCGTCCCAGAGTTGGCTTCCATATTGCACAATCACGGCCTAATTACCTGCCGCATGCCGTAAGCGTGGGCAGTGAAATATTATGCCCCATTCGTTGCCAACAATTCGCGCTTAGCTGCGCTAGGATCTCTGATTGTCCCTTTGGAGACTAGATCCCTGAACGGCCAATTTCTGTCCCAACTGTTTCTAGTAGAATATGCCGCAACCTTCCATAACAGGTCATTTCCCCAAGATTTTCGCTGCCGAGTTCTCTTTCGTGCAGATTCAAGGTTTCTCCCGTTGCAAAACCCAGTTGTGGATTTTTGAGACAGAAAGGTTGCCAATGATCCGCTCCAGCGGCCATATTTTGTCCGAGCTGGAACCAGCCTGGCTTAGTCCGACCCCTCAATTTTGTTTAAAGCGGACCTTGGTTTGGAGTCCACCTTCTGTCCGAACCGAGATCTGGCCCGAAGGTTGTTATCAGCGGCCTGCGGCGCTTGGGAGCCTCCACAGTCAGCATAGCATGTGTCGAGAGCATTCCAGACCATTGAGCAGCCAATGAGATGGCCGTTTCCACTGTACTGTCATCCGGTCAGGTGGGTGAGGACATTGTGGATCTCCGGCGCATCAGGCGGCAATGTGCCGAAGTGCTCAGATGCGCCGGCAAGGGAGTAATATGCCCGCCGGTATGGCGGTCAATGTGTTACTTTATTAAAACAGGTATAAAATGTGTGATTTTGAGAGAAATGTATGTGGAATTGAAGGAGGAGAAAATCTTACAACCTTTCATGTAAAACATTTTGGACTTTTTTTGGTCCCCTGAAACTTTGTCGAGTTTTTCACCACAACAACTTTCTCGGCACTTTTGCGGCACGATCAAGTGGCTGTGCTGACCGACTGGTGGCCGAACCTCTGCCGAACTCAGCAACTATGCAACCATCATGAGGATTTCTAGATAGCAGGCCATTAGTATGATGAGGACAAGGAAACCACGTTGAATGCAGGTTATTAGTCAAAGAGAAGGTTGAAGTTACTTATATGAGAAGGGATTACCCCAGTTCAACCAAACTCGGCTTGTGGGCCATCAGCACAGCCACTTAATTGTGCCGCAAAAGTGCCGAGAAAGTTGTTGTGGTGAAAAATTCGACAAAGTTTTAGGGGACCGAAAAAGTCCAAAATGTTTTACATGAAAGGTTTAATAAGATTTTCTCCTTTCTTCAATTTCACACATTTTCCTCCAAATCACACATATTATATCTATTTTAATAAAGTAACATGTTGACCGCCATATGCCGGTGGAAAGCTCATTGGTGGCACCAATGGCTGCCGCTGTACCTTGGCGTGCACTCTTGGACATCGGAAGATGTTGGATGATGATTTCCACAGTTCAGCAAGATAAGATACCGACTTCTGTAATTTCCAAAGGCCAACATTGGATCTTGTGCTCTCTAGTACATCCACCAACCTCCACCATATTCCAATGTACTGGGGTGTTTCATTCAAATCGACAGGGGGGGTGATGCATGGCTCATTTTTCAAGTTCGACATTTCAACCCCTGGCATCACCTCAGCGTGCCGGTTAGCTGGGGAGTAATGAAAGTGCTTTTGGCTGCTGAAATCAACTGAATACTTTCTGTACCTGACCCAAATCCAAATCGAATCCATTTGTTTTGTTTTGGGGGCTTTTTTTGTGCCTTAGCCCGGCAAAACCTTGGGTGTTATAACATCTATTCAAGAACAGATGTGGCGAAAAATTGCAGGGATTTCAACAGTCATGCAGCTCAGTCTGGGCACCCATAGCAGACACATAAAGTCTTTTACATACTCTTTATTGTTTCAAAAGTGTAGAAAATACATCGGAAATTTCCCTATTTAGTTCTACCAGTTCTGCTGAAACATGGCAGTTGCGGTTTTGCCAGCAGAGTGGCGGAACTAACCAGACAGTTCTACGCCTCAGAGGGGCCTAATCCCATGACATTAATAGGTCTGATAGCAGTGATACTGTAGCTTTTCGATCAAAGGTTCACTATTTGCAGGTTTTTAATGACTGACCGAGAGTGACAAAGAATTTCCTTTTGAATATAGCAATTTCTAAACACATCAAAAAATCTGGGTGTTACCGTCATCCGAACCTTTGCTCGAAATGTTGTAGTACTTTTCAGAATAAGGTCAACCAGACACAGTCTCCGTTCCTTTGGTTCACCAACTTGCTGGTCGCCGTTGAGTCTGAAATAGATGAAATGTTTTCTGTGGGTCCATGGCCTCTGATTTGTGTGGAATGATGGACCCAAAGGGTTTCAATTACCGCCCTTCAAACAGTCCACTAGATTGGACATGCGACCAATTGGATCCGACAGGCCCCCAGGCACTACTTATGATCCCCCTCAGCGGTAGAGTGCAGTGTAAGATGACCCTTACCTCCGGCCACACAATAGAGTGAATCGCATGGAGCGCGAGGATTTTTTCGGTGTTGCAGGGCCAAAGTAGCTGGGACATAGAAGAGAACTACGAAAACCGCAATTCGCCAGGAAGCGATGTCTCCGGCAAATGATTTCGGGAAAATTTTGAATTATTTTGGGCGGAATGTCACTCTGAAATGGAGTAAAGAAGGCACCTAAAGTGAGATTTCATAGGGAAAAACCAGTTTTTTGGATGTAATGGAGAGACCTACTGTATAATTACGTTCAATTTCAGAAGTCACGTGTCACACGCCTGCCTATTGGCATCGAAATATGGTCGATGTCACACATCACAGGGAGCCTTATTAAATATCTAAACTGTCACAACCTCCCCCCCCCTCGTGGCAAAATAACCTCAAATTTGCTGTGAAATTATCGAAATTTTGGGTGTGTCACGCAGAAATCCGGCCACTATCAAATTATCGAATTGCTCAAAGTGTATCACTTGTCACGCCCATATTGATTTGAACGAAATTATACGGTAATAGATAGTGGTCGGGGATTGTCGGGGATTGTTGGGATCATTTCCAGGCGAACTGACTTTTTTGTCACATATTCAGTAAATCCCTGAACTGAAAAGTGCACCGGTTACCTAGAAATTTTGCTAACTGCGTGAACTCCGTTAACTGTCCGTGAACTCTCGTGTCCCACCATATTCGGACGTTTATGTGGTCAAGCGTGCTCTCGGCCCGGCTCCCGAGGTGACAAGTCAGTGACGGCGCAACGCGTCAAGTTCGACTCAAGTCACGTGCCTCCCGTCCCTCGCCACTCCCGACGCAATACCCTGCCCTTAGTGCTTCAAGCCAAAGATGATCTCCATGGAGGAGGTTTATAGTTCCTGAATCATATTCCCGGGCTCGCCGAGTCAATCACTATGGAAAAAAGCCATGTCTTTCGTACGGCTCGCCTCCCAACTTAAAGACGAGATTATTCTGGCCCAGGCTGCAGCTACGACCCCGCCACTGCCCCCACAGAATTACCCGAACATGTTAGATCTTTTCTTGGCTGTGCTACCAATATGCTCGAAGAGTTTGTCTCCGGCTGCTGGACTGCTTTTAGCGACACAATTTGGAGTTATGACAACAACAGTGGTAGCACTGGCCAGGATGCACAGATGCTTCGAGACTTTGGCTTGGATCATCTATTATGTACCACTAATTGCCTTCACTTCATGCCTGCATGCAACTGAATGATATTGTTATATAGTGGCACAAACACTCTTTCCGCTGACTAAACAATGCACTACTCCAGGCTGTCTCAATTCTAGCCTTCTCAAGGATAGGGATGGCCTTCGAAAAGTAGTTCTCTTTACCCTCAGTGATGGTGCATGCGTGACCTACGCTGTACACCTCCACTGCTCATGTCAGTTCCTTCAATTTTGGCATCTCACTTGCATTAATATTGCATCGGACAGAGTGCAAAACAACCTACCACAACAACTTTTCTGTTCGCGATGGTGTTCGCATGTACTACGCCGGTATCCCCGATGCTATCCAAGTCGGCGAGCACCAATTTGTTGAATGCGAGGTTCTCAGCCTCTTTATTGGTGTGATGCTCATCTCATGAACCTCTGCAACCATTGCTGCCCACGTCTATGACACATGTCTCTCTAAGCCTGAAAACCGCCCAGATCACAAAGACTGGCCACCAACGCGCAGCTTCAAGTTGCGCACAGAACATGTCTGGGACGGCTTCTTGATCCTATCGCTCCTTGAAGACTACGTCGAAAGGAACAAAAACCTCCAAGTTCCACGTACTGGCGAGCAGCATGTGCGATTCAACGATGCCATCCGCAAACGCAATGCTCGGTTCCGCCTCTGCGGCCAGCCCGAATGGGCTCACTACTGCGACAAATGCATCCGAGTCTGGAAGGTAATCAACGACATAACAATCGGCCATCCATGTTGCGGAGTACACAATTGTCCGGAACCTCTCATCACTAACCGCCATCGCTTCTGTCTCGAGCATGATTATCAACATCATATCTGCACTGTTGAGGGCTACAGTATAGTGTGGCTCCTTGGATCATGCCACATCAATGGATCATTATTTCTTTTCACTATGTGCACTACCCTTGGCCACAAACGGTCTTAGATATAGCATTATGTATTCTATGGGCATCTCCTGAATTAATTTTGAGCGCCCAATGTACTTCAAACCTGAATGAGACGTGTTTTGGTGTAAATCAGTATGTGATCCCGCATCAATCAACTTTCCGATTCATCTCTTTTACCTCAATCTGTACCATATTGGCCTCAAATTATTTTTTCCATGATAGATTGCCTTTTTAACTACAATTCCCTCCAAAAGAGCAAGGCGATTCGACCAAAAAATGCGTCCGCTAGAATTTGTACGAGCCGAAACACGTGAAGCGCGTGACAGCTCAGTTTGTTGACGCGACCGTCACTGCTTCTCCTTCACACCCTGCCACGCCCCGTTTATACGGCATTTACGACAGCTTCCCATGGTGTCCCGCGCTAAATCCGAGCGCGTCAAAGGACATGCAAACAGCAGGCGAAAGGAGCTTAACATACGAGGCGCGCTGCATGAATACAAGCGCGAGCAAGCCAAACCAGCAATTTTAGGAAAGCCAAAGTCTATTCGAGCTATCGCAGAGAGCCACAAAGTCTCGTATGGTACTCTACACCGACACATACATGGGGGGCGCGGTATTCGGGAGGCAAATCAAGAGAAGCAGAAGGTCTCGCCTGTCCAGGAATGGTCCCTCGTCCAATTCATCCTCGAGTCCGCGGATCGCGGGTTCCCTCTGAACCACGCCCAAATTAGACAGGCTGCGAATGCGGTCCGCGAATCCACGCTCGGGACGGGCTGCGAGCCGGTGTCAGACAAGTGGGTCTTCGCGTTCTTGGATCGACATCACGACGCACTCCGGACATTTTGGAGCAAGGCACTTGACACCCAGCGTGCACGCAGCCTAAATCCCGAAGCCGTCAAATCTTGGGTGGATTTAGTACAAAAATGGATCGTCGATAAAGGGGTCTCACCAGATAGGATATACGGAATGGATGAAAGTGGCTATCCCACCGGTTACACTGGGAAGGAGCGTGTGGTCGGGGCGCGCGGGACCAAAACCCAGCACAAACAGGGCGGGGCGAGCCGCCAAAACATCACTGCATTGGTAACCATCCGCGGCGATGGCAAGATGGTGGTGCCGCCGATGATTATCTTCCCCGGAGTGAACTACCAGACGGCCTGGAACAACGGCAACACCATAAATGCATTGTAAGTCGTCAAATAAGTAATAAGAAGGTCGAGACTCACTGTCATTCCAGCATCGCGAAGTCCATCAACGGATGGACCAATGGCGAGCTCGGATATGAATGGCTCGTCAAGGTCTTTGACCCCGCAACCAAGGAGGAGGCCAATGGCCTCCCACGCGTGCTTCTCCTGGATGGGCACAGCTCGCACTATTCTCAAAAGTTCCTTGACTATGCGCGTGCAAACAACATAATCTTACTTGGATATCCGCCCCATTGCACCCACGCACTCCAGGGCCTCGACGTCGTATGCTTCGCAAAGCACAAGGCGTGCTGGCAGGCGGCAATTGTAGCCTTCGAGACAAGGACGATGCGGGAGGTGTCGAAGGCCGAGTTCATGACTGTATGGGTCCCAGCGTACCTGGAGGCGTTTGACGAATCAACAGTCCGTGCTGCCTTCAAAGTGACAGGTGTCGTACCTTTCAATCCCGACTTCGTGACAGCAGAGCAGATGAAGCCGAGCCTCGCAACGTCCACTCGTGCAGAGTTTCCGATGCCGCAGCCAAGCCCCGTCCGCGCAATCACGAACGCGATGCGCATCCAGCCCCCAACTCGTTTTGACCTGTCCCCATCCAATGCGGCAAGGGCGCCGCAAGCGAGCACGTCGAGGACGCCGCAAACCCCATCACGGCGACGTGGCAGGGACGAAGACCTCGAGAACCTCGACCCTGCATTGTGGTCACCTTCAAAAAAGATGCGGACTTTGTATGCGCACCTTGGTACCACTTCCGCGGGCTCTCTCCTCCTTGGCAGCCCCAAGATCAAGTCATACAACAATCCTATCCTCCCCCCCGTTATTCAAGGCGTCCCGAGCTCGATTGCGACACCAAATTGGTCGCTCTCCACCCCAGACACCAGCAACGAGCCCTACAGAACAAGAAGTCAGCTGGAGGCAGAGATTGCCGCATTGCAGAAAGAGCTCGCGCTCGCTCACCAGAATGTCGCTGTGCGGGATCAAATAATCGAGGAGGGGAATGCGACGATGGTATTCCAGAATATGGGGCTAAAGAAAATGAACGAGGCTCTCCACCAGCAGGAGGAGAAAGCGGCAACTGACCGTGCTCGGCTCTTCAAGGGCAAGGCACAGTGCCTCTCTTCTGACGAGTTTTACGAGGCAGTCAAGGCCATTGAGGAGGGAAGGAAAGCGAAGGAGGTTGGTAAAGAGGCCAAGAAGGTTGCCAGGCAGAAGAGAAAAGAGTTGCGAGAGGAGATTGAACGAGAGTGGGGCGCTATGAAGGAGCGGCATGTTGCAGAGGTTGAAGCGTGGTCGGAAGAGTGCTCCAGATTGCTCCAGGAGGGCACAAGGAAGAAGGACTTGCCCCCCAAGCCGAAGCTGGGCAAGAAGCCGACTCTCCCTGCCGCAGACGACGATGAGGATGAGCTGGAAGAAGAGGAAGCTGATGTGTGACGGCTTGATCCAAGTAACGGGAATTGTGACATTTTGATGTTCGCAGCGATTTATTTTCTCTAGCCACATTATAATACACTACTCCATCTTATTTTATGATAGTGTAACTTCTTACATGTTCTAGTATATACTGAATTAAATTTACAATTTACTATCAATAATTGCATGGGTGAGCGAGGAAAGATCAAAGTTGTGATCCAAGGAGCCACACTATACTGTATGATCAACCGGTCGAGCCCACATTCATGACATGTCAGATTGCAGAGCACCGTCAATTGGAGCTGACACACAACACTCGGGATAAAGCGTTGTTCCAGCTCCGTGGGGGTCTTCAGCGTGCTACCGTTTTCCCATCCGAACAACGCGTTCGAAGCCGAGGTTACTGCCGAAGAGGTCGAGGAGATGACAGTCAGAGATCCCAATCAGGGCGACTGCGAGGCGACCAAAGACCCCAATGGCAACCGCAAGATCCGAGCGCTCTTTGGTCGACGCCGGAGACACAACGAGAAGATATTTGTCCGGCCCTGTAATTGCGGCATACTGGTACCAAAAAGGAGTATTGTGTCCAATTTGAGCAAAGAAACATCCAACGTTGAATGTCCTGCTGGATAGGGCTTCCGCTCGTTGCCATCGCCACGGATCGATGTCGAACGGGTGCCGTGCCCGTTCCGTCAGCCATCTTTTGGCCCTCGACGACGGCCGTCGAACGGCTGTCACGGGTGTCACAACGGGTCCAACCTCTGCGTAACTGTGGGCTAAAAGCCTGAAACACGGCACCCGACTTCATGTCGGCAAATTAAACGACTTTTTGTTTGCGAGGAGGAGATCGAGCTTAGCGCCCGGCTAAGCGCCCGGGCCATCATACATACTACAGCACCACCTAAGGCAATAAACACCTGCACGGCAAGCGATCTCACCCGATCTGTCATTGGAGTGATATATGTATATGCAAAGGTTGACTGAGGCAATGCTCCCCAGAATGGAAAGAAAAAAAGAATGAGTACAAGTCCTGCCGTGTGCTGCAAGTGCAGCGGCCCTACCCCCAAGTAACCGAGTTATTGAGGGATGTATTGATGCATTGGCGGGGGCGGCATGGAGGCACGCATATTAGGCTAGTTTGTGGCATAGTTGCATCACCAAAAGCAGGAAGTAATTGTAAAGGTATGCATACCATTGCGATCATCAAAATTTGTTGCAGACCCAAATAAGCTCGGTGACATTCAACACCCGTATGTACCAGACCAATATTCCTGTACAGCAACCCTCGCCTATTTTGTGGCGTATGCAAACCATTGTGAGCATTGTAATAAGCCTTGACATATACCCTCTACTCTGCTCTTTCATTTCCCTTCTGCGTATCCCGGGACAAAGACGGCCCCGGACAGCGACATGTGGGGGTAGGGACACATTCAGGGTCGGGATCCTTGCCCATGCAGAGATAAGACGCGACACTTGCGTAGACCAAGGGACTGGAGACTTGAAACTTGTGTCGTGTGGAGGAGTTAAAAACGTGCAGACCACAACTTGAAGACCGAACGGTTTGTGACCAGGGCTTGAAGCTCGAAGAGAAGGTACATGCGAGTACTTGAGAACAGCTTGAGCATGGTGATTTGAAGGAGACGTGCGAGAGAACAACTTGAACTCTCTTTGAGGACAGCAACTTGCAGCGACTTGATGGTGAACGGCCCGAATGGACTTGACGGAGAATAGCTTGAAGCCACCTGAGGAAAATAGCTTGAAACCCCGAGGACCAAGCCCACTTGAAGTAACTTGACTCGTGGCAGGGTGAGGAGACAAAAATGGGAACCAACAGCGGTGGGGAAGGCAAGAGTTGAGCAGATGAGTTGGGCGGGGCATGACGGTCGAGAGGAGAGAAGCGCAATCGTGGGATCAACTCGTGTCAAAACATCAACATGCGCACGGACCATCCACATGCTTATGCTTCGCGTCTCGCGTCAAGTCGCGTCCGAGTGTCGTTCATGACTCATTGGTACTCCGGCGTTGTACCAATAACGTCATGACTTGCCAATATTTATTGAGTCCTTTGGTATGGCATGTTTATTTCCCAGGGACTTTGGAAGTTAGACCACACGTCGCTGCAATTTCAATTGAGAATGACATTACCACTCGTATTGCCAGTGGACACTGACTGAAATCTTCCTCCAACCAGCTCGTCTAGTTCACATGTGGGGGAGTATAGTTGCAAACTATATTGGATTTTAGTATTTATGACAAAAAAATGGGTGGTAAGCAAATCCTATGCAATCTGTGTATTATCCTGTAAACTGTTTGCCCACCTTGTGACATCTTTGCAAAGCTTCACCGCCATGGCGTCTCAATTGCAATGGTGGGTGATGGGTCTGCAAACCGATTGCACACCGCCATCGGCGCGTTATGTGGTTGCAATCATCATCAGCGATCAGCGAGATCTTCCGCTTTTGGTGATGTGGTGCTGGTGGGAGTTCTAGAGGTAATTCTCTCAGTGTACACAAGATTTTGAGCTAGGCGGGCACTCACAATATAGGGAAAAGCGAACATACCGATGTGGAGGAAGACAGAAAGAGATTGATACCATAAACGGAAAGCTGGCCAAACACAAGCCAAATATATTATGCAAGCGGTTTATGCCAGTTCACGGGAGTTCATGGGTTAGTTCACGGACTTCACGCAATTCACGGTGAACTCCGTGAACTTTCTGATATACGTATGTTCTCCACATATTACATACTGTACTTTTTTCCCTTCAAATCAACAAGGGGGGTGACACGTGACCTCTTTTACCAATTCAACATTTCAGCAGCAGCCGAATTTGCGCATGACACCTCCAAAATTTCAGCATTTTTCCGTGAATTTTCCTTTTTTTGAGCTTTTCAGGCAGTTTCAGAGCCTGCGTGACAGCTGGGAGGTTTAACACAGGTCCACGTGATGCGTGATCTCAACCAAAGTTCGTGATCAACAGTGGGGTGCGTGATGCGTGACTACCGATTTGAAGGGAAAAGTACAGTACGACACTCAGCTCTAAATAGTGTGCTGGATGGCCCTCATCTCTCCCGGAATCCACAGAAATACTGACATGCATCTGCATGGACTGTCCAGATTTATTCAGATTCGCAGTGCTCAGAAAGATGCTCTTGTTTTGCCAGGGAATTCAATGGGAATCCTGGGAAATATGCATCTCAGATGGGAAATTGACATGGTTTCTCTTAGACAGATGCTTCCAATGAGGTCCACCATAGTCATAAGCATTATAGGCACCACAGCTCTCATAACTCTCATAGTGGGGACCGGAACCGCCCTTGATCGGACTCCGAGCGGCATGTTTGTCATTGTTTATTCTCTTTCATTCTTGACTTGGCGAGATAAAATGTTCTCAAAGTCCAAAAGCGTCTGGCTCTGCAAAAAGTTCCACAAGAATTCGAAGATTTCCCGTACTGTCAATAATCTGGGACGTTGCAACTGATGTTTATGGTGACTCTTGTTCAGGAATTTTCATTCAAAATGCAGAGGAAAATTCTCGAGTGTATAAATTGCTTTTTTATGTATGGTTTTGTGAGTACTGACCTTGGCATTCCTTTGGAAAATGCTGTCCCAAATGATGTTTTTAAAAGATTCAATCGCTTCTAACATGATATCATAACTCCAAATGCACTGACCCGTTTAAAATGAGTGAATGCCCCTTCAATAATTTTTTTTTTTTGAGAAAGTAGGGGTGAGGAACCCGGCCAGGGTGGCGCATTTGGCAGAACGAATGAAGCTGCATGACTATAAGCATGTTTTCAAAATAATCAGTCTTCATTAGTATACCAAGGGCCTTATCTGAAAAAAAATGAGCCTAGCTGGGTAAATTCAATTACCAGCACGGTTCATCCTCGTTCTCAATCCAAACACCAGTTTTAATTCATTCTCACACGTACACACCTTGTTAGCCTATTAGATTCCATCAGTCCACCTTCACTACGCCTTGAAATCTAAAGTCTCGAACTGTTCTGATGGCTGTTTGTGTACACTTCTTCGGGCGAACTGCCTTCATCCCTGGGACCCTGGAGGAGCAGTAAATTTGACCTAAAACGATTTAATTATGTGAACTACTCCAAGACTGTCTACATTCCGAATGATATATATCTCAATTAGTAATTGCAAGCGAGCAACAAATGCTTTAATAAGAAATATGACTCCGTAAGGCAGAATTGCTACTTTATCCGAACACATTGCTTACATCCCTGCCGGAGCGACTATATATTGAGCCTAGTAGTCCCCACAATGCACATAACCAAGATGAACACCGCCCAATTCTCCTCTGCATGGCAGATAATCCAAGCTCCTCTCATACCCACAGAGCCGCTGACTCCAGCGGCAAAACTGTCCCACCGGTTCGGAACAAACCTGCACAGCGGCTATTTCGCAACCGATCACATGTTTCGACATCGACCCCAACGGAAACAACACCGTTCGTATCCTTGATATTCATATTCTCAGAACTGAAAAAGCTCATTCAATAATTTTGCAAGGGCTCCACCATTATCCGAGGCCGCTGATTCATCTGGAAGCATGTTGACAATGAACATCGATATCACTGTTGAATCAAATCGGTGAGATCTCTGAGTTGATGGCAGCTACCGTGCTCATTCGCATCTGCTACCCAGGGCATCCATGAACCCTGAATCCTTGCGCCAAGGAAATGTGGATCAGGGTCAGCATGCAGGCACGCAAGGGCAAGTACTAGCTTTTATTTGTGTATGAGCCGGTTATTAATTCACCTCTGTGGTTCAGTGCTGCCAATCCCCAAGGAATTTCAGTCACAGATATCTCCCTCTCCTGGGAGTGGATGCCAGACTTTACCCCGGCATGCCGGACACAATTCATCCAGAAGGACATCAGGTTCGAAGATGCGATGGCATTTAAAGCAGATTGGATGAATCTTGAAGCCATCCCGCACTTTAAGTCTTGCAAAAATTGTTGTAAGTGTCTTGGGCATGGGGGCTTTTTCGGAAACAAGATGGAGATAGGTGAAGACAATATCCATCCAGGCAAGAACTACGGCGTAAGCGTGAAAGCCCACGCGGTAGCGGGTATGGAGGAAGAAGACCAGATATAGTACCACACGGACGCAAAAATTTGGATGGAGCCTCGGAGGATGTCGAGGACGACGACGTGCCTGAATTGGAGGTTCTTTCAGATAGTGAAGATGGTGAGTGGATTTTTGATATACGAACATCCTGGTGTTGATTACCAAACAGACATGGAGGACAAGCAGGACGACAACGTGCCAGCGAACGAATTGCCGGATCTGCCGCGCCAACCTCATGCAGTTGCACCAATACAGGTCCTCTCAAACTCCCTCACTGAGCTGTTTACTCGACCTGGCATGGTCCCAGTTGTTGAGGCGTGGAAATCAATCCCATCTGACTCCAACAATTACCGCAATATGCAAGACGGTGATATTTGGCGCAATTTGAAGGGCGCAGATGGAGAGTCTTTCTTTTTTGGTCCCAGTGCATCGAAGGAGTTGCGTCTCGGCGTAACTTTCAGTTTGGAATGGTAGATTTCCGCCTCCAGATTTTCTTTCCCGTACTTAATTCGTGAACATGTTCAGCCGGAAACCCAGTGTTTATGGTCCAAGCAATTCTTCAGGAGTGGGATCATTCTGCATTCAGAACTTTGGTCCCGAGATGAAGTATGTTTGCGCTGCACTTGACCAGCATTGTATGACCTTTTCATAGATATCGAATGGAAAATCTGATTATCAGCTTTATGACACCCGATCCCACTGAACCAACCGCAGAGCAGTTACAAAATTACCTCAAGATTGTTGTAGAAGATCTGAAGCGTCTTTACAACACAGGGATTCAGGTTAAAACCCCTGAGCATCCGAAAGGTGGATACTTGACTTTGGTTTGTTGGTATAACTGACTGGCATTTCTCTTCAGGTATCCAGCTCAGGGTCGCACTTGTGGGAATCATTGCTGATCATCCAGCTATGTGTAAACTATGCGGATTTGCAGATCACGGTCATCTTGTTTCACCATGCACAAAGTGCAAAGTGTCACAGCATGATATATTTACGGAAAAGTCTTTTCGCAATGGTAATTAATTAGATCAACCCTGTATGGTCAATCGATATGAACATCCTCTGCACGTTATGAACCACACACTGATGAAGAGCATCGCAGGCTCTGCATGAAATACCGGGATCTTCAAACGGGGAAAGACCGAGAGAAATTCTTCTCACGATTCGGTGTGCGATACACTGTGTTTGTCGAACTTGAATATTTCAACATCGTGAAGTGGACTGTGATTGATCCCATGCATAATTTGCTCCTTGGTGCGGCGATGCAATTTCACGCATAAAATATGTTGCTCACTGTTTCCAGGGGTCGCGAAAACACAGTGGTTTTCGCAGTGGATCAGAAAAGGCTCTCTCCGTGCAAGTACAAGTACTGAGCCACGCGAGCTGAACCGGATTCACAAGTTTCTCGAAACAGTATGTTCATGCTTTATAGTATTACACTAATTTTCATTCTCTTGCAGTTTGTGGCGCCGCCATGGGCCGGGCGCATTCCTCTTCGCGTAGGTGAACCAGCTGGTGGATCTTTGACTGCAGATGAGTAAAAATTTGCGACCACTGGCCCATGGGCAATGATTGTACATTGAATTCAGACTTAGTAATGCAAAGGTTGTGACTTCTCATCTTGAGATTCCAATGGTGTGGGAGGAGCTTTTGCCGGAGTCAAAAAAAGATCACAAACAGGCGGAAAAGGACTATCCAAAAGTACTCCAAGCATGGAAACAAAAGGTGAGGGAAGCTGAGCAAGCTGGCAAGCCTTTGCCTGCCAAACCAAAACAACCTGTCGCACGCATGCAAGAAGGCGAAGATCTCAATTTCCTTCGGTTCTCTACATTCTTACGTATGATAATCGGGATGACAATTTCAAAAACACCGCAAGCTCGCAGACGAATCAAACAACTTCCGCAGGATTTTTTATTGGAATTCTTACAGGTAATCTGCTCTTTTAGCCTTACTAGTAGCTCGCTGACTCGTGTTTGGCTAGCTGTGTGAGGCTGACAGTTGTAAACCAAATCTCCACTGGGCTATCCATGTCCCAGAACAGATCCGTGACTTCGGCCCGTTGCATGGTTTCTGGGCTTTCCTCCCCGAACGATTGAACAAGGTGTTAAAAAACACCAACAGCAATAATTGGACTGGGGGTCGTCTGGAAGTTTCAATGATGAGGGAATTTCAGTGGGTTGTGGTCATGCACACAGTGGTAAATACGGAGGACCCATCCTGAACACCGCTAATGTCTTGCAGCTGGACAAGCTGAAAATTTCCCATGGTATTTCCGCTGTGGAGCAAAGAGCAATCAGTTTCTTGCTTGGCGAGAAAAACGCGGCAACCATTGGAACGGCACAAGATGCTGCACGATCCCGTAAGGTTTATCACCCAATTCCCTTCCCCCAATTCACCCCTCGAGTGTAGGATCTTCACTGTGTTCGCGCGTTGTACCTGGGACCATTGCTAAAGGGCGAACTCGTATCGAAGATGATCACCTCCATGTGGCACTGTTTAACCACTATTCCTAAGAGTCTGAACATCGGCTTCGAGTCCATTATCCAAATGTGTTACCGGCAACCATCACAGCCGATTCATTGCCTTTGGGGTCTCATGCCGATTTTCTCAATTTTGCATTGCTTGATGGTCGACGCATTGTTCCAGCTACTCGTGCACGGCGACAGTCTGAAAGCTCGTCCCTAGTTCAGCTTAAATATGACGGTGACATTTGGGTTGGACGTGTTGAATACTTAGTCCGCCACCATCAGGAAGGGCTTTCCGAATCACCTATTCTGGCATACATTTCGTGGATGCAGGAGTCGCGTAGAACTCCGCTCAATGGAGATCGCTTTCCATGGTCCACCAATTTGTAGGTTTTTTTCAGCTCTTCAAACCACTGGCGACAATTTTTTTCAGTCCAGAGCTTGGAATAGAATCATGGGTATGCGCTTATCGGCAACCAAACCGTCAAGATGGACCCCGTTCGATTCAACCACTGACAGAGATCCAATGCCAGGTTGCGCGAGGCACAGTGACACACATGATACCCAAGATGTGGATGACTGTAGCGCTGGATCGTGTATGGGTCTTGTCTCAGGTTTTAACTTGAAATTTCTGACTCGAATTCCAGTTTCCTGAACACGACATGAATGGAGACCTGGAGGAAGGATTTATTCTATGATCTATGAAAATTCCATCAATGTACTCGACGTGACATTCAACTCAGACGACATTTTTGCCCTAAGCAGGAGCCGACAACGAGTCGGTGCGCGTGCCCCAGTCCTCAACGAGTTCAGCTCCCTTGTTAGCATCGAGCCACACTGAGTCGACCATGAAACCAAATGGGGTCTTGCGAGGGATGTGGCTGGACATATGACCCGTATTGCAGACACAAGTGTAAACAATGTTGCCCTGTGTGCTGGTCGTGCGCCTTTCATCATAGCGAAGCTGGAGGTCCTCGATGATCTTCAAGTACTGACGGTGAACGAAGGGTGGGCAAAATTAGTGATAAGACAAATCTCAACAATGAATCAAGTCACCTCGAGCGAACGCCATTTGCATTCCTCAACCTCAAGATAGCGCTGCAGCTTTGTCACTTCTGGGGAGGTATTGTGCCCAGACTTGACCGCCATGCACACGCGCCAGGCCGAGAAAGTCTTAGTAGTCGATTTAGGCTCAGAAATTTCATCTGACATGTACAGTATAGTAGGGTTCCTTGGATACCCACTTTGATGTTTCCACTGCTGAGTCTGTAATGCAGGGAGACAAAATCTGAATTTAAGTTTGTAGATACTAGAACATATAGTGAGTGAGGCTGCAGAATTTCACGAATTTAGTGGGTGAAATGTAGCCAGATTAAAAAATTTACCCTCGACAGCCGATCAGTCACACGTCGGGTTCCTTGGATAGCGTGACGTCACACATTATTCGGATCCATCGGCTCCTTTCGGTTGTCTTCTGGCGGTTGATGAGCAGCGTCCCGCGCTGATCACGGAATCGGTCTGATCGCCCCATTCCAAACACGAGCATCGCCAGTTCTTCCGCCGCTATCTTCATTCCTCACGACCCTTTCCCTGCAGCAAGTTCGCCGTTGTGTTCCTGTTTTCTCTCGTGTCCAGAGCCATTCTGCTTCCGAGTTCTGTACCTGGTGACAAATTCCGTACATTACATAGCTGTCAGAATGTTCTGAGAATGGAATTATTTGAGTATTCTCCTTTTCTTTTATATTACTTTCTTTACCATATATAGTCCATGTATTCTGCTTCTTTAGCACATCATTCTACTGCTTTCACCCAGATCTCGTATGCCGCCGTATTGAGTCCCTCGTCGCCCTCTCGATGCCCTCGTCCTTCATCGTTCACACACTCATATCACTTGTCTCCCTTGTTGTCCCCATCCCTGCCTTCACCACCGCATCCTGCCAGCCGAGCACAGAGCATGGATTGACCAACTCGCACATTTATCGTATTGCGGCTGTTCTCGGAGTTGCTAGCTTGATTTATTCAGCTCGTGCTCTCAGGCACGCTGCATGCGTGTCACGGTTATTCTCACGACCCTTAAACACAGTCAGGTTCTGGTTTAGTACAGTATGAGACACGGAGCCGACCAGGAAGGAATTGGTTCTCAGGAAGGGAGAAGAATGATGAATGATGATGTGTCAGTAGATACATCACGTGCTAACAGAGGTGTCACACCCTTGACAGCCAGACGCATCAATCTCGGTCGAATTGCCCGACTTTCCCAGGGAAGTTCGTAGCCAAAAGGGTGAATTTTTATAAGGAAAATAGTTGAGGCCAATGGTGGCTGGATTAATGCACAATCAGTCAGAAGGGAAGTGATTGATGGCTTGATCAGATAATGAGTTATACCAAATGTCCTCCCCTTCAAGTGCTAACACATCTCCGGGCCTGAAATTTATCTGGTAGATGGGGTTAGAGTGCACAATGTGTGAGAGGTAAGAATTTTGAGCTCAGAGGATGCTGGGGAGTTTTTAAAAAAAAGAATACCCAAGGATGTCTCACTATCCAAGGAACCCTACTATACTGTACTGCTCGTCGAGCTCATCCCGAAGGACCGAAGCAACAAGCTGATTTTCGTTTGCATAGTCAGCTACCAGCGAGAGCAGTTGAGCGGATATCTGTAGCACCAGCGGAATTAGTGAGAAAACAATGGACTGTACAGCTTGGAACAGGAGCTTAAGTAGGTATACAGTGCTTACTCGAACACGGCGTTGAATACGTCGATCGCGTTTATGCTGTTCCTCGAGCTTGATCTTGAGCTCGGGAGTGAAATGGCGCCTCCAGTCCTTTTTGACGGTGCGGAATGACTCCTTCACCATCTCGAGGACCTGCGCTTCGGAAATGTGAGTGTTGCGAAACCGAGATTCCTGAGACTAAGATGAGGATCAACTGCACAACATGATGAGATTACGCACTGTCCAATCGTGTCTAATTTTCTTCACAATCTTACCAAGCTCGACCCGGTTCTCGGGGTCGTTGACAGTGCCGTCAAAGTTGGGTGAGAAGTAGATCTCATTGGTGTGGTGTATTGAGCCGGCCACTGTTTGGGCTTCTGAACGTTGCATAGTTTGCGAAACGAAATGCTTACCTCCCTCTAGAAAATGAGTCAATGGATATGGAAACAAGCGAGAACGTCACACACCTGAAGTGCGCTCTTAGCAGCGGGCTTCTCTGCATTCTCGTCCTCGTCCTGGGCATCGGCCTCAGTCCCATCGTTCCCCGACTCTTCTTCGGGTTCCCCAACCGACTGCGAGCTTGAACGTGGCGCCGAAGACGGTGCAGCGGAAAGCTCACGACCCCGCTGGTCAGTGCGAGGGTGCAGCGCTTCCTCAGCCCCGGAGTCGGGTGCCACGAGAGAGCTTTGCTTGGCCAGAAGAAGGTCGCGCTTGGCCGTGGCC
The DNA here is from genome assembly GCA_014462655.1 of Mycena venus. Classification (NCBI taxonomy): domain Eukaryota; kingdom Fungi; phylum Basidiomycota; class Agaricomycetes; order Agaricales; family Mycenaceae; genus Glaucomycena; species Glaucomycena venus. The sequence goes on from JACAZI010000027.1 coordinate 2,026,878, forward strand.
ACTCTGGCTTCAGCCAAGGCAGCACGTGAGTCAGCTTCTGCGCTCCTTCTCTAACTCAAGTGCTTGCATGAGCTGACTGACCTCGTCGATTGGCGAAACATGACGGCTGGGAGTGTAGTGATGGGGTGCAAGATAGGGGTACGGGGTGCTGGCAGTGCTTGATCAGTCAGTATATTAGAGGAAGAATCTCAGATATGCATGGTGGATTCCCCAATCCAATACCGAAATATCCATCCTGCGTGCTTGACTGGCTGCGTGAGGTCAATAAGCGAGGGAATGGAGTTTTTGACATCAAGTACCTATCCGAGGAGTCATCTTCAGCCGCAAGAAAAGTGCGTGGCTGGGGCGTTGCATATGCCCGCGATTGCCTTGCCTGCGTGAGTGGGATGGACGGCGCAGGTGCTGGGCCGCTCGCACTCCGGCGAGTCTGACCAGAAGGCTGATTGCGATTCATGTGTTGAGATATGCGAAAATAAAGCGATGAAAGTGAGTAGTTTGAAGAGCTCAAGGCCACCACCAACCCATATTAATACTCTTGTCGAGTCAGGGATGGATGGACGCAGTATAGACGCACGGCGAATGCAAAAGGGAAGACCACAGCCACGGGTTTGACAGATTGACAGATTGCCGAATGATTATCATGGACATTAATGAAAGAGACGCTAAGATTACGTGCTAGGAGGTCGAAATAGTAACTACTAATACAACCAGGGCGAATTGGCGGCATAATTTAGACCGCCACCAACCTGGACCCAGGTCGACCAGGGTCGGCCATGATGCGCACGCCACCGTCGGCGAAGATCTGCCAAGGTGGGCAGGCTTTGCCTCGGTAGGGATGCTAGACCAACGTCGGCCATTGCCTATTGACGTCGACCAATGTCGGCATGGGTGGGCAATTCGTAGGCGGAGATCGGTGAAGGTGGGCACATCTGTGCCTACAGGGGGGTCTGAATGCAGTGTATGCATGGCGTTGTTATTATATAATCATCGGAGTTTGAATTGTTTCCTACCACCACTGGACCTTCCAGGACCTCTGACCACGTATTTTAAGAGGGAAAGTTTCTTTAAGGCTCATTTCCAACTGACCTTGGCTCCCAAAACACCAATTGTGGTCTTCTTTCCACGAGAATCAGCGTCTCGGCTGTTCCCGCATGCCGGGACATCAAAATGTGGCATCACGCTTCTCTAGCCTTCCACCTGAATAGTGGCGAGAAAATCTACTCGTTTTGCATCTCCTAACCTAAGTCTTGAGGTAAGAGACGAAGATACACGTTACAACGTCCTTGCCATGGCAGAAGACTTTTTGTGATTATATAATAACAGTGCTAGCGTCAACACGATCGAGGTCAGTGACAGACTATAACAACCGAGGTATGAGGTTCCAGTTATAGTGCCTGTTTATAAGAGTATGCCGTTCCAAATGCACTTTTAATATTCCCCACATATTTTAGTGTTTTCCCCTCATTTCATTGGGAAATTGGTGACTTTCCCCCCAACTTTTCACACTTTTGAAGCTCAATATAATGTGGGGATTCCTCTTTGTTTTCCCCTACTTTTATTACCCAACTTTACATTTCAACAACTTTTTTTGGTTCAAAAGTTTTCCCCACAACTTTTTCGGTTCAAAAATTTCCCCTCAACATTCGGACACATTTTTTTTTTTTCTTTTTATTTTTGCTCAAATGGGAGCCTGAGCTTGTAAAAATTATGGATTACTATACCCTGCATGCCCTACCACGCTGGCTCCGACACAGGATGCAGAATACGTTGCACCCGAAGCGCTAAACGCCGCTAAGTGCGAAATGTCAATCAGCTGTCAATGTCAACTGATCTGACAAGCGAAGAAGACGCCGATCACCTTGGCATCGAGTCGCAACTAGTCACAACTACTGATAAGTCTATAGCAACATCCTCCGGGATGCATCAGAAACATTGTTCCATTTTGTCCGTGTGACTGCTTTACCCTCCTCGTTCCTAATTCATCCTCCGGTGCCGCGGGCTGACAGAGTGCTTGTCAATACACCACTCTTTCCAATTAGTAAGCGCTGCACGCCGTGCCCGTCGCGCCGGTTCTACGGGGTCCGGTAACGGGCATGCCGTCCCATTCCGTGGGCTCTTTCGCTGCATTTTTGACGGCCGTTCCCGTCGAAAACAGCCGTCGACAGGTCGATGGGTCCTGAAAACATGCCATAAACAGTTAAATATGCGGTGTATGCCTTTTGTGAGGCTTGTTCTGTGCAAAGGTAAGCCCAATACACAATTTAGCGCACATGTTATGAACTTACTTGTGAGTTTAAGCAGGCGAAATGACGGTCGTCGTGTGACGGACCGTTCCCGTTCAGGTCCCGTCGAAACGACGGCCGTGCCCGTCAAGGGCACGGCGAACAGCCCTACTGGCAATTAGGTGCTGAGTATTTGCGTGCCAAACCATCCGACATCGCAATTTGAGGACATTCCAGACCATGGTGAACTGGAGGTCTATGACATTAAAAGTGTGTAGAGTAGTAGCGACTGGGAGGACTGAGCACTAATCTAAATACAGAGCAATTCAGAGGTCGGAGGACAGCAAGATACGACTATTGCTGACGACGGCTCGTGTTGGCTCATTCCTTTGCAAATCCTTCAAGGCCGCAATTGCCTCTTCAATATAATCCTCCTCCCTTGTCAGCATCTGCTTCCCCCAGATCCAAGTTACCGTCAAATCCTGGCAGGCATCGCAGAGTCCAGCGATGTGCACATTGCGCAGCTGGTCTAGGAGGGACATGCAGCTTGTCCACTGGTCGGGGTGATGAAGAAGAGTGCGCACATTGAACACCCACTCCTGATACCATGAGCGAGCACAGTAGTCGGGAGTGGGACATTCCATGCTGTTCAGGACCGGCGGCACGTTGAAAGAGATACTGGCCCGTAAATCTGCGATCTTGGCCTTCGTCTGAGTGAGCCAGTAGTATCCGAAATGTCCGATTTGCAAGACGTCGGAGGAGCTGAGTTCGACAAGGGACATTTCCATCAGGCGACGGAATGTAGGCTCGATCCACTCATTGACGCCAAAGCAACGAGCAAGCTCGAATCGAAGAGCAGGATGGATACAGTCCCCACGGCGTGTGATCTCAGCCTTGGCGTGGTCCATGCCGTCCTGAATGTCAAAGAACGCGGAGAGCTTCATGACTGAAATCAGAAACTCTGTTGTTTTCGGATGGGCACTTGCAGCTCCGTTAGAGCGTTGCGGTGGATTACACTGATGTACAGCGAACACACCTTGGACCCATGTAAAGGTATGTCAACAGATTGTCAAAATCCGTCTGCGTGACACACAACGATAATTCAATCGGGTTTTCATCGCTCTTTGCTTCGGTCAAAATGTTGCTGGTGCAGTTGGGGGTACGTGGGAGAGAAAAGAGCGACTTGAAGAATCCCGCACGCTCCGAAAGCAGGCCCGGGTGAAGATTGTAAAGGAATGCCACTGAGCGGTCCACCGAGTTGAGCTGAAAATTGAAATAGGATAAGTACAATGATATAACGTCAGTGGCTTCTGGAAGATTGACCTTGAAAATGGCCCCTCCATCGGATAAATAGAACCTGGGGTGCCGCGTAGGCACCAAGTCTTCGCTCATTCGAAACAAAGAAAGGAAAGGAAGCGTTTTGTGTTACGTTTGTGTTACGTCCAGCGGATCGAAGTTGCCGATCGATCACGTTCAATCTGAACCAAATAACACCTCGTTGTCTGTGCGTGTTCCCCCCGGTGTCATCTCCTCCTCTTGCAAATGGCTCATACAGCAGAGTTTCCTCCCTTGCCCCGCACAGAAGAGTTTAACTGGCCTCTCGATGTTTTAAAGGCCTACGATATCATTTCAGTTGGTTACGAGCGTGCTGCCGCATTTCTGCGACAGGAGGAAGCCGATCCTTTTACGTCTTCGCATTCACGCGTAGGATATCATCGGCAAGCTTGTACCAATTCTCGAAGCTCTGGAGCCCGAAGTCGGAGATCAGGACTGGCTTGAAGCATGTGCTCATGCGTTGGGGGCAATAACCGTCGCCCTTCAACGGGCCGCAGCGGTGGCAGATGGAGTGTACGGTGCACATAATTTATCTGAAAAGATTTCTCACAAATCACATAGGGAGACAACAAAGCTGAAACACGTCGTGCCAATCTATTTAGAACGGACCGGGCGGAAGGGCAGACCGCGTAAAGTCGTGGACCCTGTTTGGCTTGCCGATGCTGTCTCCTTGCATCGTAAACTTACCCTTCAGGCTATCGCGGATGGCCTCGGCATGCATCGGAACACACTTCGGAATTATCTGAAACTCTATGGTGTATATCATCGCTACTTGCAGATCAGCGAAGCAGACCCCGACATCTTGACCAAGAAATTCAAAGAAGGTAAACCCGACTCCGGCCTTCGATATCTTATCTCGTTCCTCCGTACCCACGGTGTCAAGGTTCAGAAAGAACGCGTTCGCCAATCACTGCGTCGTGTGGATCGACTTGGGCAGGTTTTACGAAGACACATGATCACACGACGCCAGTACTCCTCACCCCGTCCGAATTCAGTATGGCATATGGACGGGCACCATAAACTCATCAAGTGGGGGATAGTTATTCATGGCTTTGTCGACGGCTTCGATCGTATGGTCTGACAACATTCCAATTCCTATTTCACTGCTTATTGGTTATTTCAGGTCGTAGGTTTGCGCGCAAGCACAAATAACAGAGCCAGCACTGTTCTTGACTTATTTCTGGATGCAATTCGGGTTTACGGCGCGCCATCACGTTGTCGGGGAGACCGAGGAGGAGAAAATATCGAAGTATCTGTCTGGATGATCAAATATCGGGGGCCGAACCGTGGGTCGTTTCTTTGGGGAACGTATGTGACAAATAATCAATTACCAAGCGCACTGCTAAGCCATTCCTCTCAAGCTCCACACGAAATACCCGAATTGAACGCCTTTGGGTCGAGGTCGGCTCCCACTTTGCTCGCAGATGGCGGGGGTTCTTTTTAAGACTCGAAAGACTTCACAGACTTGATCACGATAACCCGCACCATTTATGGTTACTGCATTATTTGTTTCTGGATCAGATTAACGAGGATTGCAAGGAATTCCAAACACAGTGGAATCATCATCCGATTTCTGGACGTGCCGGCAATGACCAGACCCCTGCTGTACGTATTTCTCATTCTGTCTTTCTTGTACCTCCAAATAATCCTCCGCCAGGATATGCGCCTCATTGGGGAGTTGAAATATGGGAAATATGCGGATACATTCGATGATGTGCATCCCGCAGTATTAGAAACTTACGGCAACTCCAGTAAGTGCTTTTCGTTGTATACAGGGCTGGTTTTCATGCAGACATAGATGACCTCGACGAGGCAATTGCAAACGATCAAGATCACAATGTTAGACACAAAGCAGTTGGCGTGGCTGAAACTAAATTTCCGTTTCGGAGCGACTAGGCACGGGACATTTTTGTGGCAGCACTGGCAAATGTTCAGGCGGCTGGAATAATCCCTGAGAATTTTGGGGTTGCTGAGGCGGAGTGGGAGGTGCCATTCTATGGCGAGAGTGAGAGTGTGAAGGTGGGACGAAAGCAAGTCGAGATCGCCCTTCCATTCCCGATCTGGTGGCCGCGGGCAGTGGCCTGGGCGCAAGGATTGGACCTCATGGTTAGGATCCAGGAGGCAGAGCGTAATTAAAAATTTTATTACGTTTTGTCCAATGCTGATTTACTACCCAATATCCTGGCGTCAAAAAAGAAAAACCGCCGTACCGGCGCTCCAGTTAACAGAATACCAGAGCGTGTTATCTAACCCTTGAAAAGGCCAAGCAGGAGCTGCAGCAGACAGCGTGTGCATTTGGGCACAGCTCCAAATTCCTCGAGGGCAAGGCTGGGTCGTCAATTGCTCCTGCTCGTACTGAAGGTCTTTATACGGGCTGATGCAAGTGTTACCGATCTCTCTGTCGCCGCCGAGCGCAAGAAAAGAGACCGCTTCGTACTTTCTCGTACCGTGGTAGCGAGCTCGAGAAGCTCCTGAATTTGAGCAATGAGGATGTGCGTACCCTCACCTATGATATTTCCAAATCGTAGCTTACCGGTCTCTGAATCAATTCGTTGAAGTATGTTTTTTTTTTTCGACGTTTCGTCTGGCGTGCAGAAAATCAATTATCTCAGCCTGCTTACGCTCGTGCTCGTCGCCCGTTCTGTCACCTGAAGCACCGCCCAATCGGTGTCATCAAAAAAATCCGGAAAGTAGAAGAAGGTGTCCCCAAATGAGAAGCTAGCAACCGTGAAGACCCAACTCCGGGACATGTTGTCGTTCCCGAGATAATTGGCAGTGTCATTGATATCTACGGCGGCAAGGTCCGTATCTTCAACGCTTAGCCATCGCCTTTTGTTCATTGAGATAAAACCCGAGATGACTGGACATTACATCGGAGAGTTCTTGTGCTCTGACTGACCCGTCAAGCACGGTCGTCCTGGTGTAGGTTATTGTGTTCACTCGGTATAAATTTATGCTGAACTTCGCCGTAGATGGGAGCAACATATTGCGAGTATTCATGCATCGCTACAATGCAATGTTTTGTTAATCAAATGGTCGACCTTTTTTAAGTCTTAGTTCTCTCTGTCACACTATCGGTCTCATTTTTCGCTTCACAATATCCTCCTCACATAAAGGCCTTCTCACCATGTTCCTTCTATATATAAAATGTCAACTAGCATATGTATTATGCTTATGAATTTGGCTAATGTGATCGCGCAGCATTCGAAGTGAATAATAAAAAAACGCACTAGACAGACTGGTCTAATTATGGTGAATGATACGCCGCTGCCTCCTCGTTTACGCTTCTTGTGTATAGCTTGTGCGACCTGGTGCCCATAATCTCACCTCTTCACCCACATCTCGTCTCAATACATGCCCCATACTCACCGAAAAGCCGTCAAACCCCCACCGGAGTTTGTTTCCTAAAATGAATAATGTTTCATCGAGAACGTCATAGGGAACGGGCGCCAGTGCTAAAAGAAAAGAACCGGAGGAAACACAGCAAATTGGGAGAACACAAGGCCTTGCAATTGAATGGTTTGAAGTCGAGAGATTCGGATGATTTTTTGGAGCGCTAGACAGCCGTATGAATTAAAATTTTGTGACATGTTCAAGCATCTCAAATGGCCGCAGTTTTTGTGGTACAAAGAGTTTGCGGGGTACAGGATGTTGTCCCACAGATTGCGAACCGGGGACAGCTTGCCGTTAGTGTTTTGAGATGTTGTGACCAGGGGACTTGACGATCACTTTCCTTTGTTTCTGGCCAGCCCACCATCCCAAATGCCCTGTACAGGGAAGAATGGGAAAGGCTGCTCTGCTTCGTGCTCCAAGTTCCACCCAAAGAGGTCGAACGACAACAAATGCAAGGAATGCGGGCATCGCAAGAAAGCCCACAAGCCTGGCGCCACTGTCAACGACATCCTGGCAAAGTACAACTTAGAGGGCATCGCCTCGAAGGCCACCAATTCGGAAGCTCGAAAGGAGACAAATTCAGGGTTTCGACCCAAGGTAAGCCAGTGATTCCTGCCAATGTTGTGGTCGTCGATTATGATGAGTGACACAGAAGGAGAAACCCGAGAAAGGCAAGGAGGGAAAGAGCGCCGAGACTGATAGAATGGTTAAGGTGGGGAGTGTGAGCATAATCACGGTGGGATTGGATGTACGTGACGATTGAATCCGTCGTGGGCCTGGACTAAATAGTTTTCAGAGTCGTGGCGCACTTCGAAAATCGTTGTGTCCTACCCCAAGCGTATTCGAGTCTCTTCTTTCTTCAGGCTTGGCCGTTTTGAAGACACGCGAAGGGGATGCCCTCATGTTCAAGAAAGACTGGGACCAGGCACGCATTGATAAGTGGCTCCGCACGTTGTTCCCATATGTTTTCGAGTTCCTGGATGCTCGCTATCCCGACGACGCCGCACCAGGTTACCACTGGGTTTTGACGAACAAGGACGGCAGAGCGCTCTTTGTCATGCGCCGTCCAATCGACGGTGATCTGCTGGACCAGGTGAAAGGGTCGTCCTCCAGAAAGCTGACAGAGCATGCCATTCGCATCGGTGGGTCTTTCTCTTTGAGTACAAGGGCCTTCTGAGAGATCGTACATAGCAACGAAGCACAAGATCCCTGCCTCGGTGTATGCGACGGGCTTCGAAGACACCATCGAGAGCATGATGTGCGGTACCACGTTCGCTTCTGAGTCCGAGTCTGAAGACGAGCCGCCGCAACGAAGGTCCCGGAAGAAAAAAACCAAGCCTGTTGTCGCGGAGGACTCCGAAGAGGACTGGACCGAACATTCTGAGTCAGAAGATCGGGAGGGCGATGACTCGCAGTCACAAGATCAGCTTGGCGACGCTGCCGGCTCGGAAGAAGATTTCCCCGAGAACCCCTTCGAGGAAGTGAAAGTGAAGCTTGAGGTCGACGACGGCAAGTTATGTCGCCTGCAATGATTCGCGCGCTGATGTCGTCCTTCCCCCCCGCGGTATCTTAGACTCAATCCGATTCGTAAAGGGCCGGGACCGGCCGGGGGAATGGAGGTAGGTAAGTTGCCCGGTATACGAAGCGTGCAAATTCACTCCCAGACAAGAGCCTTGTGACGCAGAGTGCCCGGAGGATGTTGCTATAGACTTATCAGTAGTTGCGACTAGCTGCGACTCGATGCCAAGGTGATCGGCGTCTTCTTCGCTTGTCAGATCAGTTGACATTGACAGCTGATTGACATTTCGCACTTAGCGGCGTTTAGCGCTTCGGGTGCAACGTATTCTGCATCCTGTGTCGGAGCCAGCGTGGTAGGGCGTGCAGGGTATAGTAATCCATAATTTTTACAAGCTCAGGCTCCCATTTGAGCAAAAAAAAAAAAGAAAAAAAAAATTGTGTCCGAATGTTGAGGGGAAATTTTTGAACCGAAAAAGTTGTGGGGAAAACTTTCGAACCAAAAAAAGTTGTGGGGAAAACTTTTGAACCAAAAAAAGTTGTTGAAATGTAAAGTTGGGTAATAAAAGTAGGGGAAAACAAAGAGGAATCCCCACATTATATTGAGCTTCAAAAGTGTGAAAAGTTGGGGGGAAAGTCATCAATTTCCCAATGAAATGAGGGGAAAACACTAAAATATGTGGGGAATATTAAAAGTGCCTCTGGGGGGGCAGGCCAGGGTGAAAATCAACCTAAAATTCAACCAGAGCTTGGAGCAATAACACCAGACCATAGGTTGATTTTCAGCGGCGTAGGTTGAACTGCTACCACAAAATAGGTTGTTTGGATAGGTTGTTTCGAAACCTAAAATGGCCGAATTTAACCTATCGTGCTCTGCAGGGATATCTGTAGTTTTTCAACCTATCACAGGGTGATTCCGCTGTAGCCAGTATCAACCTAAATTTAGGTGTTTCTCAACTAGGCACGGGGTGATTTCAAGGAGAAAATTGAAATATATTATGCTAAATAACACATTGCGTATGATACCTCGAGATCCACGCCTGCCCTGAAAGCCATACTTCTGTAAAATAGGTTTATTTCTTCCCAGTGTGATCCATCGGTGGGCTGGGTATGAAGTCTGATTGAGAAGGATGATACATCCGGATGAAAAACCCACACACCGAATGTTCTTAGGCGAAGATGTATACATTTATCTGGTCAGAAGGGTAACATTGTTAGTAAAGCACAAATAATTATCGGCGGCTTCACCTGCGGCGCTTGCGAGTACACACTGACTCGATGGTAGTGCATCGAGACCTAGAGAGCAATTGGATACATGCATCCTGGGTGGGAACTGGGCTTACCTGGATGAGAAGGGAGATAAGGATGACCAAAGAAAGAGCCTGCACAGGTAGAAATTGCGCACAGATGTAGCACTGAGATGCGAGCCCACAGCAGAGAGCCACAAGACAGCAGAGACCATTCGAGTTGAACCAGCGGCAGATCAAGATCTTGCTCAAAACATAGTTACTAGCCAAAGATTTCCAGAGGCATTGAGACGCAAAGAGAAGGCAGGGAAGAACGAGGCGGAGGAGGGGAAGTGGGAGAAAGAGAGAGAGACGCGACGTTGTTGATCAACCAAATCCATCAATCACGCCATTCGCACATGATCGGTCGGAGTTTGAATGGACTTGGCACGGATTCTCCGTCCATCCTTAAGCTCTCGCCAGACATTTAAGGCTTGAATCCACCTCCACCACTGCAGAAACGAAGCCAAGAAGCATTGAAAATGTCCTCTAGTGAAATTTAAACCATCAGACAGTTTGTTTATTTTTTTCATCCTAGTTCAGGTTGAAGTCATGCTAGGTTGAATGGCGCCGGCAAGGAACACAGAGGAATTTCACCATCATATAGGTTGAATTTGGTAGGTTAGCTTCTAACCTAGAATATAGGTTGAAAAATTCAACCTAAAAGTGCCCGATGATAGGTTGAAGTGCCTTTTCGACCTACGCTTTGTTGAAATAATACCTGGGGTAGCTCCATAGTGTGCATTTGGAACGGCATAGAATACAGTGATTCCGGTGCTTTATTGATAACGTTGAGTGGTTTACTGTTTTCAGCAGCACGAGGATAACCACAACATGTATTCAATTTTGGTCTCCCCCTGGCGCGCAACCGGAGTTGCCCAGGCGTCTATTGTCTCCCTCACTGACATCCGGCAGACTTGCCAACTCTTTGCTAGTCTCCTAGACAGACATTCCATATGAACACTCATACTTTGCTATATAACTCTTTTCCAACTTCGGTCGTGCCAATGTAGATTCCCCATGGTCACCCGACACAGTTCCGAACCAGTGTAGGAACTTTTTGTCAATAAATGGGAAAGCCTTCATGCCTACCAGTCTATATGGCAACCCAATTCGAACACAATGACTGCGAAAGACGGTGATAGACACACAGAGCGATGACTCCATCGACATATACTTCAGAGACAAGCTATTATATACGCCAAACGTTGGGTTTGAAACCGATGCAATAGTTTCCGTGCGTCCATCATTGCTCGTTTGGTGGAACAATTGACCCAACTTTGAGGGGCTTGGATAACTGCCATTCAAACAGTCCACCGGATCGGACACAGGACCGACCAGACCGACCATTGTTAGGGCCATTTTCAAGTAGACAGATTTTTCGCCGAGCAGTACAAACGCGTCTTAGCTGTGAATGGTGCGGGACATGGTTCCCGGAATCCACAGAAATGTTCCCATGCACCGGCATTGGCTATTCAGCCCTCAGAACGATACTCTTGGTTGTTGCCAGGGAATTCAACGGAAATTCCGGGAAAGATGTCTCTTAAAGGAGACGGTGACGTAGTCTCCTAGACGGATGCTCCGACCTGTGAAACTCGTACGCTGTTAGTTGAACACCGTCCTCAGGCTCTTGCGCACATTCTCAAGCGAGCCCAAAGCGCACTCGCATTTATACCATTTAGATAGCACCTCCTGCAGGGGCCTGTTGGAATACAAGCTTGACCCACATCAAGAAAAAAAGGGAGCCACAACATAGTGCTATGGAGGCTATGTATCATCTGTAGCCCCGTTGCTAGGTACAGTCGCAAACTAGCAAGCGCAACACGAAGAATTACGTACCTTTCAGGGTTCTGACTAAGTCCAAAATCTATACGAGTATAGTAGGGTATCATTTCATCTTGTCTACAAAAGAATTTGTGCAAAGAGCTCTTATGAAGCCCTCGAAATTGCAATGTTTATGGCTGCATTTCACAGCCTTTGATCCCGACAACGAGACCTTTCCCTCGTTCTGCGTTCACAGCATTGGTATACGACAATTCTGTTGCATTGGGGGGTTTTCAGGGTCCCTGATTACATATATGTAGGTTAAACCATCGAAAAGCATACCCTCAGAACTACAATCGATCATGTTGAAGTGTTGTGCTTCTACATTATTTGGGCATGTTTGGGGTTCCAGAAAGATTTGGATCGTTCTCAAGAACAACTCAACATTGCTCCCAAAAGTAAATAGTACCATGGAGTAGATATCAAGTCGATTCAGAATACAATTCGGACCAAGTGATTTGCGTGAGATTTGACTGAAATATTCACGAAACAGTCTGATCATTTTGCTTCCTAGTTTGCGACTGTACCCCTTTATGTAGCACCTGGAGCCAACCGGGGCGGCTCTGTAGCACTCTGTATTCAACTGGGAGGCTGCCCAAATAGGATTTTTCAATGAAAAAAGAAGGTCTGGTACCTTCCTTGCACTTTATGTTTGTCTGTTAGTCTTAGTTTTTCCTACTTAATGTTCTTACCCGCTAGACATGACATTTAAATTAAATTACCTTGGAGAATTGAACGCGGAACCTCATGCAAACAGATCAAATTTCAAGAAGTACAAAATAATACTACACTACAGAAGTCATTGTGAAACCTTGCACTGTGATGCTCACATGAGGTCTGGGTCCATTCCATAATGTACCGACCTACTGTACCATTGAGAGGCTCATTCAAGGGTGATTGCACTCTGGGAACCCCTTAATTTAATTCGTATCGCCATATGCTAGTGCATTGAACTTGAATATTTGTGTTTAGAATGATTTTGATGGTTCCGACTTTCCTGAGAGCAAGATTTTTCATGAAAATGGAATGCACAGTGAATTGAAGCATCATTCACTTCCAGTGTGCATTTGACTACCCAGGTCTACTTTCCATGGCCAACTTGCTATGGATTTATGAAATGAACTACATTTCTCTATGTAGGCTCCATAGCATACAGGTGCTATATTGCATCAGCACTGGCTACATGAAGCAACATCAGCTGCCCATAGGCTACAGATAGCTACAGTCAGCTACATATGCCCTTGGCTGGCCACAGAAGCTACAGATGACTACAGAGATCCCCCCTTGGCTACAGAGGATTCACTTTTTCCTGATGCATTCGGGCTTCTCATCATTTCAATATTTCTATTTCACCGTTGCCACTCAACCGTGTTTTATTTCATATTACTTATTCATGTGATATTCTGTTAGTTATAAAAGCTAGAATACTTGTCATAGTCACCTCACTGGTTTGCCTCACAATTACCTCTTGCTTGCAAACATCCTCCTGAGCTAAATTCTACAGGGCCATCCACCATCGCCGCGGCTTCCGTCTCGTCCGCAAGCAGGAATGAAATGATCAAAGAGATAGAGAATGGGCACCAAACACAGATTTCATTGATCTGAACGTTATGCTGACTTAGTGTTTAATCAGAACAAGTTTAATCCGCTTGAACAGGTTTTTGAAATTCAGCCAAAAAAAAACTACTTCCCGCAGGAATCAAACACACACCTACATAGAAACGAAAGATGAGATCGATGAGATACAACCACTCGCGGACAGATACAACATGAAACTTGCCAAACCATGCCCTACACACCCGTCAAACAAGCCCCAACCAAATTTCAAAACTGAGCAGTTCAATCGTGACAGTTAATCCCCCCAATTGAACCAGATTCGATTGAACAATTCAATGAACCAATTATCGACCATACGAGCCCACGGATCGATCAATGATGTTGGACTTGATAGCAAATAGGCCCATGTGCCAGCAAATCACACGGTGGATAGGTGGTTTGTGGGATGCTAGAGGCCAGCCAAGCGGGAAAAATAGCCATTGTAACATGTTCTATCATGAGTCCAGCCTGATTAGCATCGACAACTTTTATTTTACGAGCCAATTTCCGCATCAAACTTTTTTGTGACCCGGTCGCTGGTTGTCTCAGGTTTGGGCTCCTGCTTGGCAATCTGGGTCACCTTGCCTGTCAAGGTCTCTCCAGACCCAAAATTGAATGCCTGATGGCGACCGACCCGGTTTGATCCGCCCGAATTCTTCCGGACATGTTGAGTCCAAGTTCGTGCTCGCACACCGCAAAGTAGAAGAGTCAACAGTATTGCAAAGATAACCACATCATGTGACCCATCTCATGCATTTAGATTGGTGAACAATTCAGAAATAGTATCAAAGTACTCTAAACAAGTAATTGAAAACCAGACTATTCAGATATCCAGTAGAACTACCTGCCTGAAAGGTCAAGTGATTTAATGTCCTTGTAGAGAATTCTAGATATGTGCCCGGAGAACGGGCCAAAGCATATTTTAAGTCCCCCACCTGAAAGCTCATGCAAAGGATGGTGACCCATAGTCCAATAGAACAAGTTCTAAAACACTGCTTCATTTGGCAACCTTGATTCAAGGAGAATACAGAAGACATACCATATAATTTCAGGCAAGTAATATTTGAGAGTCACACATCACATCCGATGTTTTTCATTACGGAATATCGCAATTTTTTCGCTGCCAAAATTCAAGGTCACTATGGGATTGAATGAAAATGTAAGATACATTTCGAGACCAGCGACAGATGACAAGAGCTATGGAAATTAACTATCATGGAATAGTGCATTTTGCCAGCAGATCATGCGATTTCAGTCGAGTGCAGGAGGCTTCAGGCTCACCAGCAGGCCAAGCCAGCTGAATGGGAGGATTGTTGGCTGCAGAACGATGGATCTGGATGTTCAAATAGAATTTTCACCAACCCATTTGGTGGTGAATAAGTCAAATCGAATCTTTCATGACTCAATTGCAACTTTGTATGACAGGCAAGGTCAATGCCGACAAAGTCGAATAGTACAGGCTACGCGCGGGTACCAACTTAGAGCGGACTCCCACTTGTCCGGCAAGAGGGGGGTAACGATAGGAAGGAATTTAGATGGCGGTGTAGTCCTGCGCGCAGTGACGGCTGCTCTTGTCGCCACAAATGGAGCATCAATGATGTCCTTTCTCGCAGTCGGCACCCCCGGCGCAACCAGAGTGCCCGTTGAACGCGAAACAGTACGCAATCCCATTTCGGTCCCGGGAGACGGTCTGCCGTGCAGGAGCGCGATTTATGGAAGTCGTCTTCCGAGGCGCAAACGAAGCATCGAAATTTCTTGCCAGAACGAAAGGAATCACTGGCCTCGCGATTGGGCCGCTTGGGGGTTTTATACGGCTGAAAGCGGCCTCCACCCGAGTTCTGTTCGCGATCCGAACCGCCGTTGGCGCGTCCGGAGTGACAGTTGTTCTTGTTTTTGTTACGGAGGAGTGCCATGGCCCGCTTCGCGATATGAGTGGGTTCGAGCTCGTTCCAGACGTCGAGATGGAAGACGCTAGGATCAATGGCGGAGACAAGGGCGCGGCGGCGGATTTGGGAGTCGTATTCGAGGCAGAGAGCCCAGATCTGAGCTCGATTGGGCGATGGAGGATGCTGTTGAAATACGCAATCCACATTTCGTCCTCCTCAGGAACGTGGGTTTGGATTACAGCTAATTGCAGTACCTAAGGCACGAATCAAAAAACTGCTATTTTGGGCAGTTTTCGAAGAATTGCCCATTTCTTGGTCAGTTCTGCACAGATTGAGATGAGACATGGCTAGATAATTCGAAGTAATTCATGCGCAATTAGTGATAGAAAAGAAGTTGCGAAAATACTTTATAGTCGGTGAGCTGGTGTTTGGGGGTGATTTCAGATGTTAATTCAATCTACCGGCATCTAGACATGTTCAAATGACCTAGATTTTTCTAAGGGAAGACTTTCATGCATTCTTAAAGTTGGAATGGAGTCAGATTTGCTGAGGTTCCAGGGATGGATTCAAATACCAAAATGTTTCCTTGTTGCATTGTATTTCCATTGTCCCGATGTCATTACAAGCACAATAAACAAAGATATTGAAGATTCCTACTCCCTGAAAACTTTCGGAATGCATAAAAGCCTTCCCTCACAAAAATCTAGGTCATTTGAACATGCCTAGATGCTGGTAGGTTGAATTGACCCGCAAAATCACCCCCAAATATCAGGTCACCGACTATAAAGTATTTTCGCAACTTTTTTTCTATCACTAACTGCGCACGAATTACCTCGAATTATCTAGCCCTGCTCCATCTCAATCCGTGCAGAACTGACCGAGAAATGGGCAATTCTTCGAAAACTGCCCAAAACAGCAGTTTTTTGATTCGCGCCTTAGGTACTGCAATTAGCTGTAACTCGAGAAGACGTCCTCACGCCTGGAACCACTCGTCGAATGACAGAGCAAGCTCAGGATGAACGGACAATTCTCTCGCCGTAGCGACCATGGCTCCAGATAAACTGTTGATGAGGAAAATGTCGTTAAGTTCTTTGGCAGCTGCTGAGTTGGCGAATGCGCAAAATTTGTCTGTGAGGAAATGGAGGGGAACGTGTGTTGAAGTTTTTGTGATGCGCATGTAGGGAGATCGGCAATGATGCCAAAAGCGGAACAAGAAACTAAATGGGGTTGTGTTTGATCAAGGCTTTTGTGATTTTGCCTCGCAAACACATGCTTGTATCTACTACATAGTGTAGCTTAAATACTACTGAGATGCTATGTATATGAGTAATAGTGAGCAGGAAGACAGAATGAATGAAAGTAAGAAAGTCGGGCAAACATAGCCACACCGAGGCGGCGAGTCGGTAACACCGAAATTCCAACAACGTGGGACTCCCAGCCGCGGGGGCCGGTGAATTTTTTACGAATGGCGTCAGGAATGAGGTACATAGCCTGCGCTTGCAGATGTAAGACCTGGGGTGCATTTGGGACGTCTGCGACCCCTGTTCAATGCAGAGGGATGACTGCTATGAAGGGACGGTGAATCCCAAGTGGAGTTAAAGCCTGGAATTAATATTATGAACAAATCAATAAACTGATCGTGAAATTGTCCGCGAGAGCGTGAAAACGATAGAAAGTGAATCGGGAAATTGAAAAATAATCGAGCAGAGGTCTCGTGAATCCGGAAGCGCGGAGAAAAAGGTTGCGAATCATGGATAGAGCAAGGCTCTCGTGAATCGTGAAGTATGCAGAGCGGAAGCTCGCAAATCGTGAATAGAGCAGGGCTCTCGTGAATTGTGAAGAGCACAGAGCAGAAGCTCGCGCGAATCGTGAATTGTGAAGTACACAGAGCAGAAGCTCGCGAATTTTGAACAGAGCAAGGCTCTCGTGAATCGTGAAGAACGCGGGGCTGAAGATAAGCTCATGTAAAACGTGGGTGGTGAATGTAATAGATAGAGTAACGGAATCTCGTGAACAGTCAAGATTCTTTAGAGCAGGATGCTCATAGATTCGTCGACTGTAGGAAGGAAATGCCGCCAAGGTGGCCAAAATATGGACCAAAATTTTGAGAG
The DNA here is from genome assembly GCA_014462655.1 of Mycena venus. Lineage (NCBI taxonomy): Eukaryota > Fungi > Basidiomycota > Agaricomycetes > Agaricales > Mycenaceae > Glaucomycena > Glaucomycena venus. The sequence goes on from JACAZI010000027.1 coordinate 2,044,046, forward strand.
CTCTGAACACTCAGAAGTCTTAAGAAAATGGTGTGGTTATAAATTTTGATTCCAATATACTCTCTCCAACTTAGGTGGTATGTTTGATGGATATTCCCAAAAAAAGTAATTTCTCTTGATGGTTTGCAGTTGTCCTTATTGCCTGATATCCTGTAGTCAGAGTGTTGAGAGCCCTAAAAACTCAAAAGTCTTGAGAAAATGGTGTGGTTACAAATTTTGATGCCAATATATTGTCTCCAACTCAGGTGGTATGTTTGATGGGCACTCCACAAAAAGTAATTTCCCTTGATGGTTTGCGGTTGTCCTTGTTGCTTGATGTGCTGTAGCCAGGGTGTTGAGAGCCCCAAAAACTCAAAAGTCACAAGAAAACGGTGTGGTTACAAATCTGGATCCCAATATACTGTATCCAAGTCAGCTACCCTGCCAGTTGGCTCAATGGCAGAACTCTGCAGAATTCATGTATTGTAAAATGTTAGCAACTTTGTTTGTGGAAATTCAGTGGCCCTCCACTAAATTTACACAGGAGAATAAGGCTGTGGAAATTCAGCATACAAAAGGCTAATCCAGGAAGATTCCATAATTACGAGTACCTGCCGTGCTCTGCGATGGCCTTACAGTACCCCCCAAGTGAATTTCTGGCGTACTTTCTGACACAATCTGGCTGCCGTGGCTGCCATACCTGCCATCCTCATCAGATGCAACCAGACACTGCCATGGCTGCCAGAGAATTCAGTGGACATTCAGAATAATATCCATGTCTCTCTCTTGTCTTGATTATTGTTCAGGACTGGCATAGGAGATGGCTGGGGTTTTTCCAGTCTTTGTCTCCTGCCAAGGACTGCGAACTGTGATCTGCACATCATCACTGCTTGCTTGTCTGCGAGGTGGACTGGTGGTCCACAGGAAGAGATACAGGCCAAGTACAAGTCCTGATGTTAACCAAATGCGGTTACATGTCAGAGTGAAGGTGAGGAGACAAAGGTCGAAAAAAACAATGATTCAAAGGTGTGTGTCAATGGAATTGGAGACCTACAGGGCCGCTTCGCAACCATGATGTTGATCTTCAACAGTGTAGCAGTAAGTCTAGGGAACGTCGTGGTTGGTGGAGGGAACATGGTGGTCAGAGGACAAAGACGGCTGGTGACGGCAACGGCCACGTACTCCGTGTGGACAAAAATGTTGAACTGACGAACTTTTCGAGCAGGGAATTTGAACAGACGAAAATTCACTGCTGGCAGTCTCAAGTGACGAGATATGTGAAATATGGTTAATTTACATGGGGTGACTAACTTTCGCAAAATTAGCCGAAGTGACGAAGTGACAAGGGTGGTATAGACTCCCCAACACGTGTACCCATTAAAACTGGACACACAAAAAACAAAACCTGTCACACATGGTTACAATGGCTCGACATTGGATTTGTCTGCACCGGCCCCTATGGGTTGGGCTACATACAAGGCTGGCGCCAATGACCAGAGAGCAGGAATATTGGAAAAATGCACAAAATCCGATCTGTCATTTTCCAAACTCTGCTGATACTCCTTTCTTCCCATCTCTTTCCTTCCTCCCACATACTCATTCTCCCAACATCAGGCAAGTTCATGAGTCAGGTGGTTTATTGCGTGTGCAGTGAGAGGCAGAGGGATGAGGTTTGCGGCAAACATGAACAGAGTGTCCTCGCGGTGCCACCAGTGGCTGACAGCCCTTTAGAAATTGCCCTCAAAAAACATTAAATTCTGGGTACACTGGGATGAATAGTGAATCAAAGGATGTGCCTTCATGGCGTCGTTCTGATCATACCAAAGTCTTATGGAGCGGGGGAGAAAGAAATTGTGCCCAAAAAAAGAAATGCGTAATCATGATTATAATGTGCTTTGCGAGCAGCCCGCTGATAAGTGAGCTCGGAACCTGGGATGGAAACGCGTGATACAACAAAAACCAAACACTACAACCAATATATAGCTTAGGAACAGAATAAATCTATCCCAAACCAACAATCAGAAGCAGCGAGTGTCATGTTCTGTATGTTCCAATGGTACCCAACAAGTGTCAGTCCCTAGTTCAGAGCCTTGTAAAGGTTGAAAGGGAGAAAGTTTGTATGCAAGAAGTTGCAGGGCGATATATTGTGTTTGTTATGTGCGAAACAAAGAGATCCAAAGGATATCTAGTTCGAACACCCAAAGGCACGATATAACAAGGCCAGAAAGAAGTTTGGAAGACAGGAAACCAAAGGTTTACCCAGATTCCAGTTGTTCTGAAGAACGAGTTGTGCGTATCCTGAAGATCCGCGATAGTTCCAAAGGTTCCGAGAGATTCCAGACAACGATACAGACGATTCAAGACCCAAGGCCAGCGATTCAATACGAAGCAAGGTCAAAGACCATGAAGCAAGACGATTCAATATGATTCAAGACCCAAGGCCAGACGATTCAATACGATTCAAGAGCCACGCTCAGACGGTTTGTGCGTTCCAGTGTATGGATATGACTTTATATGCCAACAACCCAAATGATATTCACAACCCTCACAAACTAGGCTTGCAAGAGCTCTGAAGATCGACAAGAACCTTCCCTTAGGCGCAAGCTTTGGGCTTACTAGTCGGGGGAAGATTCTGTATCCCTCCCAGAAACTCTTCTAACTACTTATACAAACGAAGATATAACTATGACAATAGTGAAAATGAGTAAAATGTCCGTTTAGCCGTGCCAAAGTCCGTGTATCCACCTTGGCAACCAAAATGCAGAGAGTCCTATTGGTCGGAGATGTCAAGTACGTCATTCCGGGTATATTCCGACCATCCTTTGTAAGATTCATGCACATGGTGGTTTGATGGAGTCTCAGTCATCATCCACCATGTACGCCTTTTGCAAGATAACTTGTGTTCCATTGGTATCCCTCGACCAACTACATCAGAACCAGATAGTCTGGTGATATAGCTTTTGAATGATACCCAACTTCGAGATATGTCCAAGAATGGGTTCTTGAGAACAACTTCCCAATCCAAAAGGAGAAAGTCTGCGCCTCCAGGATCGACAATCAACTTGTGATGAACCCACATCAAACTCCGATGCTGAGTAGCCGGACCTCGGGTACATTCAGAACACCGTTGTCAGTGCTCTAAAGTCACCTGAGACGACGCGAATGCGTCGACGAGCCAAATAACCAACAACCGAATCACTCAATACTTTGGTATCCATGGTTCCGATGCTACAGAATGGTAGAAACCATTCCATGGTTCCAGAACATTTGGAACCAGTGTGATATTCCCTATGTTTAGGTGGGCTACACAGTCTCCTACATGTTTTGGAGTGAGTACCTGCCAGAGACACCCCTGGAGTCACCAGGAACATCATCTCATTACTCTTGTGATGCTGGCCACAGGCCAGCTACTTCGGGTACTTAGTACTGCCTCGTAATAGATGGTATACTATGAATAAACTACACATGAAAAGCGAAAAATAGTGCAATTTCAGGTGGTGGTTCATTCACTGCTTATCACCGTGCTTTCAGTGGATTCCTAGCATTGAATTCCTCCCTAATCCACAGTAGCAGTACAATGGACACTAGCAATGATGCCCCTTGGCAATGTGAGCCGGGGAAATTTCACAGGTGTATCTAGGGGTAGGTCCACTGTGTTTATACTGAAATGCAATCATACTTGGTGTAACAGTGCGCTCCGCACCTATCTTTATCTTATCACACACACTCCTTCCTTATTCTTTCTCTATTTCACTTTACTACTACACTCGTTACTACCGACGCCTCGCGTTGTATACCTCTTTCCCATCACTTTCTGCATTTCACCTTATACTCCTATTATTCCATCGTATATAAACTGTCAATGTCCGTAGTTAGATCCTTAGTCAATCTATAACCTACGCCACTTACCTTCTGCTGGGACGACTACCCAGCTCTCGTGAACCTACTTGTGTGCCGGAACTGTTAGCTGACTACTAGCCGACTCTCCTCCGTCACATCTTTTTAAGTGCTCGCTTTCGTCGCTGCTTTGCTGGTTACCCCTGGTCTGATCAACCGAGCCTACCGCCTGATGCCGACACCAACAAGTACTAAGAATCTTGCTATGGACAACAAGAAGAACGCCGACATAACCCATACCCGTGCCGCCACTCGCGCCGGCATCCACCACGCTCCCCCTCCCTATTCAGTCCCGCCGTCTCCTATTCATTCGGGTCCGTCGGGACCGGGGGTACTGAGAACCCCTCTGTCGACGCCTCGGCGTCGGTGAGACCTGCATCCGCCTTGGTGGGCGCATCTGTCACCGTGTCCATGGCGGCGAGACCGTTCCTTGCTTCGGTGGGAAACCCCAGTTCCTCAAGTGCTGGTGATTACTCTTCAGAGTTGCCCTTGCTCACACCGAGCAAGGAGAATGCGGACGGCCCCGGCATTGCGCCGGCGTCCTCGGTGGTTGTTGACGGGGGCTGGACTCCCGTCATGCGCAAGACTTCACGTACGCATCATGAGCGTCGCACTGGTTCTAATAGAAGTGAATATACCTTTAATTCCGCTTCTGATTCGAGCGCTTCTGATGCGGAGTCTGAGTCTACCGTTGCCCGTGCGACTAACGAAATGAGCAAGGATGAGCTCGATTCTCTAGTTCGTCGTCACGAGGCAATAACCGCCCAGTATCGTGCCGCTTTGCGCATGCGTGAAATATCTCCTGAAGCAGCTCAGAAGAGTCGGTCTGCCGACAATGAGGGGAACTTACAATTAAAGCAGAGGAGCAGTCAATGCCTACCAATTTTCTTCCTCACTCTCTCTTATGGAAATCCGACCGTACACAGGAGTATCCTGGCGTTGCTAATTTCGCTTTACAACGCCGACTTGAAATCATGGCGGCTCACGACAGTATGATCGCCGCTCGAGTCAAGCAGACTCGCAACGCCAATCGGAAACGTCAACCTGCACCATTCGAGGAAGGAGATCTCGTTTACCTCTCCTCCAAGAACCTCACCTTTGAGAAAGGTCTTGCCCGCAAGTTAATCCCAAAATTCATTGGGCCGTATACTATCACTCAGGACTTCAGGAACGGTTCATTCCAGATTGATTTACCTGCGAACATGAAGCAGTGGGGAGTACATGATGTTTTCCACTCCTCTTTGCTGCTGATCCATGTCCCTAACGACGATCGTAGATTCCCTGGGCGTCTCGAGTGTCAGCTGGGCATATCCCTGGATGACCAAATGAACGAATGGGCGGTTGACCGCATCGTCAACCACTACGGCCGTCGGTCAAAGGCCCTTTTTGAAGTCCTTTGGATATTTGGCGACGAGAGCTCGATACCTTACGAGCAGGCGAAGCGCTTACAGGCGCTCGTGGAGTACCTTGAGGCTGTAGGCGTCTCCGACTTTAAGGAGCTGCCCTATGGCTCGGGGAAACCCCCTGTAGAAGGAGAGGAGCTGATGGTACATTCCATCATGTCTCATTTTTGGGCTTATGAACATGGAGAGCTGCTCGAGGAGTTCCTAACTCTCGCGCCCACTACCACCATGCCCAAACAACCCTCTCCCCGCTATCCCTTCCGTCTTGGTGCACTCACAGAATCCCTCGACACCCTCTCCGACCGCATGCACGACTACAACGAACTCCACCATGCCCTGAAGCAGATTAATATTGACACATTCCGCTTCGACATCCCCGGGCTCCCCACTGAACTTGTCCATGCTACCTCCGTCCGCCAATTCCTGGAGTATCATGTGGCTCTATGTGCCGACGACGACCTTCCTGGGCTTGCCCCCGCATACTACTCGAATTTTGCACAGCTCATGAATGAGCACGACAATTCTGGGTTCGGCTGGGCTCACCTCGATGACGAGTCCAGCACTATCATTTGGGACAACTGTCTCGTCCCTGCCGATGCTGACGCCTTCTTTCTCGACCACGAGCTGGATTCTGGCTGCTTCCTGCGCAACGATGAGGTCGCCGTGTCCCGAATGGAATTTGAGGACTACGAGCGCCTCAAGCGGCAGGAGACGAAGCGTAACGTCAAATGGACGAGGGTGCGGGTGGATGAGAAGGAGAAAAAGGAGGCAGAGGCCGGGAAGCTCGTCGTGTCGATGGAGAGCTTCACGAAGAAGCGGCGGATGTTGGCGAAGAACGCCGAGCACGTCGCCGCTGCTAAAAAGCAGAGGAAGTCGGGCCCGGAGGAAGGGGAAATCATGCAGGTCGACAACGCACAGGGTTCGGGATCGTGAACGAGTCCGCCATATTTGTCGGCCTGGAGGGCGGATGTAACGGTGCGCTCCGTGCCTATCTTTATCTTATCACACACACACTCCTTCCTTATTCTTTCTCTATTTCACTTTACTACTACACTTGTTACTACCGACACCTCGCGTCGTATACCTCTTTCTCATCACTTTCTGCATTTCACCTTATACTCCTATTATTCCATCGTATATAAACTGTCAATGTCCGTAGTTAGGTCCTTAGTCAATCTATAACCTACACCACTTACCTTCTGCTGGGACGACTACCCAGCTCTCGTGAACCTACTCGTGTGCTGGGACTGTTAGGCAACTACTAGCCGACTCTCTTCCGTCACACTTGGCCACGACTGAAAGAACATGTGCTGCGGCGTTGAATCGTGAAAATCATGCCAGGTATCAATTTGGTACCAATTAACAGGTTTTGATCCACGGGACGCATCGAACATTTGACATTTGATTTGTGACTGTGTACAAGGTCAAACAAAGCCAACAAAGACCTGAGAATCCCTAGTGCCATTAACTTTGCAAACAGCTGTAAAAACATGTTTAGAAATGTTGTAAAAAAATCGATTTTTTTATGGGGTACTTGAGTAGTGTCGGTGAACTCCAAAAAATCCGTATGCCATCGAAATTGATCTTAGATGCGAATTATTACCACAGATTGAGCGGAAAAACTGCGAAACTCTCACCGGAATTCTCCGTTTTCGAACATTTTCCTGGGAGAACAACCCGATTTGGTAGTGGCTGTGCTCGGCTAGATGGGAGGATGGGGTCAGATGGTATGAATCCACTTTTTTGACCCTGTGTCGGAAATTTCAAGGATGAGTGCCCCTTGGGAGAGTGATGACACAGCTGCCTAAAATGGAAAAATGTGGAAAATGGTCGGCAAAGCCGTGTGGATTCGGGCAAATCGCAGAGGAATGGAACGGGATCACCTTGGACGAGATAACACCTAACAATCCCCAAAGAAGTGAGCGCACAATCCCAAGTTATCAGTCAGTTATTGACGGCAGTTTTTTCATTCTTCATCGAACAGTTTTCGGACAGCAGAGAAAGGAGCACATCTTATGGGGTGACCTTCAACAATATCCTCTCATTTTCAGCCGGCAGTCGTGTATTGGGGCTGGATTTGAAACAACATCGTTTTGTCAATCAATAAATTTTAGGAATCAAAACATAAGGTACCTGGGCCGCCCAAGTCTCCCATTCTTTGCCAAACTTCTTCCTCAATGGTCTATCTTCCTTCGGAATACGGAAGAGCAGTCCACAAATGACAAGTGACATCCCAATTGCACCAGATCCTGCCAAAATCTGGCTTACTGTGGTCCCTGAGATGAGGCATTCTCGAAACCAAGTGCCGCTACTGCCATAATAAATCATGAAGCCAATATACGCGAGGACTGCACCGGTATAACTGGGATGGCGCATATAGTTATATGGTCCATCTTTCACCAACTGGTGATCTCTTCTGATCACAGCCTCGAAAGTGAAGTGCCTCCCAAGAGCGGTGTAGCACTGCAGCCGGAGAATTCCTCCGATAACAACAAGGAGAGACCCTGTGGCCAGGGAATGCGTCATCGCCACCGAGTTTAGGTCAACGTCAAACGAGAGGACATTCATGATTGTCCCCGAGTAGGTCCATGCAGGTCCGTGCTGTGCCACAATAGCGGCTATCTCCGCCATTGCAACTAGCCAATAGGCCAGCTGTTTACCATGTTCCAACTTCGCATCAGCATGTAGAATTGATTAGCGAGAGGGACAGAACCTTCTGTGCCTTCCGAACATGCTGACAGGTCAGAATGAGCTCAATTACACTGGTTGAAATTTGTTTCTCAGAGTTGGAAGCGGGGGTGTTCGGCGACGTGGAGGATATATGCAATGCAATGGTTGTTGCAAAGATGCATAGTATCTTCATGAACATTGCGGGATGACTTCAGCATTGTGCCTAGCTACTTCTCCTGTTTATCACGTTAACCGGCATGTTTCAGCCGCGCCATTGACGGTGTAGGAATGGGATGACTACATAATGCACGGCATCCAGAACCGTACGGCATCCGGAACCTCCTAAATCACAATCTTCCATGGTAGCTCGGCCAAAGGGTGATGACAGACCGGTCTCAAAACGGATTGAAACCCAAAATGCCGGGCGGCGACTAAACCCTTGGCAAATTCAAGTCGAGGGGGTCGATCGATCGGAAATAGGGGTTAACTTACTGGTGCTGCCACGATGTGAGGTTGAGGCACCTTGACCTCGATGTATCTTGAGGCACCTCGAAGGTCGGGGCTATAAGATGAAATCTGGGTTTACACGGCTCTTTTCCTGGGCAGTGGATATACAAATAAATTATGGTCTGCAAGATGCACCACCGCTTCGCTCAGGCAGATGGAAGTAAAAGCAAGAAAATTGGTAGGATCTACAGAGTTGAAACCCAGATCCGAAAAATACGGAATTATAGGCCACTTTTGAGGTCTTTTTGATGGAGGCCTTATAGGGATTATAAACAATCCTAGCTATTTAAAAGCCTATGCTAATTGTTAGCTAGCGTAGAAAATTGAAGATATGCGAAAAACGGAGATTTAGATTTTGTGGCTGTGCCAGAAGTCCTGAGGATAGAATGATTATTGTGCATGTCTGCTGCATTCTCCTGCTCTGATATGGTACACAGGAGGGCTTCAGTGGTCCCTCTAACTCCTTGCAGCCACAGATTATCTTGAGGGTGCAATCAACATGTGTACATGACCCCATTTTTCGGATCAGGGTCCTGCACCAAAATGGGTGACAAAAGAGATGAGCTCATGCTCCATGACCATGAACCAGAAAATTCTGAAAATATTTGTACATGGACTACAAGGTAACAGTAAGTACAAGACTTGACATGGCCGTTGAAAAACACGAGCAAACATTCTTTTTTTCGGATCCGGGTTTCGACTCTGTATAAGATATAACATTGCAGGAATCACAATAAATAGGGAATTAGCTGAGCCTGAAAAGTGCTCAATTAACCTTATTCAACTTGTATAAGGGAATCCATCTGTGTAAAGGGAAGTGTTAAGAGTAAGGATGAAAACCTCATGTTTCTTGTGTCCCAGGCCAAAGTTGGGTCCCGAATGATAGTACAATGCTGGGAAGCAAGAAACGGCCGAAATAATCATGAGGAAGATGACATAGACTGTGAGGGGGAAAATCGGTGAAAGCAACCAGAACACGAGGCTTTTCCAAGCACTAACTGTCTGCAGGTTGGTCTGCAGATTGTTCCCAAACAGTACATCGAGCCAGTGAAGATGTTCAACATCCCTGGTGAGGTTAACTAAAAGCAAAATGCCGCCAAGGGAAGAGCGAGGCACACATCGCAATGTTCCTCCATTTCAGAGCGTTGGTCGAAGAGCATCCAACTCTATCAGTTGCGCTGAATCCTCAACTCGCACTTGGTCGTATCATGCACGCTCTAGTCATCAACATTCCAACACGCAAGGAGACCGGGGGGACAAGGGTCTGTGTGACTACTACCCAGTGCGAGAGTACGCCCGTGCGTGTCCTCATGAACCAACGGCGAAGGCCGCCAGTGCGGCCACTGTGGATGGTGCGGCTGCTGACGGCCGTCGACAGCATTAGAAACAACTCATAAGTAGATCTGATGTCACGTCCTTGTGTTTTAGAAACTACTATCAATATCCCTCCTCTGCAAATCTTTTTTGATGATACTAGGGGCAGTCAGACTAGGCGCTTTAGATGTACTTCGCCCTGTGCTTCAGATGTGCTTCAGATGTATTTATGGAATTAATTTTGCATCAAAAGCGTGTGATAAGCACTGATTTCCTCTGACCGTCCCTTTTTGAAATGTGCTTCAAATGTGCTTCAAACGCGATTTTTGCGTACTTTAAATATCATCAGTGGCTGTTCATGACATCAATTCTCTGCGAATGCCGTCAGGGAATCGACGCCCCGCCAGAGAAAAGGCCCTCCTAAAGGCCTGTGCGCCACAACAAAGGCCGGCAACGACGCAACTTGCTACGCCGGCGAGCGGCAGCCCGTCTTCGACATCAATACCGCGAAGAAAACCCACGCAGTGTTTCTCTCGACGATTTTTCATCCTTGTCTTCAGGCGACAGCTCCGAGTCAGACTCAGACCAGAGCTCCGGTGATGACTGGGCAGATATTCTTGGTGCAGACTGGCGGTTCACCAGTGATATCCTCGGCGACCAGTCCTCGATTGTTATCACCGGTTTTACCTCAGAATCTGATGATGACTCCATGCCCGACCTTCGATCTGTGGATTATGGGTCTTCCTCCACGGATTCGGAATGGGACAGCTGGTCGGGCTGGTCGGGCTCGCTTTCGGGGGGCTGCTGGAGATGATGAAGAAAGCTCTGATGACGAAAGCGACAGCGCTGCGCACCGTCCAGCCCGTTTGCGCCAATTCATCATCGAAGAAATTGACGCGATGTACGCAAACCGATACGAGAAGCCGCGAAACACACTGCCCCGCGGCCCTTCCTATCTCCACCATGTCCTAACGGCTCTCAAGGCCGGACGCGATGACCATTTCCGTGAGGCCCTTCGCGTCAGTCCACAGACTTTCGACAAACTTGTCGCTCGTCTTGAGAACGACCCTATATTCTCCAACAACTCCAATCAACCTCAGCTTTCGGTGGAGCATCAGCTTGCTGTTGCCCTGTATCGCTTCGGCCACGACGGGAACAGCGCCAGTATCCAGTCGGTCGCAAATTGGGCTGGACTTGGGAAGGGAACGGTTCACTTGTGCACGCGGCAAGTCATGACAGCGGTTTTACGGCCTTCTTTTATGAAAGAGGCCGTCCGCTTCATCAGCCTTTTGACATTTTCCTTGCGTCTTTTTTTAGCTTGTAGGCTTGGCAACGCTAAGCGAGGCTAAGCGACAAGATCGCAAGCCCAAAAGTCAGAAAAATGACCCCCCTCTGGGATGCAGAATTAGCATATGTGAGCATCAACACATCCACTTTTGCTAGTACATGCCACAAAATTCATAATATTGGTCAAACATTGCTGTAGCACTGTAAAAACGAGTCATTTCTAAATGAGCTGTTTTGAGCTTGTGATTTCCGGACATAACCTTGCGGTCTTGTGAGCTTGCCGATGTTTTGGTGGACCTTGTGACCTTTTTCGGGCTTGTACAAGCTCACAAGCAAAATGTCAAAAGTCTGATGTTGCCTACCCCCGAGGAGAAAGAAAGAGCAAAGCAGTGGGTCCACAGCCACTCTTGCAAATCTTGGAGGAATGGCTGGTGCTTTGTGGACGGACGGTACCTTGGTTCCTCTCGACGAACGGCCGACCTGGTACGGGCCAAGCTACTTTGACCGGAAGTGTAACTATTCCCTGAACATTCAAGTGCGCTGTCATTGTACATAACCGACATCTGAGTGACACATCTATCACACGATTCGGTCGCATGGAATGGTACTAAAGTCACTCAAGAACACGAAACCGTCTTCGAGGAGGGAGAGTGGATTTGGGCGGACTCGGCGTATCCTGTAATCTAATTTATATCTCAACCTATATGTCGTGATTGTTTGACTGTGCGCATGCCCAGATTGCAGGCTGGGTGACTGCACCATACAAGAAGCCGGCCCGAGACCTCCCCCGACAACGAGGTATTCAACAACCACGTTTCAATGCTACGTATCCGATCAGAGCATCCCATCGGGTTCCTCAAAGGTCGCTTCCACTCTTTGAAGCACCTGCGGGTAACCATCCGCAATCGGGAGGGACACAAAATTGCGACGTACTGAGTTGCTGCATGCATTGGCATTCATGCTTTTGCTATGCGTTGTGAGCAGCAGGAAAGAGGCGGGGATGATCCTGACTCTGACAATCCCGATCCATTTATTGCTGAAGGGCTTTCAAGCGATACTGACTCTTCAGACGCCGTTATTACTGTGGGACGTCGAGAAGGCGGAGATAGATTGACAGAGGGAAAACGACTCCGGGAAATGTTGAAGGAGAAGTTGCTCCGTGCGAAGGAACGGCGGCGGCAACGGAAAGCAGCCAGCCATGCTGGGTTGCAAGGGTAATGCGTAATATCTGGTGTGCACCAGAAAAATATCCTTAGATAGAATTTCCTGTATTACGCAACAATGTGTGCTTTTGTGGACTCTGGCGGCCCTTTACATCCACTGAGAGTCAATTTCCTTATTTGGTAATTTTTCTTTTCGCACTCGCACACACAAACGGACACACCAAACTTCACAAATTTCATACGGAAGAGTACAGGGTGTTGCTAAGCATCGCTACTACCGTAGGGAAATTCAATGGACATATCGAAGGAAGTGCTAGCTGACGAGTCAAAGTCGAAGGCCTGAGAGTCCGCGGCGCCAAAGTCCGAGTCCGAGAAAAAGGGAACTGAATCAAAGCGGGCTTGAGAACCTCTTGCGTAAGTGCCTGGACCAGCACGAAGTTGACCCATGCCGGCCTCCAGACGCATCCGCGCCATCCGATACTCGTGCTCTTGCTTAAGCTTCAACTCTGCAATGTCACGCTTCGCTCTCTCTTTCTCGACCTTCACCTTTCCCAGCGCCTGAACTTTCTCCAGCTCGATCTCCTTCCGCGCCAACAGCTTTGCTCGATTGACTTTGAGCTCCTGCTGTGCCGTCTCCTCCTCCGCAACTGCAATTGCTGCGAACTTGTCTTTGGTGGTGGCTGGCCTGGCTGTCGTCTTTTTAGGAGCTGGCTGCGAGACACCAGGTGCGGGCTTTGTTTTCTTCATCTCCGGTTTGACGTCTGTGATTTCGGCATCGGCAGACTCGGATTTCTTGCGCTTGCGCTGGGCGGATGCAAGGGTTGGCGCAAGAGGGATGTCCGAATCGCTGTCATCAACGTCGATGGGCTCGGATAGTTCGGCAGAAGGTGAGCGTGGAGAGGCGGGAGTGTCGTCACGAACAAGGCTGGAGGTATCATCCCCATCGCGGTCGCTCGCAAGAAGAAGTGACAGCTCGACCTCGGAATCGTTATTCCCAAGGCCGGTTGGCATGAGGTTCGGGCGCTCCCCAATCAAGGAACGGACATGAAAGAACCACGGGAAGTCTGTCTTGATTTGGTCTTAAAATCGAGGGCATTAGTTCTTCAGCTGAGAAGAGCTAGACAACGACTCACCCCACTTGGTTGTGAGCGATGTTCCGGGCTGTATGTCGTCCTCTGTCTCGATCCCTGCACCCGTCTGGCCCATTTCCTCGATGTATATCTTTGTTCTTCGGACCAAGCTGGTGTTTTCGACGATTCAGACCATTCTTTCTCAATTTACAAGCGGAAAACTCACTAGTCAAGCCTATTCTTGATCTTGGTGTACCAAACCTTCTTTTCCTTGGCTGTCTTCGCTTTCGCAAACACCTCCTGATACTTTGGGTGTTTCGCAAACAGCACCTGCGCCAATTCGTACTGGTAGTCGCTCTTGGGCCTCCCACCAGAGAGTTTGAGGGCACCAACAGGTGGGAAAAGGCTAGCGCGGATGAGGTCTTTCTCCTCAATGGTGCTAATCAGCTTCCACGTAAACTTGACGCCCTCTTCATCCTTCCAGCTTCAGATTTTTGGTCAGCACTGACCAAAACTCGGTCGTGAAGTACGTACTCGATCTCTCCCACTTCGTCCGATCCCTCCTGAGAGTTTTCAGGCTCAAGCTCCAGCTCGGGCTCGGGCTCTGACTCAGGCTCCGGTTTTTTCTTCGAAGGGCGGCCTCGTTTCTTTTTTATGGAAGTGGCTTTGCTCTCGGCAGTGGCGATAGCAGCAGCATTGCGTGCTCGCTCTGAGACAGTAGCGGCCCTCACTGTCTTGCCTGGGGCCGCCATGATTGAGGGATACAAAAAAAAGAGCGGATCGATGTCTCAAATTTATTAGTCAGCTACTAAAGATATCGTCACGAGTATTTTATTTATTTTGAAGCACTTCTAAAGCGGGTTGAAGCGCCTCCAGAGGCGCTTCAACGCTTCGAATGCGCTTCAAGATTTAGATGCTTTTCCCACGATAAATAAATTCTTGAAGCACTTCTGAAGTACGTACGTTAAGCACATCTTAAGCGCCTAGTCTGACTGCCCCTACTGTTTTTTGAGCCTTTGGGCTTGAATTGCTCTCTTGTGCGTGTTCCTGACGCGATAAATTTGCTATTGGTTCAAGAGAATGAAGGTACACGAATTCTGAGAGGTCTGGATAGTACTTGGGCACCCTACCAAATCACCCAATTGAGGTAGATGTTCTTGCGGACCCCCAAAAGACTTAGTCTGTTGTTAACCGTGCCATCATGTATATGGGAACGAGCATCGCCCTTGATCGGAGTGGCAGCTTTGGTCGTGTTTGGTTGGCTGGGGAGGTCAGTTCCGGTTTGGTAAACCCTAAGGCTTCTTACCTGTTCACATTGGCCTCTTCTACAAAAGGTAAAGTCATATCGAAATAAGCATTAGAATATATCCACATAGCCTTAACTTGATTTTTTTCGTCAAACAAAAGGAAGAGGACAGAATTCAGTGAAAGATCGAAGGACCCTTTGGAAGATAAAGAAAAACGCTATGTCGCTTTGTAGCAGGGCTATTTCTCAACACATTTTACTGCAAAAATGAAAATAATTACAAAGAGTTGAGTGAGGTATAACCTTTTTGACGGAATTGTACGAAATCACATCTACTGATGTTATCCACTTCCAATATATTGATTCTTTAATCTGTGAAGGCCAAAAAATGCTATTGAAACATTTTTGCTCTGCAAAAGGTATTGAAATAAGCGAAGCGGGCTTGAAACCAGCCTGAAGGACGGAAAGCACTGGAACTGTGACAAATGTCACGCGTCCGTGACGCCTCGAATTTTCGACCGAGTTCCGGTCAGTATAGGGTCATTTCGCTATGTATTCTGGTAGAAATCCTAGGATATATTCAAATGACACTGAAAAACGAATTTACGGACTCAAAATCATTTCTCCGCCCCAAAAGTGTTTCAATTTATCGAAAATACCACTTGTAGGGGAAGTTTCGGACGTAGAACTGGTGTAAATTTTGAGGAGTGGAGATAGAATGCAGCGAGATGAAGATTCTAACAGTTCTGGACGTCTTCATTATAATTTTACGCCCCAAAACACGAGAAAACCCTGCTTTGGTGAGTTGGGTTCCAGAGTGGAAGGGATGGCCTCACATTTTGATCTATTTCGCCTCGGAGCCATATACCTGCAATATTTTTTAACATTTCACCCAGCCGAGATAAGTCAGTAGGACGAGTGAGTTGCCCGCTACAGCAAGGAACATGCAAAACTAAAATGAGACAGAGAACAAATAGGGCCAAATATGCCGGATCGATCAATGGCGGTGCCGGTCCCCAACATTGTATAGGTGGCCCCATTATTACAAATCTTCGGACTATCAATTTCGTTCCCACGGCCTTTCTCTTACTCTCCCATCGTGTCCTCGTTTCTCCTGGCTTCCCTCACCTCCAATCGCCGCCCATGGCGCCTCGGTATCGCCAGCGCGACACTCAGGGACGACACACAATAGCTACAATCGTCAAAAAGCTTCTGCCCCAATGGAAAAACGGCCTCTACTACCCACATCAGCACAATCTATTCTCAGTCCAGTCTCCACTCACAATTTCCCTCCTTCTCACATTGCACTGCCTAGCCGTCTGTCGGGCAGGTCCAGCTATGGCAAAGACTGAGAACACAAGAAGGAACAGTCGGTCCCACTCAGGGTACTCACCTCTTTTCCGTTCCATTTTAAGTACGATGAGAGCGGCGCCCAGCCGCACGCGCAGGCGCACAAGCACGCGGATGTCGTGCGGAATGCACATAACCCAAATGGATTCCAATCACACGAAGCTGCTGCCCTGGTCGAGACACTCAAAGCCTGGAACTCCAGGGCAGATGTGGTCATGGAAAGTAGCGGACGGGTGACGGATAACAAGGTACGTATATTACCCTTCTCCTTTTCTCTGTTCGCTCGTTAACTTGCCCTTTTGGCGCGCAATCACCATCAAACTCCGCTCCCAGTTAACTGCTCAATGGGGGTGAGCAACCTTGCGTTCGAGCCGGTAAAGCCTACCGCTGCACCGAGTCGCTCGAGGAACACACGTACCTGCACGATACGCCGATCAGATGTGAGCCTCGCACATGGCACCGCACGTCCGCAGTGCTACGGATGAACACGAGCTGCCCGAGCAAAAGAACATGGAGACGAGCGGAAGGTCGAGCTTCGGCGTCAGAATGAGCAACATACGTGCCCACTCGATGCGAGCGGACTGCCAATCACGTTTGCAGTGCCCGAGATGGATGCGAACGATGAGCGAGCGCGATCGATATTCTACAGCCCGAGGCTTCAAGTCGTATACGAGTAGTAAATGACCTGTCGGTAGTTTAACAATGAATATAGTGAGATTAATTCCGAATATAGGACTTATTGAGTGTTTGCATCATCTCTCCGAGGGAGTCTGATAAGGAAAAATCGAAAGCGTTGCATGTGCAGAGACCCTCACCAGAGGTCAAGGTGAATCAAATCTAAATGGAATTTGAAGTGGACAGATTGGTGACGCGTCGGTTGGAGGGAGGGGAAGGAAAGAACTGGATATGATAGATTAGGAAATAAGAACTCGAGGCGATTGGATGGAAAGGCTTAGAAACACTTGATTCAGGTCGCCTAGATGCAGGCAATTGAATCAAGCCAACGAGAATCTTGAAGGTAAATCGAATCAAACAGATATGTGGACCCGAAAAAAAAAGGTAAACGGTTCCTCTTTCTGGCGGAGATCGGCGAGCTCCTCAATTGAGACCTTTATGTCCTCCCAATCCACAACGTCGGCGTTTCTCGAACGGCTGTTGGTTGTTGCTCGCAGATGACGACAGCTTCAGGGATCTGAGTGATTTTTGTGCGTCAGCTTACCGACTTGTTGGTACATGCGATCGCCGACAACCCGCGTTGCCCAGGCCGCCAAGCACGGGCGGGAATACCGAATTTCTTTCAGCGGCTTGTATGAGAAAAACCCCGCAGCATGCCAATCAGGATGTTTCTTTGCGCTGCTGTTGTTGCGATTGAAAATGGAGGAGATTATATCAATCATGGTGGTCATGCCTCTCCCTCGTAGAGACGCGCTACGGCCTGCCTATGGCGATGAGGATGGAAGAAAACAGCAAGAAGCTCTCTGAGACTGTTGAAGCCGTAGGTGCGCAAGACGTCATCCATTTTGCGCAATTTGGAGAGCTTTTGGGCTCGCAATGAGAATTGAGTGGATGCAGAGGGAGGGAGATGGGGCAATTGGAATGTTGGAGGGGGGAAGCAGCGCCATGGCGTGCGAATGGATTCAAGGGATGAAATACCCAGCGGCGGCAGCTTTTTCCTGCACTTCCGAGAATCCGAGCATGCTTCAGGGGTTGTTGGGTCGGACTCACGTCCATTTACAGATACCAGTCGAGGTTTGGAGTGACAAAACGCGTCGATTGAGGTGGATGCGGCCGCGAGAGGTGGCAGGAACGCGAGAAGACGCGTCAGCTTTGCTTGCAATGAACGTGGGAAGTTTTTCAAACTCCGATGATTTTTAATAACGCGGCCAGCGATCACCACCACGACCTTTGCAACAGACTATAACAAATGAGGTATGAGTTTAAATTTTATAGCGTCTGTTTATAAGAGACTAGGTGGAATAATCCTTCTTGCAGAGCTCATCTCATGGTACAATGTCCAGACGACAAATTCCTTTGGCCCAAGTCTCGACTCTCGCTCTTGGCGTGTGAGGTGTTGCGCTACGCTAGTATTTGGGCATATCAAGGTGCGCCGGCAAGATTTTCTTCTCAACAACTGCTCAACTTTGCTCTGAGAGTTACGTTGTGGCATGGACCGTATATCAATTCGATCCAGAATAGAATTTAGACCTAGTGATTTGGGCAAGATGTGGATAAGATATCGATGAAACAAGCTAAACGGTTGCGCTTCCCACTTTGAAATGGTATTCAAAACTTTCATATCATATTCTTGGCCAGCACTAACCAGTGTCGTGAGGGAGAAAACTCGGGTCCAATGGTCCAAGACAACATAGACACAGATGAATATTGATATTGCAGGAGCCACGACGTGTAGGAATGTAAGCAATAAACACGGGCATAGCGCATACCCAGCCTGCTCATCTAAGAGTCATCTTGAGTAATTGAACTCGGGCGCGCCTACGCAGGATTCAGATCTGCAGACGACCGCAGCTCCACATACCGCGTGTTTGACCGCGCACTGACGGCAAGTACAAAAGTTCGCAACAAGCGTGGAACGCGCCCAAGAAGATGAGGACGAGAACCGGTGCAGGGACGGCGAGATTGCTGTCAGGTTCAGGCTTATTGGAGCAGAAAAAAGGCATGGGTTACGGCTCATTGACTTCTGTGGATGTCAATCAAAGTAGCCAGCCACTTTCGCCGCTGCCCGAAGCGGTTGGCTAAGGGACTCCCAGTCCGGGAATTGCAAGAGGATCTGGGCACTTGTCTTGTGGGAGGTGTAGAATTTAGCTCAGGAGAATGGTTGCAAGCAAAAGATAATTGCGAGGCAACCCAGTAAGGTAACTAACACAAGTACTCTACCTCTTAGATACCTCGTCGTACTTCTACCATAGCCCAGCCAGGCCACATGTAGAATAGAAAATGAATACATCATCATCATCATCATAGCTTTTATAAGTAAGGAATATCAAATAAGTAACAATAGTAACGAGTGAGTCAGACGGAAATTGATATTGAACACATGTAGATATAGTGACGGTGAAATAATAGATAGTTACCATTTTTCAAGCTTGTATTTCCAACAGGAGGTACCCCACACGTCGCATGGGGAGGATCAGGATGTCTTATGAATATCTAGAACAATATATCTTGTGCCTGGAGGTCAGTGTGCCAAATGTGGTGTGATCCCGTGAAACACTCACTACATAGTGGGATTGGCTTCAATTATTCCGGTTGTCAGCCGTGGGGGTCAAATTATATGATATGAATTGAATTACAGCTCCTTGCTGCCACAGCAAGACGGAGGAATGAGGCGAACATCCTGATTGGGAATATGAGAATGGCCCGAAGATCACTGGGCATCTGCGGCATCTACTATGCCAATAAAATTAGATTCCACATTGAATTTTATAGACTATCATAGAACTCATCGGGAGCTCACTGTAAATGAGAGCACCGATGAATCTCTGGGCAAACATCTTCGTTTCTACAGTCTAATTGGGCGCAAAATTTTGAATATCACTGTCACTGGTGCAAAATTCATTCATGTTGTGAGCTTCTGTCACCCGTAAAAGACCTAGAATGCGCAGACTCGAAAAATGAATAGTGTTGGTCACGGGTTCGGGTCAACCTGCCGGGTTTCCGGGTCGGGTTGGCCGGGTACAGGTCGCGGGTTGTGACACGATGCAACCCGCAACGACCCGAACCTGACCCGTAGACCCGGCGGGTCCGGCTGTTGCTGAAAACAGAGTGGAATTCAAGCACTAAACGACCCGCATGACAGTGATATGAGTTTCTTCAAGGTCATTAAAGGCTGTCTAGAGAGAAAATCTTCAACTTGACCCTCAAAACCGCATCACAAGTGTGGTGGTAGGTAAGAACCCATAAAAGGAAACCAGGTTCCCACAGCGCAAAGTGTTTTTACTCACCCGTGGCTCCACCAGCAGCTCATCTAAAGCCCAGGTTTCCCGGCTTGAGGTACTGCATGCACTCTCAGCACAACTCTTTTGATGATCCCAAGAAATTCTAACAAAAGTTCAACTCTTCCAACCTGGACCCACGGACCCGTGCCCATCCCTAAAAATGAACCAATCACCCTAAATATCCACAGCACTCTGTCGCTGGGTGCGTGTTCAGGGCCGAACTACCGTATGTGGTCACGTGCAATCCAGCACTCTGTCCTTCGAAACCTCTCTTCGGGTGCTCCAAAACAAAACCAACAATCATCACTACTTTTCTCCACCACAACTCGTCTTCCTATCCCAAACCAAAATCAAAGAACCAACCAACGCACATCCAACGACAGGGTTTCCACGAGCGTTGTAGGCTGAGAGCTCCCGAAACTCCCGTTGATCCCAAGGACAGTCCACTCAAATCGAACGACGATGGCCCCAAAGTCCACCGATAAGCACCAGAATTCGACGGAGACCGAGTTCTGACTAACACGATGCTTTCAGTACACGTTACACCGATTGTTCCCAAACGATCTATGATCCGCCTTTGCTCTGCAGACAACAGCGTACAGACGGAATCATTCAGCCTTCAATGTAAAGCGCAGCGTCTGCAGGGCCCGAGGATGGGGCGGAGTGGCAAAAGGGGGCGGGGATGGGAAGACGAAGAACGTAACGTAAAGGGTAGGAGCGCGGGCGTTTGGACAGGGGAGAGGTCGAGGCCGGCCAGCTTGGACAGGTGAAAGAGAAGCGGTCATGAGTGACGGCGTGACTGCGCCACCCAGTGTTGCACTTAAGGGTTAAGGCCTTAACAACTTAAGGCCTTAAATTAAGGCTAAGGGTAAGCCTTAACAACGGGTAAAGCAAGTGTTAAGGCCTTAATGAAGCCTTAATATCTCTGAACCCAAAAACACACACGCTCGGAAATCCATGCCGATTAGCGATCAGTCGGCAAAATTCAGCTGGCAAAGTGGGAGCAAGAATTATGAGATGCAGAGGCTGAGGGTGAGGTCACTGAAGCGGGCTCTGAGGGAAGCAATGAGGAAGACGAGGAAGATTTACCCGCCACAATCCCCGTGTCTGGAGCGTCGCGTCCTTGTCGCCTGCGCTGCTGGCTACCTATCACCCTCGCAAACCTCTTCGGTGGTACAATTGAGCGCCCAATTGGGAAGCCAGCACGCCGCCCTCGGGTTGTGACTGAGGAAAGCCTGTATATGGAGCTTCTTGCAGCCGAGTACAGTGATGAGGAACCTGACGCAGGGGCGCAGGAGGGTTCGGGAGACAATTTTGAAGCATAGATTACATTTGTACTTGAGTCAATCTCGCCTCAGGCCTCTGTTACCTTTTTGGGATTTTAACCCTTATCTTCACCCTTAAAACCACACCCCTTAATTAACCCTTAATGGTTATGAAGGCCTTAATTTCGGCAGGCACCCTTATTAAGACCCTTAAGTACAACACTGCCGCCAGCGCCGGTTGTCATCTGCATCACAATCTCACGTCGGCGCCCCCGCTTGTTCCCCGCTTCTTCCCTAGTCCCCGCCGATTCCTCAAAGGCCTCAACGACAGACACCCGCCGGGGAGGACTCCAAGAGGCGGGTAGATCGGAAGATCAACATAGCCACGTCGCTTGTTTTCTTTCACCATGACGGTCGTGACGGCTGTTAGCTCCAGCCTAGCCCGTGTTGCCAGCTTGCCCGTCCTTGCCTCAGCTATTCCACTTCACTTCGCATGGTTCACCGGGAACGCGTAAACGGTGTGCCTCGACTAGCCTCGCGAACGCAGCCGCTACACGCACCCTCTCTATCGTCGACTTTGGCGTGAAGAGTTGAGATGGTCACGACGTCGGAAGGGATTCGCAGGTACGCATCTAATTTTGTTCCTCACTTTAGGTCCGCAAGAACATCTACCTCAATTGTGTAATTTGGTAGGGCGTCCAAGTATTATCCGGACTTCTCAGAATTCGTGTACTCTGATTCTCTTGAAACAATAGCAAATTTATCGCGTCAGGAACGCGCCCAAGAGAGCAATCCAAGCCTAAAGGCTCGAAAAGCAGTATCATCAAAAAAGATTTGGAGAGGAGGGATATTGATAGTAGTTTCTGGAACGCAAGGACGTGACATCAGATCTAATTATGAGGTGTCGACGGCCGTCAGCGGCCGCACCATCCACAGTGGCCACACTGGCGGCCCTCGCCGTTGGTTCATGAGGACACGCGCAGGCGTACTCTCGCACTGGGTGGTAGTCACACAGAGCCTTGTCCCGCCGGTCTCCTCGCGTGTTGGAATGTCGGTGAATAGAGCGTGCATGATACGACGAAGTGAAATGGAGGGACATTGCCATGTGTGCCTCGATCTTCCCTTGGCGGCATTTTGCTTTTGGTTAACCTCACCAAGCATGTTGAACATCCTCACCAGCTCGATGTACTATTTGGGAACAACCTGCAGACCAACCTGCAGACTGTTAGTGCTTGGCAAAAGCTCGTGTTCTGGTTGCCTTCACCGATTTTCCCCCTCACAGCCTGTGTCATCTGCCTCATGTTTATTTCGGCCGTTTCTTGCTTCCCAGCGTTGTACTATCATTCTAGACCCAACCTTGGCCCATAAAACAAGGAACACGAGGTTTGGATCCTTGCTCTTAACGCTTTTCTTTTCGCAGCTGAATTCCCTCATACAAGTTGAATCAAGGTTAATTGAGCACTTTTCAGGCTCAGGTAATTCCCTATTTATTGTGATTCCTGCAACGTTGTATCTTATAGATGCAATCAATTCGCTTCCTTTTACTTCCATTTGCCTGAGCGAAGTGGTGGTGCATCTTGTAGACCATAAATTATTTGTATGTCTACTGCTCAGGAAAAGAGCCGTGTAAACCTAGATTTCCTTTTATAGCCCCGATTTTCGAGGTGCCTCAAGATACATCGAGGTCAAGGTGCCTCAATATCACATCATGGCAGCACCAGCAGGTTAACCCCTATTTCCTATCGATCGATCCCATTGACTTGAATTTCCCAAGGGTTGAGTCTCCGCCCCGCATTTTGGGTTTGAATCCATTTCGAGAGCGATCTGTCGTCACCCTTTGGCCAGGCTACCGTGCACGATTGTGATTTCGGAGGTTCCGGATGCCGTACATTATACAGTCATCCCATTCCTACAACCGTCCATGGCACGGCTGAACCATGCCGGTTGATGTGATAAATACGACAAGTAGCTAGGCACAATGTTGAGGTCATCTCGCAATGTTCATGAAGATACTATGCATCTTTGCAACAACCATTGCATTGCATATATCCTCCACGTCGCCGAACACCCCCGCTTCCAACACCGAGAAACAAATTTCAACCAGTGTTATTGAGCTCATTCTGACCTGTCAGCATGTTCGGAAGGCACAGAAGGTTCTGTCCCTCTCGCTAATCAATTCTACATGCTGATGCGAAGTTGGAACATGGTAAACAGCTGGCCTATTGGCTAGTTGCAATGGCGGAGATAGTGACTATTGTGGCACAGCACGGACCTGCATGGACCTACTCGGGGACAATCATGAATGTCCTCTCGTTCAACGTTGACCTAAACTCAGCGGCGATGACGCATTCCCTAGCCACAGGGTCTCTCCTTGTTGTTATCGGAGGAATTCTCCGGCTGCAGTGCTACACCACTCTCGGGAGGCACTTCACTTTCGAGGCTGTGATCAGAAGAGATCACCAGTTGGTGAAAGATGGACCATATAACTATATGCGCCATCCCAGTTATACCGGTGCAGTCCTCGCGTATATTGGCTTCATGATTTATTATGGCAGTAGCGGCACTTGGTTTCGAGAATGCCTCATCTCAGGGACCACAGTAGGCAAGATTTTGGCAGGATCTGGTGCAATTGGGATGTCTCTTGTCATTGGTGGACTGCTCTTCCGTATTCCGAAGGAAGATAGAGCATTGAGGGAGAAGTTTGGCCAAGAATGGGAGGCTTGGGCGACCGAGGTGCCTTACGTTTTGATTCCCAAAATTTATTGATCGACAAAACAAATGTTGTTTCAAATCCAGCCCCAATACACGACTGCCGGCTGAAAATGAGAGCATATTGTTGAAGATCATCCCATAAGATGCTCCTTTCTCTGCTGTCCGAAAACTGTTTGTTGAATGATGGAAAAACTGCCGTCAATAACTGACTGATAACTTGGGATTGTGCGCTCGCTTCGTTGGGGATTGTTAGGTGTTATCTCGTCCAAGCTGATCCCGTTCCATTCCTCTGCGATTTGCCCGAATCCACACGGCTTTGCCGACCATTTTCCACATTTTTCCTTTTTCGGCGGCTGTGTGTGTCATCACTCTCCCAAGGGGCACTCATCCTTAAAATTTGGCTCGATACTGATGTCAGTGATCGATACTGAATACTGAATACCGAGCGGAGTTTGAATACACGTGCCGCCGGTCCGACACTGTTGAGTGACAGGAGTGAAGCGAGGCATATACACACTGGCAGTAGGCCTGCGCAGGCGCGGCAGAGCCCACTATCGTAGTTGGTGGTTGGATCTGATGATACATCTTCGTTAGATAGTGAGGAAGGAAAGAGAGGAAGCAAGCTCAATATTCTCAAAACTATTTACTCTATGCAATTCTTTTTTTAAAAAACCAGGGCATCCCGGATGTCTCCGCTGTCACAAGAAAAAGAGCACCTGGTAGCTGTGCAGGGCCAGCGCATCTTGATCGGGAGAACATCTGCGTCGACACTGACATTTGCGGGGCTCTGCTGAATGACACCCGCCTGGCCGTGGGTCGGCCTGTGCTCGGCTTTCTTAATCTGCTGCTGTACAAGCGCGGTGAGCATGCACTTAACGACGTCACTGCTGGCGTGAATCCTGAGTTAGTTCCGTGTCATTCGTGTAACTCAATTTGCCGAAGTGCACAACACGAGTGCGACGGCGATGGGGCGCGGGGGGCTGTCCGCATCCAAAAATTCTTGCAGCGTTCAAGGTGTCGTCACTCGCGGGATGAGATAATAGGGGCTGTGCTGGAGCGATAGCGAGCACCACTGCGCAGCAGTGCATGCAGTGCACGATGTGGACTCATATCTGCGAGACCTGCACGGCTGCTCAGCGGTATTACATCCAAATGCACGGCCATGCTCTGAGATAGCCTGAAAGAACTTGTTGCAAGGCGTATTGAGTTGGCCCTCGGTTGGAATGAGCACAGAGAGAATGTATACTAGAAGGCACAGTCATTGTTGAGCTGAGAGTCAAAGGAAAGCTTTGTTAGCACGCACCCGTGAATTGTTTTCGCCAATTCCGCATTCGCTCCATCTAACACCATAGAAAAGCGACTCAATTCAGCTGTCGTGAAACCCCGGAATGGATACGACAACAACAACGTCGTTTGAGAGCGGGAACATGTTGTCGTCCATGAATTGGATGGTCTGGTTGCCCAACGAAGATTCCATCGACGACGGGGAGTAGCTGAGACTCAGCATCGAGGGAATGGGGCTCGGTTACTGCTGGCCACTTGGTGACGAGGAAAAGCCATCTGCTAGCGTGACAGTGCCAGTGGACTCTATTAGAATGAATACAATTGGGAAACAAAACTCACTCACCACACTGAACTTGGGGGAACACATAAGTTGGGCTTGTTGAGCAACATCAGAGAACAACAGCTGGTGCCTTTCACCATCCAAGTCGAGTCGGACTCATTGTAGTAGGATGGCCCGCTCACTTCAGTCAACCCTTTTCCCAGACCCATAGGGTCTAACTGTTTGCAGTACATAATGGGTCCTATGGGGGTAAATTTGGCAGGAGTTCCCACATAGAGTGGGAAGGACCATGGTAGGTGTGGGAAGTGTATGGTCTTCCCATATTACCAATTTGGCCAAAAAGGAAATTGGCAGATATGGTCCTTCCCTGTCATTTCCTTTTTTGGGACACTAATGCTTTCTGCCCAAAAAGGAAATACTCTACATCAACTCATCAATATACCAACTATAACAGCCTAACTACTGGGTGCACTATATATGGTTAATCCCTAAGTCTCAGGCCCCCAAAAATCTGCTTGATTCTTAGCACAATCCTAGACCATGGGGCAGAATCAATATATTTGGGAGGGATAGTATTTGCCTTGTGCTAGAATACAGTGTATCATGTCTTTTGGCTAAGCCCATTAGCTGCAATTTTATTAGGCCAGAACAGTAGGATATACCTGATCAATCAGCTGATACTCAATAGCTCAAAAATAGAAAACAAAAAAAGCACCGGCATCAGGGCTTGAACCAAGGAGCAGGAGCCTATGGATTTGTCATCAACCCAAAAAAAGTGCAGGTGATACCACTACACTACAGAGGTAATATGCATTGAACTTTTAACACCCACAGTCTATACCAATACTGTGCACACAAATCAACCATCATTTATTGCCGGCTGTGGGAATTTATTTTGTATTTTGCACAACAACCAGGGACTCTTTCCCAAAACCGTCAACACAGTCAGAGAACCCTCGGCAAGCTCTACAACTTTGATTCTGACCATATTTTTAGACACGAACCACCAACTTCCTTTTCTGGCCACTACGCTTTTGTCCCAAAAAGGAAATTTCACTGTTTTCTCCTTCCTTTTATCACAATTCAAACATTTTGGATGGTCTAACCCATTGGGCAGGAAGGATTGTCTCTTGGTGCTCCCAATTATTGGCGCTCCCAGTTAAAATTGGGATGTCCCATGTGGGCTGTGGTCTGTCCCACAAATTATTGTTGACCAATGTTCCACTCCACAGAACCTATGTACAGACTATACTAGCAGGAACAGCTGGTAATCCAAGCCTGGAAACACAACATAACCATAGATAACATGTCTACATTGAATCCCTGCTCAGTATATATTACAGTACTGAAGTTATGTGATAGGCTCATTGTCTTGTGGCATGCAACTACAGTTTATGCCTGGATGGCATAGTGCATATCCCCTACACTACAAGCCCATACATATGTCCCCAATGTGCCCAAGCTTTGACCTCATCCATGCCCCCTGGAGGCTATTTCAGACCACTTATAATCTTTGAAAGTCTGCAGGAAAGCCCATATATCCTCTATACTATTAGTGTTAGTCCAGATTAACAGGGGCAAGGTATTTGATGGGTCTACATAAATGTTGATTTTATTGTATGTGACACCCTCCACACGTTAAGCTAGGTGAGGGCTTTAAGAATCACCTACTTGCAGCCCAATACGTGCAGAAATGCATGCAATATCAGGGATTGTTTGGCACCTGTGATGTGACACCCTAAGAAGGACCACATCAGAAGTGGGAAGCCAAAATTGGTAATATGGGAAGCCCAGATTTTTGATATGGGAAGACCATACACTTCCCACACCTACCATGGTCCTTCCCACTCTATGTGGGAACTCCTGCCAAATTTACCCCCCATAGGACCCATTATGTACTGCAAACAGTTAGACCATATGGGTCTGGGAAAAGGGTTGACTGAAGTGGCCCGCTGGTACAAGCGGGGTAAGAATCGCGCCAATCCTTCTATGTAAAGGCATTGGCTGAGATGGGCAAGTGTACGGGGGGCGTGAAACCAGCATGTTGAAGTGCATCATTTATCTGAGATGCATTAACCACAGAGGCTGGTTGAACAACCTCATTTGACTGTCCTGGAATGGGTTGAACCATTGCACCTGGTTGACTTAACAAAGCCAGCTGCTGCTTCAACTTTGCTTCAGATACTCTTAGAGTCAAGATTTCATCGTCCCTTGGGTCATAGTCTAGACCATTTGGGAACAATGACTCAGCCATATCTGTGCCAACATTATATGCATCCTTAACCAAACCAGTATTTTCAGTGATAATGCTTCCATGAATTTTGTGCTGCATTGGAATACTGTACTGCTTCATAACCATCATCATGAGCTGTTCCATTTGACGCTGGTGCAGTTCAAACTGTTCCAACATGAGCATTTTCAACTCCTCTAACTCAGCCATGGTTGCTTGGTACTTCTTATCCAAGTACAATTGAATCGCATCCATTTCTGAGTCAATGTTATGCTCATTGACCTTTCCTTTATCCGAAATATAATGCATCAAATTATAGTCATTCTTGTCTACAATGTCTTGAGCAATTTCCCTTGCAACAGAGACTACTACATCAAATGAGTAGCGCTCTATTTCTTTCCCTTTCTGCTTTTCAACATGATCTGACGCAACAGAAACCTCTGACAAGTCAATAGGCAGAGTATTCTGAATAACTTCTTCCATGTCCAAGTGATTCCAGATACCATTGATGAAATCTGCATCCAGTTTCCCAAGAAATGCAGCTATAGCCTCATTGTGGGACATTTTTTCAGGGACCAAGTGTTTAACCTGGACTTGCAATGTTCGAATAAGATCCAACAGCTTATCCTGATTGTCCATGGCAATACTTCCAGGTGCAAACTGTGCCAATAATTTGTTCCACAATGCTAAAGAACCATTTTCAATACCTGAAAGTGATGGGTAGCAAGCCAATATATCCTTGACAAAATTGTCATAGCTCCCATCCTTGAAAGAAGGTAGGTTCATCCACTCTTGCTTTGCATTGTAATCTGCATAGCGAACCAATGTATCCTTTAGTTTATCCAGTGGCACAAGTGCCTTTGCCATTAAATCCTTCATGTAGTCCAAAAACTGCAGAAGCAACTCTGGCTTTTGTGAATCAAAATGAGGAGCATCAGCCTCCCATTCTGCAGGTATCCAAGATGAAGAAAAGGACATATTTTAAAAGAGGGTGAAGGGAAGCAGAATGCGAAATGAAAAGAATTGAGATGGAGGCAAAAACAAAGTGTGAGGGGGGTGGGGGTGTAGATCTGGGAGGCAGCGAGGCCGGTGCAACAATGGGTTCAAACTACCAATGCAATAAAAGGTGTTGAAAGGGGGCAAAG
Organism: Mycena venus; assembly: GCA_014462655.1. Lineage (NCBI taxonomy): Eukaryota > Fungi > Basidiomycota > Agaricomycetes > Agaricales > Mycenaceae > Glaucomycena > Glaucomycena venus. Next base: position 2,072,804 of record JACAZI010000027.1, read on the forward strand.
ATTTTGTATAGTGAATTCCAAGTTTTCCTGGAGCAGAGGCTCAACAGGGAGTCCGTTCAACACAGGGTTGCAATGGTAGGTCTGAGTTTTTCCTTTCTTATTGAGACTGTAGCCCCTCACGGTGGGCTCCAGATGAAACGCTGCACGCAAGTGTAGCAGTGAAATCAAATACAAAAGAGTTAGACGAAGTCTACACTCCAATATATCCAACCTCAACCACCAACAACTCTAGTGCTTTGTTGTGTGTGTTTGGAGCAATGGGTCAGGCATATCGACCCTCAATCTCAATTTGAACAGGATCCCTCAGATAACCTTATCCAATTCACAACACTTATAGTGCATAAGAACAGCAAAAACCAATTTTATTGATATATCCAAAGTACATCCAATAGGTTTATCCAAGTTACTAACCACTAGAACCACTGTTGGACTTTTTATAGAAGGTAGGAAGAGGAGGACTGGCTCAAGCACAAGGCGATTCCAAGTTGCAGAAGGACTGGCTCAACACAAGGTGATTCCAAGTCCTACCAGGACTGGCTCAAACTCAAGTGGATTCCAAGTCGAACTGAACTGGCTCAAGCTCAAGGCGATTCCAGGTCACTACACTCAATAGTTGGCGCCAACAAGTGGGAGTGGGATTCACTGTCCATACATAATTTACATGCCAGTTTAAATACATCTACTTGTGCTAAAAGGGTATAAAGTATGTGAGAAGAAAACCGCTTTTCTGGGGTTAAAACTCCGTGTTAGGCTGTGAAAACAGCGCCCATGAGTCATATGTATCGGTCCTAGGAACCCTCCGATGTAATTTCCGAGGAAAAGGCCATTTTCCCCAAGGGAAATGCACAGCCTTTTTAGATGTTTCCAGGCACAACTTGTATCCATAGTCATTCTGACAGTGCTAGGCCTGTCTAGACCTATTACACCATGTTCCAGGCATTTCTAGGCGTCTCCAGGATCCAATCTAGTGTGAACATGCTCTGGAACATCCTTGAGATCACGATATCCAACCACTAGATTCCTTATTTGGTAGATACCATCAAAGTGACTCCAGAGAACTGTAGATGATTTATCCCTTAGTTCTGTAGCTGCCTATAATATCCTTCTAATGTCCCAAATAGTTGGTAATGGCCTAGCATCCATAAATTACTCAAACTCACTGCACAAACTGTACAGATTGCCAGAGCAGTGTTATGACCAGTGTAATGAAAATGGTAATAAAACTGGTGTTTAAATGCATCCAACGGCCTAGTACTCAGTCCTGGGAGTAGACCAGTACCCTCTTAACCTTATTGACTAGTTTTATCAGTTACTTCCAACTGAAAGGTTGCAAAATCAAATAATTCAGGTGTGTTCAATTTCACACCTTATCAGCAGGGTAAGAATCGCGCCAATCCTTCTATGTAAAGGCATTGGCTGAGATGGGCAAGTGTACAGGGGGCGTGAAACCAGCGTGTTGAAGAAACTAGTGTGTCGAAAGTTGAAACTCGAGAAAGCATGAAGGTTGGTGAGAGAGCAATTTGCCTCAGCAAAGACAGCGAGGTGGTGTGTGAGCCGATCGAGCGTGGCAAAGCCTGATGCAGATTGGAACTCCGCTCAGTATCGAAAAATACTGACCTGTATTTATTACCCGAGTTTGTAGGGCCCGGATGATATATATTTTTTGGGTGTTGAGTTGAGTATTTTGGCACGACCTTCAGTATCAAAAACGGCACCTGACCGTTGTGGCTGTGCACCAGCAAGAGATGATTACCGGACTTGGGGATATACGGGAAACTCTTCCGATCTCGACCAAATTCCCCCTTTTCACGTGCAATATTTTAGTTTCTTTTTTCTTTATTTTATTATTTTCGCCCACCAATACCAGTATCGAGCCTAAAATTTCCAACACAGGGTCGAAAAAGTGGATTAACACTGTCTGACCCCACCCTCCATCTTAGCTGAGCACAGCCACAACCAAATCGGGTTGTTCTCCCAGGAAAATCTTCGAAAACAGAGAATTCCGATGGGAGTCTCGCAGTTTTTCCGCTCAATCTGTGGTAATAATTTGCATCTGAGACCAATTTCAATGACATATGGATTTTTTAGAGTTCACTGACACTACTCAATTATCCCCTAAAAAATCGATCTTTTTCCAATGCTTCTTAACACGTTTTTAACATAGTCCGAGCCAAGTCCAAAAAGTGAAATAAGGTTGGTCAGACCCATCCTCCCTCCCAAAGCTGTGTCTCGGCATCTTCTGGCGGGTGCCCCTTGCTCTGGCCAAATTCCAGTGGATCTGGGTACCTTTCCATCACAGCCACATTTGCCTCCCAATATTTTCCTCGTAACTTTGTCAATTTCATCCGTTTCCCTCGGTACCAGGCACGTTAAAATGGGGCATTCGAGGCGCACACTCATATATATAAAGTTTAGATTTCCAATAAATTTGAACTTTTGAGCCTCCGTACTGTGTATGCAACAATGCGTTGAATTGAGACACGTCGGACGTGTTCAGAAAGTACGAAACAGTGTTCTGGAAGTCCTCAAAACTTATAGAAGCTCTCCTAAGCCTTCAGGACGTAATACAGACGCTCTGAAGGCGGATCAGTATTTGTTTGGTCAAGTGGGCAACATCTTTCTTTTGTCCTCGTTGTCCTCTGCTCTCAATCGCCTCCAAACACCTCCAGATGCCTCGTGAACCTCGTCCTGTACCTCTGAGACAGTCCTACAGTCCCGAATTGAAGGCTCATGTCATCTACCAATCTCAAATTCCAAAGAAGAAAACAACAGTGATTGCGATCAACCTAAACATGCCCCTCTATGTCGTGCAGTGTGTTATACAAACGTGGAATGAGATCAGCATAGCCTGTAGACGTCAAAAAGGATTTGAGAGAGCCAGGCTGATGCATGAAGACCATACCCATGCACATCCTTTTTTTGTGCAATAATAGAGAGTTTGCAATGAGCCACCAGAAGTCACCGAGAGCCACCCGGTGGCTCTCACGGCATGTGGTGCAGAGTGGCTACTGCATTTGGTGGCTCTGCTGGTGGCTAAAAATATGACATCAGATCTCTTGTTTTTCCTCACCTTCACCTATCTAACAACCATGCCAATGCAGATGTGCTTAGGCAAGCAAAAGAGGTGAGTACAGACCCTCCAGGCCCTTCTGAGGAGCTCAAAACCCATGATGCTGACTCCAAGACTCTAAGAGAGCTCACTGCATGAGGGGGATGTGAGAATAGTGTACAGAACACACCAAGAACATGCATGATGGAGCCACTGGCGGCCTGGTAGCCACTCTGCACCACATGCCAGCAGAGTGGCTCCTGGTGGCTCGCCGCAAACTCTCTAATCATGCCTTGCTGACTGTCATCTTCCTTAGTTCTTGGTCACTTTACTCGAGCACTCACCTGACATGTATCTTGACAACATCCAGCTTCAACTACTACTTGTTCACGACATTCAAGTCTCCCTTGCAACATTGTTCTGCACCCTAAAACGGCTTGGATATACATCGAAAAAGGTTGTCTATCTTGTATCACTCAGCTTAGCCTTCATCTGATGCCTCTTTGTTCCATTTTAGCTCTCTCGTACTGCTGCTGAGCGTTCTAAACCCAGATGACGTGCATACAAGCATGAAATAGGTCACTACCCACCTGAGTATCTCATTTTTCAGGACGAAGCTGCCGTAAATATTCTCACAACTTATTGTATGAACAACTGGTCACTGGAAGGTCTTTGTGCACAAAAGAGCTGTAAATTTGTGTGCAGACCACAATGAGACATCTCTCACGATATCTCTGCTTTTCATTCCGAGACTCTTCCTAGAGATTCTCTACTCCCCGCCCTCACATGGACGGAAAGCTCAGTGCACTTGATATTCAATCTATTATCAATTCTAACAATGTTTCAGGGGAATCAAGCTCGTATATAAGCTGCCATACTCTCCCGACCTCAACCCAATTGAGGAGGTGTTCTCCTTCAGTAAGAAATGGATCCAGCGCCACAGGGCTGATTTTCGAGATATTGTTGAGTGTACTGGGAATCCACTGAAAGCGCGGGGTGCTCGCAAAGCACATTATAGTCATGATTATGCATTTTCTTTTTTTGGGCGCAATTTCATTCTCCCCCGCTCCATAAGATTTTGGTATGACCAGAACAACACCATGAAGGCGCATCCTTTGATTCACTATTCATCCCGGTATACCCAGAATTGAATGTTTTGTGAGGGCATCTTCTAAAGGGCTGTTAGCCACCACGATGACACTTTGTTTGTGTTTGTTGCAAACTCCATCACTCTGCCTCTCACTGCACTCGCAACCAGGAATCCGCAGAAAGCCTGGGGTGCTTGCGAAGCATATTGTAATCATGATTACACATTTCCTTTTTTAGGCGTTTTTTTTTCTCCCCGCTCCATGAGATTTTGGTATGAGTAGAATGAAACCATGAAGGTGCATCACTTGGTCCACTTTTCATTGCAGTATACCCAGAATTGAACATTTTTGAGAGCATTCTTTCCCCCAAGCACTGTCAGCCACTGCACCATCATTTGTTCTTGTTTACATGCATATCCTAGCCCTCCCCCTCGTCGCGTGTTAAGGTAGAAGTGCTCGCTTCGCTCGCAATAAAGCACCTGACTCATGAACTTGCCTGATGTTGGGAGAATGAGTATGGGGGGGAGGAAGAAAAGAGATGGGAAGAAAGGAAGAGGATTACTAGGGATCCGCTGAGGCGTGGGGTGCTTGCGAAGAAGACAGCGTAATCATGCTTATGCATTTACTTTTTGGGCAGGATTTTTTTGTTCTCTGCACCCTGAGATTTCGGTATGTGCAGGACAATGCTGTGAAGGCATGTCGTTTGGCCTACTTTTCATCACGATATACCAAGAATTGGATGATTTTGAAGGCATTCTTTCCCCGAGGTCTGTCAGTCACCTACAAACACCTTTGTTCGTGTTTGCTGCAAACTCTATCCCTCTGCCTCTCATCACATGTTAGGGTAGATTTGCTCGCTTTGCTCGCAATCAGCAGAGTTTGGAAGATGACATGTCGGATTTTGTGCATTTCTCCAATATTCCCGCTCTCTGGTCATTGGCGTGAGACTTGTATGTGTTTTCTGTGACTGCATATCCGGCCAGACTAGCTATCCTGCTACTTGGGTCCTATAGCACTGTTAGATTGATTTTTGGGAAAAATTCAAGTTGTATAGTGGAAAGTAGATACATACGACCCCAACAACCATATTTGAGCCCATTTGATCAGATTGACGTGATGCTGTGCCAAATCTCTGAATGGCGGGTAGTCCTGAACACGGTTTTCTTATTGGTCAGCCACCTTTTTTCTCGACAACCGCTTCATCGTTTCACAACTTCTGCGGCTCATTCTGACTGCATGACACCTGCCTACCCCTTGATACCCATCCCGTCAAAATCTGATCTAGTGGATGTTGCAATAACCTCAAATATTGGTGAAATATTGTCAAAATATCGAAATCTGCATCAGAAGGTGTATGCGATCCAGATCCTTTGGCCAGTTTCACCATGCCCATTACCTATGCAAGACTGCATTTCATACCCACTGCTTATATTCCATCATGTTTCAAACACTTTGCTCTCGTATTAGTTGGTGCATGCATCCCTGGCCATATACCTAGTTTTTGCTGCTTTGGGACTTGCCCTGGCAAAACATTCGCTGAGCCACGAAATTGTTACCAAATGTATTGTGTGTTGATACATCTCATTCTTAAGATCCTAGCCTTCATTACGAGGTCCTAAAGCCCTTGGTAATTCGATGCTTTCGCCATCAAAATTCCTCAAACTGCTAAGGTTGCCAGGTACCCAGTCTCAGATAATAGCCCAATCCATAGGGGCTGGTGCAGACAAATCCAATGTTGAGCCATTGTAGCTATGTGTGACAGGTTTTGTTTTTTTGCGTCCAGTTTTAATGGGTACGCGTGTTGGGTGACCTAGCAACTCGGAGCTCAGAGGAATTCCTCTTCGAAGTTAAACTTACTCACTAATGTCGGCTCACTATCAGTTTTCCTGAGAGTGATTGCAATGGAGCTCCAAGTAAAATGCTGAAGTGCCACAAAAACTCGTTTCCCTTGTGGATGGCCTGGCGATGAGGAAATCTCGTGCACAGAATGGGTGAACAAACTGTACGACCAGATCCCCAATTTTCTTGCTCAAAATAGCCATGAAGGTTTGTTAGCATATGGGTTTCTCGGGTGCGCACTGTGAGGTGCGGGTGGTTTCGGGATGGGATCGGAATGGATCGGGCCGGGGCTGTTATGTAGTTACACGTGACGGATTGAAGGTTAATAATAGAAACTATTGAAGAACAGTCTAACTTTTGAAGAACAGTCTAACTTCCTGGGTGACTTTGAGACGGTCATTCTAACATTCAGCCATCAATGTAATCCATGAAGCAGGGATCTGGCTCTGATTGCCTAAAGCCAGTGTTGCCTTCACAGGCCTTGATAAGTGATTCCCAAATGATGAAGTGTTCACATCCAACGACATAGACTTGGCAAAAACTCATTAGTTCAAAGTCTAATGGACCCATTAGAATCATTGGAATAGATCGTTGCCACAAAATTTGGTAGAACATTGATTTCGGACTGATTTTCTCGAGCACTCACAATCCTCATCTCAATATTCTGAAATGAAGCATTTGTAACTTCAGTCCGAAACAAGTCAGAAGACTCGGTACTCAGTTGAAGTCGACAATGTATCGATGCGTGACAATATTCAGGACCTCATCCAAGTCCTCATCACACCTAACATTCAGCACACACCACAAACACACCATCCTGAGTTACAAAAGTCATGTTCGGAACATTCTGCCTGTGCTTCAACTTGTGAAGTTCCTCGAGACTAGTTGACAAGTAATTGACAAGTGCTAATGATACCCAGCTCAGGAAAACCCCCCATAGTTAATTTGGTCAAACTTTGAGGAAACTTCACGAAATCTCGCGAAGTTATCAGATATCCTCATTACATCTGTTACCCCAAGCTACCTTAATTAAGTTATGTACCTCTGATGGAAATTCCATAATTTTGCTGAAATTTCAGGTAAATTATGGCACGCTTTGAAGCTCTTTTGTCACTCTTTCGCCAATTCTTAATCATATTTAGAACCCAATCGTCATCGAATAGCGCAGGAAATACTTCAATTAGAAGAATGTAGTGTATAAAACATATATGCAGTAAGATTATTATTAAACAGCTGTGCTAGTGATCTGCACAATCATTACTCGTCATTGTCGTCAACCAGATCCAAGCAGATAGCATTGCAGGCAGAGCCCATCGCGGCACGTTCGATTGCGGCAGCAGATTTGCTGCAAAGGACGGAGGATGAGTTGAGACAATGGCAACCTGATAAATGACTTGCCTTGTCTTCATGTACAGGTCGTGCATCACCTTGTGCATCAGCTCGGGATTCTTGTCTTCGCGCATCCCCGTGAGGGTTTTGAGAAGATTCTTTCGAGATGCGCCTGCGTGAAATCAAAGTCCTGGAAGCCACCCGCAGTTATGCAAGGTACCGCAAACCTGGGGAGTATTGAATGATAAAGAAGATTTGATAACAAAATTAAAACCGTACGTAGGTCGCGACCAGGGCTGCCATCGCGTTGGATAATTCCAGTTCATTTGGATGCTCTTCAGGGGCTGTGAAGAGCCTTTTGTATTTCCGACCCAAGGAATTGCGCTTGGCAAAGAATGTCTCTTGGATAATATCAACAATCGGTGAGGCATGGAAAGGAAGATTATATTTGAATTTCATCTAAAGGGAGGTTGATAAATGAGTAGATTGGTAGATTTGTGCTGGCCTCTTGTTTTGGCTTGATGCGAGCAGGCTGGGTGCTAGCGCCTCCATCGGCAGCAGCTGTAGCTGTGGCGGCAGCTCCAGCAGGGGTTTGGGGGGTGTGCCATTTAATGGGGAATATAACTTTGTGGTCAACACAAGCTCCAGTCGCAATGTGGTGGATGAGCACAGGGTAACACTGAACCAAATTCATACTGACACAAGACTGGCTTCCACTTTGTTCTGGCAAGCAAAGATGAAAGTGAAAATATATATTGCATTGAGGAAGTACAATGCTGCAAGGTGACAACAGGAACAGAGAGTAACTTGAGCCTGGAGAGTGCTTGTGATCAATCTGTCAAGGAAATGTAATTACGAAATATTTCAGAGAATTTGGTCTGGCAAACCAATAATTCCCAGCAAGGCAAAAAAAAAACAGCAGGAACAGACAACATGAAATTGGAATGTGAGAGAAGTCGGCAAAACGCCATTAGAACGTGACCAATTTGAGCGCTGACAACCTTCAGTACGAGACTCAAAAGCCTGTAGTTGAGGGAGACAGAGACGAATTGAAACAGGGGGAAGACAAACCGCAGAAGATTTTCAAATGTAATGATAGCTAGAATGACCACATTAAGCAGTCCGAGAAAAATGAGGCCCCAGACAGAGCTATATAAAAACTGGGTAACATTGACTCGACGTTTGGAGCATAGGGAAAGAAACCATCGGGCCAAGAACACCAGAATCCAAACCAGGCAGTCCCTGTGACTGTGGTTAAATTGGAATAATTTGCAGTGCCACAGGACTGAATCATCATTGAGGATTTGAAGGCAAAACAATGTTGTGCAATTTCGACAGTCTGCGGCCTCGATACATCGGAGCTGAGGGCGGGTAAGAGCCAGCAGCATTTAGCCAGATAAAGCGGGATCTTGCGCATACAATTTAAGGGATTGTGCTTTGCATGAAAATCAAGCTCCGGAGAGAAAATTAGAGGAAAACATCCAGCAGTGAAGATGGGGGACGGGCGAATGAATCAGATATGAAATGCAAAATGGGGGGTGAATAGAAACTGTGAGACGAACAGGAAATGGTCTTTTATCGACCTCATGGCGATGCGGCCGCAGTGAGAGAAATTGAACAGCCTTGCGGCACAGTGGGAAATTTGCCGTGTCTGTCAGCTGAGCACCGATAAGAATAGCTTGTGCACGCAAATGCAGCCGGAAGGTAAAGCCCGCAGGATGAAAGGAGAGTAAGAGGCGATATGGAGCTTGCTTGAGACACGAGAAAGACAATTTTGGGCACCGCAGAGACAGAGAAAATTGAAAGCGGTCCCCAACAGATCATGAGGCCATTGCATAGTAGGGGGTCACAGAGAAAAGGGGAAAGCATCCACCACGCACAGACCAGAAAGACATCCGGAACTCATCATGAGACTGTGGCTGACACAGCACAAAGGATATATAGGTTTAGGATGCAAGATCCTTAGGAATTGGTGGATTGCACAAGCCGATGGCAGGAGAAGAGCAAACAGGCTACAGCAGTTAAGCCTTATAAAGAAAGCAAAAAAACACATGCAAATTGATGGGCACCGCCAAACGAGCAAAATCTTACAGAATGGTTAATTAATATGAGATTGCATGCAAGTCAAGCACTTTTCAGATTGTCTGCAACTCTGCTTGAAACACAGATATCTGAGAATGTGTTACATGATGACCAACAAATATATCATGAATAACATTTAGAGATATGATAGGGTGCATATGTTTGTTCATCAGCAAACATCATATGAGGCATAGGTACAGCAGAGAGTAGTGGAGTTGACATAGATAGGCAGCGGTACAGCAGGGAGTCATACACATACAGTGACAGCATGGAACTGAAACTGAGCATCCACAAGGTGCAGATTTAAAACAATGACTTACAGCTAGTTTGGATCGCGCAGTTAATGTCTCTGGTAGGTATGTCGGATATGTGAGGGGGGAAGGTTCTGAAAGCATATCCGGATGAGGATAGTGACTGACTTGAGCGAGAAAAATACTGCAAGCTTTTTCTAAAAAACATCAGAGAAAAGCTTGCATGGGAAAGAGTTTCACAGCAAAGAAATAGCCAAGGAATAAGGTTGCAGGGAGCCTCTGAGCAGACCAAGAGCTTGACATGCATAGAGCATACAGTGCCATCAGATGGTAGGGCGAGAACATCCAAAGTAAAAGAATGAGAAGCAGGAATTCCATTGCTGGTCAAGAGTCACACGAAATTCCTCAGAGAGGGGATCAACAGAAGTGGAGAGCGGCTTGTTGCAGAAGGTTGTAGTGAGGAGCATGGTGGGGGTGCGAGAACAAGAGAGTTGCCACGTTGATTCCCCATGCGAGGTGCCAGTCGACCCGTCATTTCAAAAATACCAGTCAACCTGTCCCGTCAAAGTGCCATTTGACCTGCCACAATAGGCTCGTAACCAGTCTGCCTGCGAATGGCAACGAAAGTGGTGAGCATGTTGCCACAGGCAGGCTGGTACTCCTTGGGCTAAGTGAAAGGTCTGAGCACAGAGTTTGAAAATTTTCTTTTTCCTTTGTTCTTGACTCAATTCAAGTCAAATTTAAATATTTCAAAGAGAATATCTCATTTATTTTCTCTTTTCTCAAATTCTGTCTCTTCAGAATCTGTACCAAGTGCATTGTGGGGGGCATACTAGAGGGTCGAATTTGAGCGAAGATTGATGGCATAGCACAGCCACCAAATGCCAGCGATCAGCACCCACCAAAAATTCAAACTCCGTGCTCAGCCCTTTGACAGCATCCGAGAAGTACCAGTCTGCCTGCAGCAACGTGCTTGCCACTTTTGTTGCCATTCACAGGCAGACTGGTCACGAGTCTACTGCTACAATGCGCCGCTTTACGAGACGTATATGAATTTACTCAGTCACCGTTGGCCCTGGAGCATGGATGCTGATGCAAAAACTGCTGACAAAAATCACAGTTTACTGCCAAAACCTAAAAATCGGGCACCCTATAGAAACCCTTACCTAACAGTAGCAGGAAAGATCACCGGATCAATAACGGCTATTTCCTGCCGAAACGGGGCAGAAGGTGACTCCGGGACTGCGCTGGAATTGAAATCAATCCAAACTTGAAGGGTAAGGAATGCAGCTTCAGGTCTGGTTTTCATTGATCGCCCGGTAGAAAGGGCAATAATGCGTCCGAGCGAGATCCGAAGAGATGTGTGGCGCACGGCCCAGGTCTTTATTTAGTCTTTCGGGCCTCGGAGGTTTGGGGTTCCGGTTTTCTATATAAGTGGCCCAGTAATGCATCGACACTTGTGCCATAGCTGGGACCCGGATTATGGGATCACGCGCAACCTCGCCAGCGGGCGCGCAGTTCATGTATCCGGTTCTAGTGGTACCCGATCCGAACTCTGGATTATTGGATTGAGCACAGCATGGCCAGCTGTGTCGAATCCATGTATCCGCTTCTCGGTGGATGACAGCTTCAGCTGTCTAATTTGGGTTCTGGGGGGGATGGTTATTAGATTGAGGGGCGGCAACCTTCCAGTTGTGCTCTTAGTCCATTCTGATCGTTCTGGGGTTTAATTGAATCGCCAAACCCGTGGGACACCAAAGCTACACAATCGGTGGCTCTCAGATATATTCATTTCTAGATTCATTCTTCCCACTAACGCGTTTATTAGAGCTGAGCGATTTATTTCAAGCAGATTAGAAGATAGTGGCGGGCTACTCCCGCTATCGGGTGGGCCAGCGATATTTACTCCTCAGTTGTTTATATATTCATTAACTAACACTTTTGTAACAGAGCCCATTGTACAAAGATGGCGTCTTCACGTCTGACTTATTCCTCCTTCAACGGCGTCACTGAGGGCGAGATATCAGGCTTACTGAATGGCGGCGTAGTGGTTTCTTGGCCGGTGAGTTGTTGCCCCAATACATTTAATGAATTCATTCTTTAACGTAAAAAATTCGGACGCAGGAATCTCTTAGTGCTTTATTTTATCCGGTGTAGGGACCGATTGAGCTCAGCGAGAGATTCAACCGTTCAGGCAAGTCATATTCCTTACCTCTATTTGAACGGTGATTTCCAACTGAATCACGGATCTGAGGGGAGTAGCTAACCCCAGGGAGGATTCTGATGATCTATTTCTCTCCTTCCATTTTGCTCTCATATGCATATTTTGAGCAAATTACTGACTGATTTATTCTGTCCAAGGAACTATCGGCCATACCCGTGCCGGTCGTGGGGATGGCCCGACCGACACGCACGGGGACTTTGTGACCACTCTTGCGACAGTGGAGAGAATGCGATCGAGGATAGGATTGCGAGAGCCCTTCTCAAAAAGAAGAGAGGGCCAACGTCGGCCGATCGGTCGTGCCTGCGAAATGCTCGGCAATTTTTTCTCTTGAATTGTCGAAATTGGAAGAAGGGAAGGGACGGTGGCGGCGCGTGCAATTGGGAATGGCCAGTCATCGGTGGCTCCGCACGACGGTGGTGGTGTACGTCATGCTGGGGATACACCCAGGCACGGCCGTCAGATGATGAGAGGGGGACTGCGCCCGGGGGCGTAGGGAGGAGACGAAGAGGGCGTGTGCAATGGAAGATCGCTGCCGCCGCTGTGGCGCAGGTCGCTGGGGGCGCGCGTCGCGTTGGTGGTGCGTGGCAGGCGGAGGCTTGGAGCAACGGGGATATTGCACGGAAGAAGGTGTCTGGTGTGTGCGCGCAGGCGTGGTGTAGCGTGGGTGGTCGTAGTCCGGGGGTGAGTATCGCTGTAGCGGCCCACTTGGATAGCACCACAATCGCGTAGCATGCCAGGCGCGCTGCCATCGGCGCCGCAGCAACTCACGCCATCTGGGGTGAGCGAGGGGCATAACAGCCATGCGGCGGGGGCTAGGCGAGCAGCGTGGTGGATCGTGGTGGCATGCAGGCTTCACTTGGGAAGCGACGGATGCTGGTGGTCGCGAGAGATGTCGTGTGCGAAGTTGGAGGCAGGCAGCCTGGGCTGGGCAGTGGACGAGAAGAAAAGCAGCGCGAGGTCGCTGCAGAAGAATTTACCATCCATCTGTCACGATGAGGCCTCCCGAGATCCGAGGTTCGCGGCGCGCTGGTAGGGACAAACGGACACGAAGGACGACGCCAATCGTAGGCGCGGCGTGTAGTCGGATAGACACCGCGTCGAGTCGGCCCCTCTTACCTGTGGGAAGCCGGGGGGAACGCGGTGAACACCGAGGAGATGGTAGTGAATTGTTGGGCCGGGCTTCAAGCCCTAGGCCTTCCAGGCCCGGCCCGGCCCAATACAGGGCCTGAGCGGGCCCAGGGCTTGGGCTTAAACTTCGGCCCAAGCCGGCCCGTCAAGCCCGGGCTTCGTTAAATTTGGTAGGTGGATAGGATCAATCACGCCTTAAGCCCGGCCCAAGCCCGGGCTTACAGGCCCGGCCCGGCCCTGAAATTCATTAGGAGATGGTGATGGCGGAAGGAGCGACGGGAAGGCTGAGCAGTCAGGGAAGCTGAAGTGGAACTTGAAGGGGATGATGCTGCAAGCGGGTGACGGCGCAAGGACTCCAAGTCGACCAAGGGGCGCAGCTCGTGTCTAAGTATGCGGTAGGGCTAGAAGACGCGACGTGGCTCTGTTGATCACCGGATCGATGACGGCTCTCCGTCTCGGCTCTCCGTCAGGCTTCTCCGTCCGCGTCAGTCATCGACCTTCAGCCTCGCCTCTCTTTCCATCTCTTCTATCTACCTTGATTCTACAACGGCCTCGGCACTCGCGCTTTCTACATCACTAATCTTCTTTGAACCAGAATCATTCCCCATGCCCTCCGAGTCTCTGTCCGCCATGACCTCTCCATCGGCGTCACCTACGCTCGTTCGCATGCGTCATGCATCTTTTCGCGGCCGCCGTGCATCCGATCGCGAGGTTGGTGGATGTGGTACTGCGCGTGCATCAGTATAGAAGGTGTGTGTAGGCGTCTGCCCCTCTGAGCCTCTGTGTTCATCCTTCATCCAAGACATGCGTATGAGCGCCCCTTTGCGTTGTGCAGGCCCCGGGAAGCTCCTGCCAGGGCTTGTCCGAAAAATAGGATTTTTGAGGGCCAAAATTGGCCATTTCCTTGTCCGAAAATAGGATTTTTTAGGCCAAAAATCGCAGATTCTTGTCCGCAAATAGGATTTTTGTGGCCAGATTCTGTGATTCTGGCAGGCTGTGAGCCCCAAAATGAGCGACTCTACTAATAAAGCCCGGCCCAGTCACTGAGGTGAAGAAACTTACCTTGCAGCTCGGAAAGGGTAAGAAAGCGTAGGTTTGGCTGCAATGAGCGCAAAATAGCTGAAAATTGTCAAAATTGCGCGGTAATAATAATGCTTTTTTTGGCGGGACGCGTGACCACCCTTGTCCGATATAGGATTTTTGAGGCCTCAAGGTCGCAAAAATATAGGATTTTTCGGGCCCAAATCGGTGGTTTCGAGCGGACAAGCCTTGGCGGGAGCTTCCCGGGGCCTCGTTGTGCGCACCGAGGCTCGGTAAACTGAGTTTTTGGCGTGGCACTGGTTTTTTTTTTCGCACTCGCGCGCCGCCGGCAAGGCGGAAGGTATGACCTCCGAGGTTCTGGCGAGCTGTAACGATGCCCGCGCCGCAGGCAATCCATTATCGGGTACCGCAGGCTATGCCTTCCTTTGTGAGCGCATGCATGGTGAGTCGGTATAGGGCCCGCGCTGGAGGCCTCCGTCCCTCGTGCCTTTCTCTCCATCTTCCCCTCTCCTAGTGTTAAATAATCCCCTAAAACACTGGTTGTACTGACGAAAGATGTTTGCAGGCTGAATGCAAGTACCTCTACCGCACAGGCGAGGAGCCACTGTGGAATGACGAGATCAGGATCCTCAACGTGCTGAAGCTAAATACGAAGCATGTGGAGGAGATTACGACGCGGAGGGAGGTAAGCGCTGTCTCTCCTTTTGATTTTAGTTCTACTTTGCCTCCCTACGTTTTGAACCCTCTCCGCACTTTCAACTTCAATCAACTTCAAATCGTACGTGCTATTTAATGAATTCAATTTCGCAAGTACTGATCCTTCGATATATATATTCGAAGGAAAGAAGTCACATGCTAACGCTTTGTCCAGAACGTTGTGACATTATCTATAAGCTGGTGGAGACGATATACGCCATCTCCTTGCCCATCCGTTTTGCCCCTTCCCAGTTGCTCCTAACCCTAATCCCTCTTCTTTCTCACCTTCCCCTTGTGCGGTTTATTTGTTTTACTGATTTTCCTTTCGCTTTCTGCTTTCGCTTTGGATACTCAAACAGCGATTCGAGACTCTCAAGCCCAGATCCTTCCTCCGAACTAAGTGTGTCGCCCCTCATTTACATCGAGATCCCACCTTCTTATATTAAGCACCAGGAGTGGCGTCGCAAGAAGAGTACTGAGAGAATGGTAAATCTAAATCACGAGCCAATTCATCAACTATAACTGAACCAGGATCATTCTAACATTGATCAAGATATGCTCCAATGAGTTTCCGTGGCAAGGATCTTGCAGACACTGATATTTTACCACTCACAGGCTTTATCCAGACCAAGTGCACTGAAAACACACCTGAATGCCTACAAATGCCCACCGTGCGTGCTCAGCTGTTGGTGCAACTGATTAGGCTTGCTTGACATGTCTGTAATTTCCAGTGTATCCATGTCATGTACTGTTTTTTCTGTATTATAGTGTGGTTCTCATTCCAGTGAACACAGAAGGAGGCCTTGCTTTACTGTGGCCACAGAGACAAAGGAGCATTGATAAGTTCGGCGAATTGAACTCCTGGTGGTGATTCATTTAGTGAAATTGTTTGGCCCAGGTACTTGAGGTGGGTATGATGGTGTTGCCGCACATTTGAGTGCAGTCAGGAAATACCATAGATATATGTTCCTGACATGTTCTCCTATGTGCCGCGATACCATCATACCCATCTCAAGAAGCTGGCCTAGACAACCTTACTGAAAGATTTTCCACCAGGGGTTTAATCCACCAAACTTGTTGATGTTCTTTTGGCACTACAACAACCACAAAGCCAGGTCCCTTTCTGTACTTGGTGGAGTGAGAGAAACACTACAATGTGAAAAAAAGATAGCACATCCAGGTCATGAGCGATACAATCTAATGAGTAAGAGCCACACTCACAGATCTTTCTACACAAGCTGGTTCCCAGTGCCCGTCCTTCCATCATGGCTGGAACTCCAGGCAACTCCTCTGACAATGAGGTTAAGGTAGTGCATTGCCGAATAGTACCAGATGGAGGAACAGCTATTGTATCATCTTGATCATTGGCTGCAATTATGACAATGCATGTTGGAGAGCAACAATTCTGTGTATTCAGGCAGACATGGTGCAACACATGAGCTACTGTAGCATTTGATTCAATTTGTACCCCTCTGTGACCTGTGACCGCACCGTACGAAATTCACTTTTCGTACTTGGATCGGGTCGAGCATGACACCTAATTTTTTTTTTTCGTAAATCGGCCGAAAGTTGGCAGGAGGCCTCAGATATTCATATTTGCCTTCCCAGCAATGACCAGGTAGTTGTAGTATGGTTTCAAATAATTAGATTTCACTTGGGATTCCAAAACGGGCACTAGCATGATTTGCTCACCGAATTATTGGAATTTTCTCATCTTTGCTGCAATGGCTTGTCTTCCCAACGTGCCTCTGTGAAAATTGGCACCTTGTGCGAACACCGCGGCGCCGCTTGACAAGCAGGCAGCGCAGAGGCGAAATTCAAATTTTGAGCCACTTTCTGGCAGATTTGTGACCTGTTTGGAGGATTCGTATATGCCCTCGGTGACCTGTGACCAGTACGAAAAGTTCGTAAATTTTTGGGCCTGTGACCCGTGACATACGAATTGAATCAAATGCTACAGTACTTCATCACGAGTACTCTGCCTGTCACAAAGATGCCCTCTCTGTGGCCTTGGATTGTAAGTAAGGTGGTCCTTTCAACGGAAGGGAAATGTATGTAGTATTAGCAGAACAGAGCATTAGAATGTAATTGATCATGATTATCTGCCTCCCAAACTGTGAGTTCGTATCTGGATCTCATTGTACCATAACAATTCAAAATGGCATCCATGTCTAGTCTCTTATAAACAGATCTAGATGCAGGATCAAAGGTGGACCTTGTGATCGGGTCTTCAATTGCACTGCACAACGTGTTTTACACAAATTTATCAGAATTTCGATGTTCAGTTACTGTACTATTTCGATCAAATCGACAGGGGGGTGATGCGTGATGGCTTTTACCTATTCGACATTTTGGCAACAACTGAATTTTCATGTGACACCTCCAAAATTTCGACATTTTCCCGTGAAATTTTGTCTTTTTGGCGCTTTTTGGGCAATTTTGGGGCCTGCGTGACAGCAGGGAGGTTCGACAGAGACCCGAGTGATGCGTGACCTTGACCAAAGTTCGTGATTGACAGGGGGTGCGTGATGCGTGACTGTTGATTTGATCAAAATAGTACAGTACCTGACCTCAATGTTTTTTCTGGCCATGTCTCATTGATAAATTCACGGAATCATTGTGCCAAATTTGGATGAGCCGGCTGCTTAGCAAGGTGACCTGTGATTCCAGTTCGAGAATGAAGAATCAAAATTGCCTGAGGACACAGACAATACTATAATGACATTCTGAACGATTGTTCCTCCAAGGATTAGACAAAGCATGCTGCTAGAAGTGTTGAAAGGTGGGGCAAAATTCCAACTCCGAAGATAATGGAACAACGTGACCCTCCATACAACAGTGGCGTGGGAAACTACAGACTACGTGAATTCTCGTGCAACTCAGAAAATTCAACCACATCTCAGGCATTTAAGCCAGCCTTCTGGCATCTATTTCCTTTTATCAGAAGGGGATGGTATCCTCAATCAATATTATATATGCTGATTTTGCAGATGCATTTTGCAATACATCTGAAGCAGCGCTCCACCAGTGTAAGTTGTGTCAGTTCGCACAAAACGGCATACCTCTAGGGCTGAGTTTTGGGTCAGTTGGCTCCTTGCTGTTGCACAGAAATTTGAAAAAGACTGATAAGGCTTGCAAGATGGATTGAGTCTTGGCGCCACATATCAGGGTTTCAGTGAAGTTGGCATGCTTTGACTCCTTGTTGAGTGTGAAATTTTTTACCATAAATTATTACCCGAACTGTGATTCACACAGGAATGTCTGCGAGACAGGGCAACCATGGCAGCAGGCACTCCGGGTGTGTTATGTGAATCATCTGATCCTCAGTTCTGGTCTGACATCGATTATAGTGGCTCAGTCTGCCTCATCCCCAACCTTTTCATATCCTGTGACATCGCCATCTACTGTGTTGTCTGCTGTGGCCTCGTTTACCACCCCATGTGTGCCCAGATATGGCAGTATGTCCTTCACATGTGTGTCAACTGTTCTTAATATGCTTGGATCTTTCACTGAGTTATCCTAGCTCTGCATGCTGCAGCTGCCTCCATCAGAGCTGCATCAGCCCGCAGGTTACATATTGTACACCACATGTAGGCTCGTGACCAGCCTGCCTACAAATGGCAAAAATACGTGGCAAGCACTTTGCCGTAGGCAGGCTGGTACAATTCGGGATACACCAAAGGGCTGAGCCCGGAGTTTGAAATTTTGAGTGGTGCCGATCATCGGCATCACACTGCGATCAATTCCCTACTAAATTTGAGGCGCTTGCTTACTTTCCGCCTCACCTGTCAAACGCAATTCGGAAATTTTGATTGCAGCGATGTTTTGGCATCTTCCACAGCACAAGTCGGCAGCACCACCTTCTGCAACAACTGCTAAGTCCACCCGTATGAGCTTTGAATTTGAGGCAGCAGGATTCTGAGAACTGCATAGTGTGAGTAGAGATATTGCTGTGGAAAACAATATATTCTATTCGTCGGCTACGTAACAACCACCACCAGTTACAAAAGATTTCATTAAGTTGTGAGCAAATGGACACGTCAGACACAGAAGAATGATGGAGGTCGAAGGGAGGAGTTAAAGGCTCTGGGGGCATGCAGGGGAGTTCAACAATGTCGATTGCAAAGGCTGGACACGAGGGAAAAGAAAGAGGGAGAAGGGAGGAAAGACAAGGGAGAACAGCAGGCACACCTTGTATCAGACGTTAGAAGGGGGGTCGACATAACATGCGGGATTATTGAGCACAAGGAGTAAATGGCGGGCTTGCGGTTGCAGCGGGGGTCAAGTGTCAATAAAAGGTGGTGCGCATGTGGTGACTTGATGTTTGTAGTGAAATAAGACCACAAGCAAGCATTGAGGTCAGTCGGTCATCTGAGTCATTCTTGGTCAGTAAGTGGGGTCTGAGTGGTGTGTCCCAAGTGGCATAGTGGGAACATTGGTGGTGAGAGGAAAGTTGTGTAGCTGCCAGCCATACTGATTGATTGGAATGGCAGACTTTTAATTTTCACTGCTTGGTGATCAGATTTCTAAATTGAGTTTGGCAGCTGAGGTGGAAAATCAGGAGTGATTTGAGGCTCCAGAACTCACCAGTAACAAGCTTGATCAAAATTCTGAAGAGACAGAATTTGAGAAGAGAGGAATTACAGCTGTTCCTGAAAATAATGAGACTGGCAAGTTTTTTCTTTGATTGTTCCCAAAAAGGATTCTTCCAATTTGGGGTGGGCCCCTTACTTCAAAGGCCTTGCCAAAAAGTCTCTGATGAGCCCGATCACAGGGTTAGGGCTAACCAATCATCTCTTTTTGGCACGGTGCTGCCACGTCTATTTTGGGAAGCAACCAGAAAAAAAAAAAGTGAGTCTCATTATTTTCTGGAATAGCTGTAAAGGCATCCTTCCCTTTAGAGTTTTTTCAACAGATATAAAATGAGCTCACAACAAGGGAAAAGGAAAGTGATCGAACTTTGTGCCCAGGCCTTCTGTTTGTCACAAGTTGTACCAGCCTGCCTATCACATCATGCTCGCCACAATAGTTGCTCATTGTAGGCAGGCTGGTAACGAGCCTACAACACATAGGTTCCTGCAGTGTATGCATCTACTTCCTCTCCTGATCCATACATGCATCCGAGCTTGATCTGGACTGCTGTACACACATGTGAATCAATGTTTGCCATGTCAAAAAGTCATATTCTATGTCTGTGTATATCAACAAATCAGACCCTTCTGTTAGTCCATCTTCTTTGCATCAGATAAGTGGTCCTGTGGCGCCCTTTGTACCCTCTGGAAGAGATGTTTTTCACATCTCAGGATCCATTGCAAAATGTAATCACGGGAGACTGGTATTGTATGAGTTCAAATCCTCAGCTTCACGGCATCCATGTCCCCTAGGATAAAAATACCCGAGACCGATTAACCGCTTTTTGGCGCAAGTTATTTCAACATCAGGATGATGTCAAACTGTGTGCCTTTTTAGTGTGGTTGCTCCATGGTCATTCTGAAGTTCACCAAGTGTGATTCAAAACAAATCAGGTGGATTACCTTGAGTATCTCACGGGAAAATTCAAGAGACTGGTGTATGCATACTTCGTAGTGGTGGGAAGGTGAACACCGAATTTCATGGCCTGAACACTAAACCTAAATACTACATGCGGTTCAAGCGCTGAACCTCGAACTTGAACTCAAGGTTCAGTTTGGTCCAGTTCAGGTTCTAACTAGTTCCTGAACCGGCCCTTCCCTGCACTATTACTTCATGGCAGCAGAGAGTTTAAATAGCCTGATGGGTGAGGTAAGTATCCCCTACTCTGTGCAACAGAGAGGGTCTGTGTCCGAGTTCTTTGAAACTGCCCACCAAAACCACTGCAGTTTCCACATGACCTCGTAGATGATGCGCAATTATTCTCTACACTTTGATTGGTGCGAAGGAGCCACATGATGCTGAGATCTCATGAATTGAACAAGACCTCCACACCATTGTTGAGTTATCTGAATATTCCCACCTTTCTCTGGGATGGCTCCAAAATCTCTGTCTCGGTCGCCCAGATGTTCTTGGTGGCATCCCGACCGGACCTGTGGGCCGTTTGATCCCTGTCACACGAGTCCGGTTAAATTTGATGGGTGGGAGTGCTACCTGTGACATCTGGGGCACTTGGCCATTTTTACCGCCTATGGTGTCACACCTCATTTACTGACCCTTCTCCAACCCTTCTCCTCTGATGTTGGCTTTAAGATTATTGATACAAGCTAAGGGCCATTCATAGATGAGTCTCCCTACTTGTCCCTGATTTTTTTTTGACCAGTTTTTACCCTGCTGTGGGCTGCACAAAAGACGCATGTTTCAGGGCAACTTTGTGTGGCTGAATCTCAATTAGCCTCAGCTGCCTGTTTGCCTCAATGTACAATTTTGAGTGGATTGAACAAATTTTAAGTTGTTCCCAGTGTAAATTGCGAAAGCATGACATGACACCATGGGTGGTGTGCCTATACAAAATGCCTCAGATGTTCCAGTGACTCCTGCACCCATCCTTTTTACCCGAACTTGCGTGGCACAGATCGCCAGAACATCTGGGTTTCCAAGATAGCCAAAACCCGTACTGTATATATACTATATACTTGAGATATACCTGGTCTCTCCACCCAGTTGTTTTGTCCCAAAGTGATGATGATGATGATGTCTCATTTATCTTCTGTATATGTGGCCTTGTAGGGCTAGGATAGCAGTACATAGTAAGGTGATTATACGAGTGGCTACAGGTGTGTTAAAGTGAGATGGTTTTGTAAGTAAGAGAGAGAATGCAAAACATGGGAAATTGTAGTCTAAGTCATATTCATGCAGTTGCGAGTAAGGTATCATGGAAGAGGTGGGCTGTGCAACAGTCAGAGAGGTGAGATGAGAGATATAAGGGATTAATTATGCAAAGTAATGTAAGATACCATATCTTCCATAAAGGGAAAGGGGAGGAAAGTGGAGAGGGAGCACACAGTGTTACTCTTTCTGAAGCGGCCCGTCACTTCCATGAATTTTCCAAAGGTTTTGAGGAGCTTCCAGGTTGAGTAGGGGAGGGGGGGAGGGGGGGTTGGAGGAGTCAAAGACGCCTACATTCTTTGCCATGGCATGGAGAGGTTGGTGTTGGGGTTCCCAGGTAGGGCACTCGAGCATGTAGTGGGCTTGCAACTCAGGGGCCACACCACAGGCTGCACACTTGGGTGATGGCATGAATCCCGCTTTGTGGTGGAACTTGTTGAAGTGGGAGGGTCCAGTCCGAAGTTGGGAGATGATTGACGAGACTTTCTGAGAGAGGTAGTCAGGTGATGGGGATTACAGGAGGGGAGTCATTGATGTAACACAGAGGGCCTCCAGTCTTTAACCGCTGATAAGGCATGGATTTGAACATGCCTGAAATAATCGAATTTTTGCGACCTTTCAGTTGAATAAACTGATAAAACTGGTCAATAAGGATATAGTAGGGTGCTAGTCTATCCCAGGACTGAGTGCTAGGCTGTTGGACACGTTGAAACACCAGATTCAAACATAATATTCGTCACACTGGCCATGGGAATACTCCTGCAAGTTGTACAATTTGTGCAATAAGTTTGAGCATGACATAGACGCATAGGCCATCAAATAAACACATGGGACATTTGAAGGAATATCTATACAGCTATAGACCAAGAGGTTAAGTCCTGCTTCGCTCTCAGGAATATTTGGAAGAGGATACATTCAATAGGGGAACTAGGGTACCTTATTGGTAACTGTGGGAATTCTCTTGGCATTTGTGGGTGCTTTTTGAGGTCAGAGATAGCTAAACACCGTTGGGGACCTCTAGGCATCATCTAGGACAGCTAGAATGGGTCTGGGCACCATTGTCTGTGTCCTGGAAGGTCAGAAATGTCATGGAAATTGACATTGACACAGGAGATCATTCAACCTGCTCTGTTAGTCTGAATTGTCTCGGTTTTAGCTCAAAACCACTCAGAGCTTTTTTGAGACCAAACAGGAGAATTACAGGCTTGAGTAGGTGGCCTCGGGCAGTGATCTGTTACTGGAAACCCTGGAGTTTGGGGTGGATCTTTACAATAGTTCCATTTATCAAGGCTGTGTTGTACAATATAAATACCTGCATGTAAGTAGATAGTCAGTGAACCACACTCCACTGTTGGCATTATATTGGACCTCTCAGGCAAGGCTATAGTCTGACGTCTTTGTTTTGAGCTTAACTGGTCAATAAGACTTTGTCTTTTGGGTGTAAAAAGATCAGTATAAGTTTCTTGTGTCGGGGCCTTGTGCCATAGTTTTAAAAGTCCAACAAAGCATTCTAGTGGGTAGTATCTAGGTTAATAAATATATTGGCATTCTTCACTGCACTATACCGTGTGAATTGGAAAAGGTTTAAAGAACTCATTGAGATTGAAGGACAATACGACTGTCCTACCTCCCCAAACACACACAAAGCATTGGAGTTGTTAGTGGTTGATTTGAGATATATTGGAGTGTAGACTTTGTCTAACTCTTTTGTATTTGATTTCACTGCTGCACTTTGGTGCAACGTTTCACTGCTTCCAGCACGACTCCCAGGCATTGAGGATTTGGAGGTGGATCAGCCTTCTGACTGTGGTGAGCAAGATGAAGAGGTTCGGGTCAGGGTCCCTCATTGTGGCTTTCTTGGCCACCTCATCAGCAAGTTTGTTGCCCAGGGTACTGACATGTGCCGGGGTCCAGAGGTTGAGAATAGCAACGTGCAGGAAAATCACCATCGCCCCCCAGACAAGCTTGTCATACCGGATCGCCCTGAACTGTCCCGAACATGGTGTAGTGGAAAGGATTCCTTGCAGCACCGCTTGCAAGTCTGCAACACAGAGAATGTGAGAGTGTCCTTCCCCCTGTGCTTGTCATACTGCTCTCCACAGCCCCTCCATCTCCCCTTCGCTGACTTGCCCGTCCTCCAAACACACAACCACCCTCTCTTGCTCTACTCCGTCTTCCACCCACACCGCTGCCACGCCTGCACTACCATCAAGCAGAGAGCCATCGGTGTACCATGTACTGTGGTGACATTGTTTGTCACTCAAGGCAAGGGTCTGCGCATATTGCGCATTCCCCTTTGAAGGAATCACTGTGGTGACTGGAAGAGGGTCGTGCCATAGAGCGGCGTAGACCAGGAGAATCGGCTCCATCCCGAGGGGAGGTATCAAATTCCGCGTCTGAGCGCTCGTGTTCTCCAACAATGCGCTTGACGTTGCGTGGGCAGAAGCATTGGCCACAATCAGGGGCAAAGGCCGGCCACTTCACTTCAGGGACTTGCTTGATGAAATGGAGGATTGAGACCAGCCTACTATTCTTCGGCGGCTTGAGGATGGTGTCGTGGAGCAGCCAGTGGATAGACCTGTAACCGATCTGTCTACGAGAATTCTATTGGTAGACAGACCGGTCAATCTGGGTTTGAATTCAGAGGGAGGCCCCAGACGTCACGCTTTTGACACGTGCTGCAGAAGAGCGAGAGAAGATCAAAAGAAAGAGATTTGATGACCTTGTCACCATATGATCGCTGTCAAATCAAGCGCAGAACAGCCAAACACGTGCCAGAAGCGTGATCGCTCGGGCATTAAGTGAATTCAAACCCAGATCAACTGGTCTGTCTACTGAAAACTTGTTTCTAGTAGACAGAACGATCACCGGTCTAGCTGGTGGACGGTGTGGGTTGTGGGGAGTGTTAGGTAATACTGTAGTAATCTGACCAAGTGTTCACTGGGTGTCACCCATCACCAACAGTGTTCACTGGGTAAGGTGTTCAATCTTCGGCAATCAGCGAAATTTACTATATGTGGAAGTCCGACGAATGCCGGACCAGAAATTTTCGCATTTTTTGTCTTATTTGGGGCCAAAAGATTAGAAGGTCACTGTCAATGGTATCAAAAGTGTTCAGTTCAGGCGGCCGTCACCCGTCACCTCAACACTTGGTCGGATTACTACAGTAGGCGATGGTGTGAAGCGTTTCCCACTCGATCCGGAGTTGTGCAGGGAGGATTGCCGCTTCTTTTTCGAGGGCAGCCAAAGACACCGTGCAGAAGCTTCCCGTGATACACCTAGCCACCGACTTGTCGATTTTGCCTAGCGGTTTGAATGTGGCAGGGGAAAAGGGGAGGAACAAAGACACGCCGTAGTCAGCGCACGGTAGGACGGTGGAGCGCACCAGGTCTCGTATGAGGGTAGGTCTCATCCCCCACGACGAGTGCATCACCGAGATTGAGGCGTTCAGCGCGCTGGCGGCTGATGCGGCGCGTGCGGCGATGTACTCGCGACCCATGAGCTTCCTGTCCAAGATAATCCCTACCCACTTCACCCGCTCCGACGACCGTATGGTGTAGTCCCCGAAGCGCACGCTGAAGTCGGAGTAGTCCTCCCGGCTCGTTCAGGCATGTAGGAGGTCCGTCTTGTCATCTTCGAAGCGTGCCTCGTCGGCTCTTTCCCCACCTCTTCGCCTCCTCTCCCACAAGCTGGAGGGGTCCTCACCTTCTCGAGTATCGAGCGGCTAGGTGTGGCAAAGATTAAGTCGTCCACAAAGCCTTCTCCCCACGATACTTGGACCAGAGTGGTACACAGCGCAGCGAGTCGACGGAACAGCCGATTAATGCATAGCAGGAAGATGATTACCGAGAGGGCAGATCCTTGTGGGGTGCTCTTACCCGTGCAACGGGACGTTACTGTACGTTTCCCGTCAATGACCACGGTGACCCGGTGCCCATCGGGAAACGATAGTATCCACGCGATCGTGGAGCGTGAGAAGCCGAGGGCTGCCAGCTCCTCGATGACGACCCGGTGGCTAATCCCGTTGAAGGCGCCTTTGAGATCGAAGAACAAGGTAGAGAAAATCTTCCCCTCGTCCATCTGTGCTTTGACCTTGTGGATGAAAACGTCCGCTGCTTGTTGGGTGCTCCGTCCCTGGTGGCCGTCGAACTGTTCCTCCCGGAGCAGTCCCAGCGATTCGGCCTCGTAGACCAGCCGATCCGCCATGAGTCGTTCCAGGGGCTTTGCTAGGTGCCTCCGCATGCTGTTCGACCAGGCGATAGGACTTGGGGCTGGTCTTGTCTCTTTTTTGCATGTTTAAAGGTCGGAATAGCGTTAGAGGCCTTGAGGCGATCGGGGTACAGTCCCAGCCGGAGAGAGGCCTTGAAGATGTGGCGGACCCAGGGTGCGATGACAGGCCAAGCTCGGCGAACAAAACCTATTTGGAGTCCATGGGTGTCAGGCGCTTTCCAGTCTTCCCCCGCCCATACTGCTGCGTCCACTTCTCCATCTGTCACCTCTCGCGCCGGCCGCTCGCCCACAATCTCCAGGCCCTCGATTAACCTCTCCCTCGCCTCTGACCGCCTTTTTCCCTTTCTTCTTCTTCGCCGTTCGTTGTCTTTCCCTGCCTCTCTCCTCCCTCGAATCCCGTTACCCATTCCTTCGTTCTATCTATACTGGCGTTCCCCCTTTCGTCCCGGTTTTTGTTGTTCTGTTTGTGTTTTGGTTTTATTGCGTTATTTTGTCTTCTACCTACAGTATAGTATGGTTCCTTGGACACCCACTTTGATGTTTCCACTGCTGAGTCTGTAACTCAGGCAGATAAAATCTGAATTTAAGTTTGTAGATATTAGAACATATAGTGAGCGAGGCTGCAAGAATTTCAAGAATTTAGTGGTTGAAATGTAGCCAGATTAAAAAAGTTACCTTTGACAGCCAATCAGTCACATGTCGGGTTCCTTGGATAGCGTGACGTTACACATCATTCGGATCCATCGGCTCCTTTTGGTTGCCTTTTGATGGCTATTCTCGCGACCTTGACACACGGTCCGATCCGGTTTAGTACGAGATCACGGAGCCGGCCAGGAAGGAAGTGGTTCATAGGAAGGAAGAAGAAGAATGATGAATGATGACAGGTCAGTAAATATATCACGTGTTAACGGAGGTGTCACGCTTTTGCAGCCAGACACATCAATCTCGGTCAGACTGCCTTGACTTTCCCCGGGAAGTTTGTAGTCAAGACGGTGAATTTTCATAAAGAAAATGGTTGAGGCAATGGTGGCCGGATCAACGCACAATCGGTTAGAAGGAAAGTGATCGATGGCTTGATCGGGTAGTGAGTTATACCAAATGTCCTCCCCATTGGGTACTAACACCTCTCGGACTAGAAATTTATTTAGTAGATGGGATTAGAGTGCATAATGTGCAGGAGGTAAGAATGTTGAGCTTGGAGGATGCTGGGGAGTTTTAAAGAATACTCAAAGGATGTCTCACTATCCAAGGAACCCTACTATACAGCACTATGTTTTCGATATTTCTTGGCTATTTTTTGTTGTTGTTTTTGTTGTTGTTGTTCGTTCTTGTTATGTCGGCGGGTGCCGTTTCCGAGGCTCGTCCCACTCTCCCGCTCCTCCGCCCAACCTCTGCTGGCGTCTCCCACGAGCTCCTCCACCACGCCTCCAAACCCGCCCCTCCCCAGAAGCCGCTGACGCGAGTCATGGTCCACCGCCGCTACTCCGGTCGCCAGGGTCCACGAGCGACGGGAAGATGGAGCAGGGCCGGTATCGAGCGCGATCCAGGACGTCGTAGACGCTGGTCCGCTCGAGCTCCCGGATGAATAAGCGCTACTTCTCCCTTTTCGCCTCTGTTCTCGCCGTGCCGCCTTCCACTCCTCAGCGTGGAGGCGACACGGTGACTACTACTGGGCGCGTTCTTTGCGGCTCAGGTCAGCGCGGAAAGTAATGGTATAAAGGACTGGTATTTTTATTCATTTTCATTTGCAAAAAAAAATTGAGCAAACAAAAGCAAAAACAGAGTAGGAGACCGGCGCTTGCGCCCACTACTGTGTGTATGTACCCTACCGTGCTGGCACTGAGACTACAGTGAGATGGGTTTCCTCCGCACAGATTTCCAAAGATGTCAAGACATCGGACTGCGGGATAAATGAAATTCACCATGGTAATCGACTCGCCGGCAGCGACGGCCAAGAATGAGTCTGTAGTTGACCGTGCGATCATATATGTGTGGCATTGTTATTATATAATCATCGGAGTTTGAAATACTTTCCTCAACCACTCACTTTTCCAGCGGCTCTAGCCACAAACTTTGAGAAAGAGTCTCAAAATCAATTTCCAAATGAACTGTCTCTTCGAATCACTACACTGGTCCACTTCCCTTCAAGTGGTATCTCGGCCTTTTCCGTATGCCGGACCATCAAGGTTCGGCATTGCGCTCTTCGACCTTCCGTCCAACCAATGGTGGGACAATTTTACTCGCTTCATGTTCTTGAATGTAAATGTTGGGTCAGAAGAGTGAAATACAGCGTCGCTGAAGCTTTGGGAACATTGAAAAAGCTCTGTGATTTGTAATAATGAGGCCACCAATCATTCAATCAGGTTAGTGACAGACTATAACAAGCAGTACCATTAGCGACGCCGCGGAATATGGGAAAGCTATGGTGCTGGTGGAGAAGGTGGGCCGGGAAGAAATTTTTGAACTGGGGCCGAGCGTTCTTTGCAGCAAAGACAGTCAATTCTTGGCGGTCTTGGACGCTTGGCTTCGGTGGCAGTGAAGGGAGCCATCAGCGCAGCACATACAGCACTACGTCCATGCTGTGTCAGAAAGGAAATTCTCGTCACGTCGCTTCCATCTATCAGCATCCCGATATTTCTGGGCCGTTGATACCCTGGATGGCCTGCGGAGCGCAATTTCACATCAAAGCCGCCATTGCCAAACAGACTGACGAGCCCTCGGATGAGAAAGCACAGAAGCGAAGGCACACGGCCAGCTACGGTGGTGTTCCACTAGGTAGAGGAGGCCTTGGGACTCAGTGAAGAGACATACTCATGTCGAAGATTCTAACCTCCAAAATTGTCCGATTGAGCTGTCAGCTGCGCTGAAATAGTTTGCGCATCTAAGATACTGTAGTAATCCGACTGAGTGTTCGGGTGACAGGAGGCGGAAATCTGTGAACTGAACACTTTCGTTACCAGTGACAAGTGACCTTGCAAATTTTGGCCCCAAATAGAAGAAAAAACGTGAGAATATCGGTCCAACATTCGCCGGACTTATGTATATGATAATTTTTGCTGATAGCCGGAGAATGAACACCTTACCGGTGAACACTGTTGTTGACGGATGACGCCAGTGAATAACTGGTCGGTTAACTTTACTAGTAACGGTGGGATAATATATAGCATTGTCGATGACGGTCAGGCCGCAGCCGTTTCCCACCCCTGTAGTGCATTACAATCCTCGCCAGATGGCTTTCATTGGCCCGGCTTACCACTGGTTGTAGAAAGGGCGAAAAAGGCAATGGAGTAATAGCTTAACAGTTAAAGATACAGGTTTGTTTCCATTCTCTGCATCAATCCATTTTGGATCCGCCCCCTTCATCCGCTTGCACTTAAATTTAGACAGATCCTCAATTATGGCTCAAAGCACGAGGAGGATACGTTTGAAGTTCTCCAGAATGACAGAATGAGGTAGGAAGGGCACTTTTCGGTTCTTCCGGGCCCAGTCGGATGTTTTCCCAGAAACTTAGGGTTCAAGAAAGGATAGTTGTAGACCGGCGGTCACTGGTCAGCTCCGTCTTTATTTTGTCCCTTACCGTCCGGCTGCCGGCCTTCCACTGATCCTTTTATGCCTTATCGTGTGTTGTGTGACAATTTATTGTCCCCGACCATTCTCCCATTTTTCGTCATCCCGTGGATTCTCCCACAGCTTTGCTGAGCATACGACCCAATCCCGGACCAGGCTCTTATCTTACTTGCACCAACAATAGTGAAGATTCTTGGCAGCCCCTTCCAACATTGCCAATACCTCATCGTACCTCTATCCAGCCATATGGTGGGAGGTACTCCAACGTGGCACGAGCTGCCTCGCAACCCCATTCGGTGTACCGACGGTCCTACCAATCGTCGGCCTCTCATCACTTCTGTCGCGATTCTCATCCTGGTTGAACGGCCCTGGGGATCCACTCATCCTGCCAAATATCCTCATCCCAAATCTGGACC